>JALIGW010000001.1:137720302-138220302 GCA_023053685.1 Diadophis punctatus similis | reverse complement strand
GTTCCCATTTTCTACTCTGCTGCAGTTGCATTGCATCACTGGTATAGACCCCAAAAACACCCGAAGGCAGAACAAAAAGCAACAGATGGAAACTATTCAAGGAGAGAACCAACTTAGAATGAGAAATTTCCTGACAGTTGGAACAATTAATCAGTGGAATGACTTGCCAGAAGTTGTGGGTGCTCCAACACTGGAGGTTTTTAAGAAGAGATTGGACAACCATTTGTTTGAAGTGGTATAGGGTCTCCTGTCTGAGCAGGGGATTGGACTACAAGACCTCCAAGGTCCTTTTCAGCTCTGTTATTCTGTTAAGCTTGCCTTGTGACATAAAGCCTTCCCATTCATTTGCCTTGTCCTCTGCATTTTGGGCTTCTCTTTTATTTCATCTGTCACTCTGCTTTTCAACTGCTGCTCTTGCACTTTACAATTTAATTTGAATTAATGTTGCTATGAATAAGGAGTTCAACATCAAGCAGCACTTATGAGACAAAGCAGCCAACCTTCAGTCAATTTAATGGGCAAAGAAAGGAAGATGAATTTTGTAAACTTAAACTGAGCCTAGAAAAATAAAATTTGGCATTCTAGCAATAAAGGGTGGAATTGGAAAGAAACACACAAGCCAACAATGTGGTGTCAAAAATGATAGCAGAAAACTTGAAGCCTTTCATTGATAGAGATTTTGTGTGTTTGATGTCAGTTATAGACATTCTGAGCCCCAAGAAAAAAGTATATTTTCAAACATCAGTTTCTCAACAAATAGAAGTTATACAACAAATAGAAGAAAAGTCAGTGGATCAGAAAAATTGTTTAAAGAACTACTGAAAAAAATTGTCCACTTCTTCCCAGAAAGTGCTCAGCAAGAGTAGAGATATCAAAGACATCATTCAGCTTGCAGGTTTTGTATATGGAGTAAATTCATATTTTTGAGGGGTTTGTACAACTGATACCTATTAAGCATACCACAACAGAAGCTGACATTCTGGAAGCATTGCTCAGGTATACTAAAAACATGGAGCTGGTATGTATCAGCTCCATCAGGTAGACCAGACCAGGAATCAATATTTTTGCTTGTTTTGGACTTAAGTTATGTTTTCCATTCATTGCTTTGGTAATAGATCTCATCTATCTCTCAACTCTGTTCCTTATTCTTTACAGCACACATAACACCCAATGGAGTGCCAAACAATGATCGGATAAAAGAAAGTTGGCTCTGCTTCAAAGAGACGTGGAAGGCCTCAGCATTAAACAGTGTGAAAGTGGTGGTAATTTTGTGGTAATGATCATTTAAGATGAGAAGGGAAGCTTTGCTTTGTGTTCATTTACACACAACTGATGTTTGCCACTGTGTTTGACATGGACCAGAGAATGTTCAGTGGAACCTAAGTGAGATGAAGTGCAATCTACATCCAAATTTCACGCAGAGAGCTTACTCTACTGCAGGTCTACAGGAAATGTCTTGTTGAATTTGGGAAATATACCAATTTGGTGGAAGCTTTTTATGGGAAAGGTACATCAGAACTATAGTTTCGGGTTCTAGAATGACGTAGGATTAGTGAAAGAGATTCTTCCGCTGTGAAAAGAAATGAAAGTTGTCATTAAAAAGCCTAAGTCCCATGGAACAAAATGAAGACTTAACATTGATCTGAGTCGTGGAGATTAGGTTGCCCACCCATCCACCCCGGATCCCTTACACCTTTCGTTTTCATCCTAGCTGTATCCAACCATAAGAAAACACATTTGATTTTTTCCAGTTTCTTATTCCAGACATGCACATTATTATTATTATTTTTTAAGAACAGAGTAACATTTTTTTTCGGGATTAAAAGAAAATCCACCTATTAATGTTTGAATTTAGAATACCTGTTTTTTCTCTATAAGCAAGTTGGTAATGACTTCAGATTTCAACCAGAAGAGGTTTTAGCCAGTACATGCTGTTTTAAATAAACATTATTGGATTCAGTTGTAGGCATTCAGAAAAGAGTAAAAATGTTTAGGCATCCTAAGCGATTATTTGGTTGCAAGGAGGTGAATATGTAAGCAAATAATAAAAGATAAGCCATTGTGGGGCTTTTCCCCCCCAAGACATGGAATTTATTATTTGATCTATGAAAATGGAGATTTCTCATCCATACAGATGGTTTATGCAGTAGCTTTGGTTTATTTGGCATTGTTTTCAGCATTTCAGAGATAAAATAAGTATTATAAATGGTGGCTCTTTTCTTGTATAATAAGCAATATAAGGCTTTATAGAGGTTGCTGTTTTCCTACCACATGCCATATGGATTTAATTGTAGAAGTTTGGAGATGGTCTTGCCTGGCGGTGCCCTTGATAGATGATCTTGTCCAAAATGCGTCCAGCTTTTAGAAAATGAGATATTTTCACTTATACTTGGAATAGGTTTTTTTCTTCTCTTTTTCCCTCAACACCCCTCCCTCTTTTCGTGCCTTTTTCTTCAATTGCTTGATATTTTGAAAATAAATAACAAGTCTTAATACTTTTATTACTGGATCTGTCATTCACTGAGCAGTGACAACAGGTTTTCCATTATTTCATGGGTAGAAACCTTTCTTTAAACAGTTGAATACTTATTAGGTTTTATTCTCATACTATTGCTTTGTAAATATTATCATTTCAAGGTGAAGGTTTCATAAAATCCTTCTGAACAATTCCTCAATATCACAGTGTACATGTGCCCATGTGCATGCTTCCATTATATCTGAAATTCAAATCTATCAGATTTCAATGAATTTGGATCCATTGAAGTGGCTAGACGGGTTGTTAAATAAGTATCTGCAAAAACATGGCTGTTAATGTATTAGCAGAGTATTCCTTGTGTTACCAAGGTTGTGCATACAGAAAACGTTTAGATTGAGATCAGTTGTGAATAAGTACTCAGCCACACACAGATACACTAAACTTGAGTTAAAAGTTTACTTTGAGAAATAGCATTTTCCTGTAAACAGTCCAAAGTCATACACTTAATAGTCATAATGACAATCCAAGTATTATCCAGTACAAATACATTTCAGCTATAATACATAACTACAACACAGAGAGAAATGCAGAGCATACATACTCTAGGCCTTGCTCTAATGAGTAGCAGAGACTAAACTCTGAGTAGCAGAGACCAAAGACAAACAGAGAGGGACTCCCATAGAAATAAGCTGTGAACTCTAGCTCCCTCTTGTGGCAGTCTGCAACACCTAAGCTAAACAGACTTATAGCTGTTAAAAACTAGACATATATTATCTATCCAATCAGTTATGGTCAGAGACCTAACAATGGCCTTCTCTCTCTCTCTCTCTCTCTCTCTCTCTCTCTCTCTCTCTCTCTCTCTCTCTCTCTCTCTCTCTCTCCCTCTCCCTCTCCCTCTCCCTCTCCCTCTCCCTCTCCCTCTCCCTCTCCCTCTCCCTCTCTCCTCTCTCTCTCTCTCTCTCTCTCTCTCTCTCTCTCTCTCTCTCTCTCTCTCTCTCTCTCTCTCTCTCTCTCTCTCTTTTGACTTATGGAGATTCCTGGGGGTATGAGATATAAGTGGCAAAACATGAATTATGAAAGCACCATCAAATAAGTATCAAGGATCTCCAGAAACAGAGTTGGGTATAAGCTGAAGGAAACAATATATCATGACTTAGATACTTGCGTTGAATGCAAGTAGGTAAGAGTAGGAGTTGCATGATGATGATGTCACAGTGCATGCGCCATTTTGGCTTACTGCTGGAAAATTGCTGAGCTGAGAGGAGACAAGAAATGGGGAGAGGAGAAGGAGCTTCAATTGTTCTCCTTTACACCCTCTTTTTGGAGCATTTTGGCTTCAGCTGTCAGGCACAAGCAGCCGGAACCACTCCATGAATAGACTCAAGTAGACTTTATTGCTGATCATCTATATTATAAGAATTTCGCCAGACTATCTGCCTTTTCTTGAGAAATGGCAGATATAGACCTAAGACCCTAGCCTCAGACCTTTCCATCCCCAAACAGACTCTAAGCTGGAATGTCTCTTTAATCCCCCTAGAGAGGCCTCCTCTCCTTCAGACAATGATTCCACCATACAAGTTTTTCCTAGTAAATAGAAGTTATTGTAGCAACTGGATCAGGAAGGGTCAAGTCAGAGTACCTGTAGTTGCTAAAAACTCCCAGTTACTTCTTTGATGAGTGAGAAAGACAAGAACTCACATTGGACCTGAATGTTGGATCTGCCTGCCAGGTAAGCCTGCGAAGTTATGGCCTACCTAGCTGCCCCTGCCCCCCCTTCCCCGTCCCAACCTGCCTTCCTTACTCCATTCCCCATAGTTTGCAGCCCCGACATGCTTGCCTTTTCACTCCAAGCAGCCCGGACTGGAAACGCATGGCTGGGGTGGAGGAGCAGTTCTTCTCAACAAACTCCAAACTGCTGCTGCAAGCCTTTGCCGCACGAGCGCACAAAACATGCACTTTCGTCATGATGCGAACTGATAGGGAAGGTAAGTAGAACCCACCCCTGAATTTAAGACATGGGTGTCCAACCTTTTGGCTTGCCTAGGTCAGATTAAGAGGAATTGTCTTGGGCCACATATATAATATGTTGAATGTATATAAATAACAAACTTCCTTTATTGTTTAATATTTTTATTATATCTTGAGAGGTCGTATTACTAGCTGTCCAGGGCCACATGTGGGCTGTGGGCTGCAGGTTAAGCATGCTTGTTTAAGAGGATACAGGATTCATGAGATTGAGTGGGATAGAAAAAAAGAAAACCAAGAGTGAGGGGAATGGATTGTTGAGAGGTGCAATGATGATAATAGTTTTATTAACAGTAGCCATCCATGACTATTTAAAATATATTCTTCCATAACAAATTGATTTATTATGTATGGTTTTCATAAGGTCAATGAAAGAATATATTTGAATCATAGGGCTGGAAGGAATCCTCTTTTTTTCCCTACCCTCCTTTTGCCAGCATTCGGCAGGCAGTGAAAGATGGGCTTGACCAATTGAGAGATGAGAACGAGGTGTTTTACCTTAAATCAGAGGAAAAGAAAAATATAGTGCGAAATTTTTATACTGAACTATACAAAAAAGAAAATATTAGTCTAGAAGAAATTAAGGAATATATGGAGAAACTAGAATTGCCAGTCCTATCTGAAGAGGATAGGACGGTTCTAAACAAAAACATAACAACCGCAGAAATTAGAAAGGCTATCGCCAAACAAAAAAACAATAAAACGCCAGGCCCAGATGGTATACCTTCAGAATTTTATAAAAAATTTCAACAACAGTTAGAAAAATTAATGTTAGAGGTTTATAATGGGGCTATGGAAGAAGCTAAAATTTCCGAGTCTTGGAAAGAGGGGTACATAACGTTAATCCCGAAAGAAGCAGATAAATTACAAATCCAAAACTACAGACCCATTTCATTATTAAATACAGATTATAAGATATTAGCCTCTATTATGGCAGAAAGACTCAAACCAATACTAAATAAACTAATACACTCTGACCAGAACGGATTTTTGCCAAATAGACAAATTAGCCATAATACAAGAATTATACTGGATGTTCTTGAGTATTACAACATACATATAGAAAAACAGCTGGCATTAATCTTTATTGACGCCCAGAAAGCTTTCGATAACCTTGATTGGCGGTTTTTCATAACCCAGCTTGAGATGATGAATTTTGGCGTTAAATTTTAAAATCTGATTAAAGCAATCTACAAAGAACAATCAGCCAAAGTACTTGTGAATAATGATCTGACGGACAAAGTAAACATTCAGAAAGGAGTTCGCCAAGGGTGCCCCTTATCTCCACTACTATTTATTCTGGCTTTAGAAATTCTTTTGAGGTGTGTAAGACAAAATCACAATATAAAAGGTTTAAAAATTAAAAAGGAGGACTATAAGGTGCAGGCCTTTGCAGACGATATGACTTATATCCTGGAAGATCCCATAAAATCGGGCCCAATACTAATGGAAGAAATAGAAAAGTTTGGTAAGGTGACAGGATTAAAAATCAATAAAGAAAAAACAAAAATAATAACTAAAAACTTAACTGAAAAACAAAATAGGACTTAAGAAACAATACTGGGAATTAAAATAGTTAAAAAAGTTAAATATTTAGGGTTATGGCTCACTGCCAAATGTAGCACCATCAAAGAAGACAACTATACAAAATTAAATCAAAAAATACAAAAAGAGTTGCAGAATTGGGCTAAATTGCAACTATCGTTATTAGGTAAAATTGCCGTTATCAAAATGAACGTTTTACCCAAGTTATTATTTCTATTCCAAATTGCACCGATAAAACTTAAAAAGAACTTTTTCACGGAATTAAATAACATTGTCCGCAAATTCATTTGGTCAAAGAAAAAGGCCAGAATTAAACTCCAGACGTTACACGACCGTAGGATTAATGGTGGCTTTGGACTCCCGGACTGGGAAAGTTATTATAATGCGGCTGCATTGAGCTGGATTAAGGAATGGGTTTTATTACGAAACAGAAGGATCTTAACTCTGGAAGGTTTTAATCTTCAAGTAGGCTGGCATGCATTCCTGTGGGGAGGGAAACATAAGGCACATGCATATTTTCAGAGACATTATATACGGGGTCCCTTACTAGAAACCTGGCTTAATATAAAAAATGATTACTATAAAAAAATTCCTAAATGGCTATCAACATCTGAAGCCATTATACATCCAAATTTTATAAACAATAACAAAATTATTACCTATCAACAGCTTTTAGATGAACAAAATAACCTTAGGTCAAGACAAGAACTAAGTACAAAGGGCATAGATTTAGAATGGTGGCACTATCTTCAGATTCAAACCCGATATAAGAAAGATCTCTCCCAATTCGGCTTCCAAAACAGTAATGAATTAGACAAAATATTTATGGGGCCAGATGAAAAAACGATCTCCAAATTTTATAATCTGCAGTTGAAAACTAAATTAAAAGAGAACGAAGTTAAAGGCTATATGATCGCTTGGGCTCAAAATTTGGGATATGAAATAAATTTGAATGAATGGAAGGTTATTTGGAAAATCAATTATAAATTGACACTAGCTGCATCCTATAAAGAGAATATCTATAAAATGGTATACCGTTGGCACCTTTCCCCAGATCGCTTGGCAAAGATGTTTCCATCGCTATCACCTAAATGTTGGAAGTGTAAAAAGGAAACAGGGAGCTACTACCACATGTGGTGGTCGTGCCCCAAGGTTCAAGTATTTTGGAAAAAGATTAGATCTTGGTTGGAACAGATTTTAAATGTGAAAATGGAATTAAAACCAGAAATGTTCTTACTGGGGATCTTCCGGAGCAAATTTACTAAAGAAGAAAGATATTTAATTTTGCAAATAACAACCGCAGCTAGACTATTATATGCCCAAAATTGGAAATCTGATATTATTCCCTCCTCAAATATGATAATTAGGAAAATTTTAGAATGCTCAGAAATGAGCAAGTTAACGATGGACATTCATCAAAAAGACAACTCTGATTTCTATGAAATATGGGCAAAATGGTATTCCTGGTTACAATCAAATAAAAACTTAAAATTATGAACACAGAAGAAGACTTGATCCGAAAAATCTTTCCTTACCATCTCCTTCATAACAATAAAAATGATTATTATCGATGCACATAATTCGAGGATATAAATATGAAAAACAATGTAAATATGTATAAATACGTTTTAGATTAGTTTGAACTAAATAGTAAAAGGGATAAAGGTTAAAAGCAACCAAAGTAGTAAGATTGTAAAACTGGATTTAGTTACACAAAGGTATAGCTGTTAAAATGAAATGCCGTTTTTTGTGTATTAGTGTTTGTATTTTTTTTTCTTTTTTCCTTTTTCCCCCTTTTCTTAATGTTTTCTTTTTTCTTTTTTCTCTTTGATGTTGTGTGTTATTATGTATGTTTTTTTTAAAGTTTAAAAACCGAATAAAGATTTTTTATAGGAAAGATGGGCTTTTATTTTGTCAGCCCAAGGGGGGAGGTATGTAGGAAATTGTCCTGTTTCTGCAGCATCGGTCATGTGACTGAGTAGGCATGGCCAACTCGATATCACTCACCCAGTCACATGACCAAGCCACACTCATTACATGACCAAGCCATGCCTATCAAGCCACACCCACAGAATCGATAGGGGAAATTTTTAGATTTCACCACTGTCGTATTCACCCTGTTTTCCACAGTAGCCTGCTCAAGCCTGTAGAGCAGTGGTTCCCAAACTTTTTCAGTCCACCGCCCCCTTGGTGCTACAAACTCATCCTCACCGCCCCCCACCCCACCAGGTGGGCATGGCCAACTTGTAAAATATGGTGAAACTCACTTAACAATCCTCTTGCTTAGCAACCAAAATTTTGGCCTCAATTGTGGTCATAAGTCTTTTCTTTCTTTCTTTCTTTCTTTCTTTCTTTCTTTCTTTCTTTCTTTCTTTCTTTCTCTCTTTCTTTCTCTTTCTTTCCTCCCTTCCCTTCCTCCTTTTTCTATGTCTTCCTTCCTTTCTTCCTTCCTACCATCTTTCTTTCTTTCTGTCTTTCTTCCTTCCTACCATCTTTCTTTCTTTCTTTCTGTCTTCCTTCCTTCTTTCTGTCTGTCTTTCTTTTTTCCTACTTTCCTTTCTTTGTCTGTCTGTCTTCCTTCCTACCATCTTTTTCTGTGTCTTTCTTCCTTCCTACCATCTTTCTTTCTTCCCTCCCTTTCCCCCTTCTTTGACTTCCTTCCTTCCTACCATTTTTCTTTCTTTCTGTCTGTCTTCCTTCCTAAGAGCCCCCGCCCCACTCCACCCTACCCAACCTGTCACCCCCAAACTGTGTCTGTCGGCTGGTCTCTTTGGGGAAAAAAAGATTGCAAAATACAGAAACTCTTCTCGCTACAAGAAGTTACCTGTCAGGGGAGATACCTTGATCAAGTTGTTAATTGCTCACCCTCGTGAGAAGAGTTTCCTTCCCTTCTCCTTTTCTCTTCCTCCTCCCCTTCTTCTCCTGCTCACCCTCCCCTTCTTTTCCTTTTCTTTCCTCCTCCCTCCTTCTGTTTCTTCCCTTCTCATTCTCCTTTCTTCCTCTTTGTCTTCCCCCTCCTCCCCTTCTCCATCTCTTCTTCCCGTCTCCTCTTCCTCCTCCCCTCCTCCATCTCTTCTTCTCTTCCTCCTTTCCTCCTCCTTTTTTCTCTTCTCCTTCTCCTCTTCCTCCTTTCCTCCCCCTCTCCTCCTCCCCTTCTCCATCTCTTCTTCTCTTCCTCCTTTCCTCCTCCTTTTTTCTCCTCTTCTCCTTCTCCTCTTCCTCCTTTCCTCCCCCTTTCCCCCTCCCCTTCTCCATCTCTTCTTCTCTTCCTCCTTTTCTCCTCCTTTTTTCTCCTCTTCTCCTTCTTCTCTTCCTCCTTTCCTCCCCCTGTCACCCTCCCCTTCTCTATCTCTTCTTCTCTTCCTCCTTTCCTCCTCCTTTTTTCTCCTCTTCTCCTTCTTCTCTTCCTCCTTTCCTCCCCCTCTCCTCCTCCCCTTCTCCATCTCTTCTTCTCTTCCTCCTTTCCTCCTCCTTTTTTCTCCTCTTCTCCTCTTCCTCCTTTCCTCCTCCTCCCCCCTCCCCCAATCCCCAAGCAAATTTGCTCTCTGGTGCAAGGAGCAAAGAATCTGTACGCCTCACAGTATGCTCCGCCCCACCCGACCGGTCACCCTCCAAACTGCATCCCATTCTAAAAGAAAATGCGAGATGTTTTCTTTTAGAATGGGCTTCTCTGGACATGAGCAAAGAACGGGATGAAGCTACAAGTGCTAGGTAGGACTCGCGGCCTGCCCAGCCCCCGCTCTGCCCCACCCGACCAGTCACCTCCCAAACTGTGTCCCATTCTAAAAGAAAATGCGAGATGTTTTCTTTTAGAATGGGCTTCTCTGGACATGAGCGAAGAACGGGATGAAGCTACAAGTGCTAGGTAGGACTTGTGGCCTGCCCAGCCCCCACTCTGCCCCACCCGACTGGTCACCTCCCAAACTGCATCCCATTCTAAAAGAAAATGCGAGATGTTTTCTTTTAGAATGGGCTTCTCTGGACACGAGCGAAGAACGGGATGAAGCTACAAGTGCTAGGTAGGATTCGCGGCCCGCCCAGTCCCTGCTCCGCCCCACCCGACTGGTCACCTCCCAAAACTGCATCCCACCGCAGGGAGGCAGCTTACCTGGCAGGCTGATCGGGCTCAGCGCTTAATGCAGGCAAGGGGCAGGGCGAGCGAGCAGCGACAAGGCAAAGCAAGGTGTCGGAAAGGCAAAGGCAAGGTGTGGCGTCGGTGAGGCTAGGCAAGGCAAGGCGAGTATATATAGGCCCGGGGGTGGGTGGGTGGGCGGGCTAGAAGTGCAAAATGGTGGGGAAAAAAAGTAGCGGAAAAAGCATGGCAAATCGCCTACCGCCCCCCCCTGGCCCCTCTCACCGCCCCCGTCGCCACCCTTGCCTCTCACCGCCCCCCTAAAGGTTCCCACTGCCCCCTGGGGGGTGGTACCACCCCCTTTGGGAACCACTGCTGTAGAGGAAATGCACATTAGAACACCACAACAGCCGCCTGGTTGTTGATGATCACAACCAGGCAGTTAGCGGTGACCACCACAAGATAGACCACATACTAGACTCCAGAGTCCATAGGGGCTGCATACAATACCTAATGCGGTGGAAAGGGTACCCATTGAAAGACACCACCTGGGTGGTGGAGACGGATATGAATGCCCTCCGGCTGATATGCAAATTCCACAAGGCCTATCCCCACAAACCAGGAGGGGGGTGGACCCTAGACACCCGGACCTTGCTCGGGGATCAAGATCTGTCTGTTTCCTGTTTTCCAGATGCGGCCCTGGTAAGGGGGAACAGCCTGTCAAGTCCCTGCTTGTCATACATGGGGGGAAAGGGGGAACTGCTGCGGGGATGGCGTGATGGCTGCGGGGATGGCGTGACAGCTCCCAAAACAATATTTTTTTAAAAAGACATTAACTAAAACCAACAAAATACCCTGAAAATAATTAACAATAAAATATTTTTTTAAAAACCATTAAAAGTATAAAGAAAAAAACCTAGCCACTTACCAGCATGCAGAATCAGCTGATCTCAGATGATGCAGCACCCCCGGAGTCCCGGTGAAAGTAAGCTGCAGGACTGGAGGCACAGAGGGACAACCCAGTTAGCTAGGCTCACCTGGCATGGAGCCAAGACGGCTTAGCCAGCCTGGTGAGGCTGGGGACTGGGTGGAAGGGGCAGCAAGAAAAGCCTCCCAGGAACGCTGCTGGGGTACCCGGTGTACTGGAGCCCAGGGAATAGTTGCAACTTGTAAAGAACGCCATTCCCAGGGCATTCTTTGCAAGTTTCTTTGCTGCTGGAGGACGGCTAAGCCTAGCAGCGCAGTTCTCAGCCTCAGCCATGCCATTACCTCCCGGGGACCGCCATCTTCACGCTGTGCAGGAGGAGAGGAGCACTGCTGTTAGCCCCGGTCTACTGGAGCCCAGGGAATGCAACGGAATGCCACAGCTGGAGCAGATGGCTAAGCCTAGCGGCGCAGTTCTCAGCCTCAGCCATGCCATTACGTCCTGGGGGCCGCCATCCTCGCGCCGCGTGGGGGGGAGAGAAGCGCTGCTGTTAGCCCTGGCCTACTGGAGCCCGTGGAATGCAATGGAATGCCATTCCCAGGGCTCCAGCTGATGGCTAAGCCTAGCGGTGCAGTTCTCAGCCATTACCTCCCATCATCCTCGTGCAGAGCGCCTGGGAGCTTAGCCAACTAGGCGGGGACTGGGGTGCACCCCCCACCACAAGGAAAACCTTAGCTGAGTGGCGCCAGGCTTCCCCATCTACACGAGCCTCGGGAATTGGGGCAAGGAAAGCCTCAGCCATTTCTGGGGCTCGCATAGACCAACAAAAACAGCGGTAGTTTCCTCCCGCCCATGCCCGCTTTACTTACATCCTAAAGAGCCGCAGGAGGAGTAAGTAACAGTAGCAGTAGTGCTAGGTAGCAGTAGCCAGGATGTCCGAGGGTGCGCAGAAATTGGGTTTTTTAAAAAATGTTAGTAAAGGCCGGTCAAAACAGAGAAAGGCAATTTATGCAATGCTAATAATGACCTGGCGGGGGCAATAGCTGAAATAGCCCTGAACACCTTAAAATGTAACCTACCTCTGAAGCCCTCACAATACCAGAATTTAAAGAGAAAGAATGTATTAAAAAAGCTGAGCAATAGTAAGCTGTCCCTGAAAAAGAAGAAACAGGTTATTCTCCAGTCAGGTGGCTTTATCGGTCCATTACTCGGTGCAGCTATACTGTTGCTGACTAATCTTATTAGTCCGGTAAACATGGAGCACACCGAGAAAATGTATTTGGTGTCATGTCATCAGATGGAACATATACAAGGACGGAACCCTACAATAGGTATTACGTCTGTTAGCCGCTTGGACGATGATATGCAGACCATCCTTCAGAGAACGGATCTATGTGAAGATGACAAGATAAAACTGTACAACTCGGTGCTGCAGAGGTTTCTAAGGTTGACCAGGCAAAATGACTCTGAGAAGGACATTCTGAATCTTATCCAACTTCCAGAGGACTTTAAACGACACCCCTGCTGTTCCAAAGCTGACACCTCCGCACTCACAGAAAGATCTAACAACACAGAAGATATTAGATGAGGTACAAGAAAAATGCTGAACTTTTGTTGAAAAAAATGAAACAGCATCAAGACATTTTGGGGTGGGGGGAGGCGGGGCCAGCTGTTGAGAGGAACGGGTGTGAGGAACGACTCTCCGTCCGGAGTTTTTGTTTCTCCCCTGCCTTCCACCGCTTGACAGACCCTTCGGGGTCCCCAGATCCCTTGGAGAGGGACTGGAAGAGAAGAGGCGTCTGGAGGAGCGATCGACGACGGCGGTCGAGATCAGTGTACTCGGGGAAGCCTCAGAGAAGTCAAGCGGGGAAAGGAGACAGCCCGTAATGGCGACCGGGAGAAAGTGACAGCAGACAGCTGGCTGAAACAAAGCGATGAAATAGTAGTACAAAGACGGATCGAATCGAGTGAAAATAAATCTTGGTGACCTGGTGAGTAGTTTGGATGGAAGAACAGTCCGAAGGTTTCTGATAAAAGAAAAGTGGCCCGAAAGGAAGGAGGGGTGGAAGAGTTTTCTCTCTCTCTCTCTCTCCTTTGAAATTGCGGCGATATAAAGTTGCGGCAGAAAAGCAACAAAAAACATTGACACTGTTACAATTCCATATGCTTGAAGATCAATGTTAAAAACTCTATGGGGGTTATTTTTCGGCTTTCTAACATCGGAAAATTAGTGTTGTGGGCAGACAACTAAACAAACAGCCAGAAAGGGAAAGTGCTGACTAATTGGAGAGAGTGGACATTTTGGCTGAAGACGCTTGATCAACAGTGGTAAGCAGAGTGAATGGAAAAGAAGAAATAGAGAGACATTTGGGATATAACTTCAAAAAACAGAAAAAGAGACATCAAATTTAACAACTTGACTTTTGCTATTGGAGTTTGGGTGACAATTTGGACATTGTGAGAATTGGATTGAAATTGAGAATTGTTCTGGACTTAAGACTTGGGGGGAAAAACTTTGATACTATTGACAAAAGCTAAAGAAAAGTACATATAATTATTGGATACTTGTTGAAAATACTGGATCTTCATAGATATATAATTAATATATGTTTTGGACTATTTGATTGATATTAGAATTGAAGTAAATATAAATAAGCGGTTATTTTTACGAGAAACATTTAAATTAGACAACAAATCTTTGTTACACTGGAGAGAAATTTAAGTATTGTAGATAAGTGGAACAGTTGGTGCAAAATGACAAGCGTTTCCAACTGAACAAAGATCGGGGCTGGGAAAAAGCAGACTACACAAACTGTAATTCCGGATTCCAGCCCAGTAAGACAGAGATCTTTGGAAGAGGTAACACAGAGAGATAGATCAGGCTCTTTCAGGGAATTGCAAGCAACATTACTAGCTATGCAAGAGACAATATGTAAAAATCAAAAGGAAATAAGCAGAGAAATAGGAGAGGTTAGAAATGATACGGGAGAACTTAAAGAAAAGATACAATCCATGGATGGGAAATTCGAAATATTCCAACAACAGATTATAAAAACTGAACAAAGAGTATGTGAAATAGAGGATAAAATGGTGAAAGAAGAAAAAAGAGTTGATGAAATCAATGAAAGATTGACACAAGCCAATAGGGAGCTCGAAATGGCAGTAATTACCTTGGAATTAGAAAAATCTGCCTTCTTTTTACGATTTCAAAATATTAAAGAAGTGAAGGGGGAAGATCTACCTGACACGATGACTGAACTGTTGGCAGGAGCATTAGGAATCGGAAAGGAGGAAATGGCTAATGAAATAGACGAGATTTACAGAATTCATACGAATTTCGCTAGGCGACACAACCTCCCGAGAGAAGTACATGTTAAATTTGTGAAAAAATCCATAAGAGATGAAATTCTATTTAGGACTAGGGACGACCCGTTAAGAGTATGGAGGAAAACAATTGACAGTTCTCAAACAAATCCCTAAAAGGGTTAGAGATATGAGAAGACCATTTCAAATGACTACCTCTAAACTTACAAAGAAAAATATTAATTTTAGATGGATGACTCCACAAGGAATAATGGTATTTTGGCAGGAGAAAAAATATAGGCTAGAATCTGTGGAGCAGGCTGAAGATTTTTATATACAAAACTTTGGCAACGATGATGGAACAGTAGAAAGGGAAATAATAGGATCACGAGAAGAAAGAGAGATAATAACAAAATTAGTAGAAAAAGAAACAGCCCATATGGAAAAGAAAGATAACAGGAGGGGAGAGATAGATAATGGAAAACAAGATGAAAATAGGTCTACAGAACATAAAGAGGCTAGATCAACAAGAACTACAAGATCAAAATTTAGATAGAGGATTGGAAGAAGGAACAGAAATTTTGTCTATAAATGTAAATGGATTAAACTCTCAGCAAAAAAGGAAAAAATACCTATATAAATTAAGTAAGATGAATTTGGATGTAATAATACTACAAGAAACGCATATAAAAAAACAAAATAAACATTTATTAAATTACCCCAAATTGGGAAATGTGTTTATGTCACTATCACAAAAAAAAAAAGTGGTGTTGTAATATATGTAACCAAGGAACTTATAGCAAAACAGATTTACGCAGATGATGATGGGAGGATACTTATAATTGAAATAATTTTGAATAAAGAAAAAATAGCACTAGTAGGATTATATGCTCCCAATGATGGACAGAAACTATTTTTAAAAAAACTACATAACATTATAGGTGAACTTGAATATGAAAAAATTGGTATAATTGGAGACTAATGCGATAGTAGATAGAACACTGGATTATAAAAATAATAAAATTAGAAAAGGAATCAGAAAAACTTTGCCCGCCACATTTTTTAAAATGACAGAAGAGTTCGATATTAAAGATAGCTGGAGAGAACGGAATATAGGAACACAACAATATACATATTACTCAGGCCGGCACACCTCATGGTCTCGGATTGATATGGCATGCCTAATGGCAGAATTAAATTTAGACATAAATAAAATTATAATTGATACATACTCCTGGGCTGATCATCACCCAATAAGAATACAGTTAAAAGGACAAAAAAAGATTAACAGATGGACATTAAAAAGGGCAATCTTGAATCATAAAGAGTTCAAAATAAAAATGGAAGCACAACTAGATTTATTCTTTGAAACAAATAAAAAGGAAGATACAAATTGTCAAATCTGGTGGGACACGGCCAAAGCTTTTATAAGAGGAGTAGCTATCGCATATATGGCTAAAGAGAACAATTGTAAAAAACAACTACAAAAGAAATTAGAAGAAGAATTAAAAAAAGAAGAAACTAAACTGCAAAATGAACCACACAGGCAGGAAATCAAACAACAGATTGATCTTATTAAACATAAAATGAATAATATAGAGAAAGCAGAATTGGTATAACATATAAGAAAACAAAACTTCTTTGAAAACGCTAACAAACCAGGACGATGGCTCGCTTATAAAATTAAAAAACAAAGAGAGGAAAGAAGGATAGAGAAACTATATAATGAAAAAGGAGAAATAATATATGATAAAGAGGGGAAAAAAGGAGTAGCCCTCGAATTTTATAAACAATTATATAATGACATGGAAAGAGAAGATAATAGTAAAATCTTAAAATACTTACAAAAATCCAAATTGCCAAAAGTCCCCCCAGAGACTCAACTAATGCTAAACGAAGAAATAACACTTTCAGAAATATCAAATGCAATCAAAAAACAAAAAAACAACAAAGCACCAGGCCCCGATGCCCTGCCAGTTGAGATATATAAGACCTTTCAAGACTCTCTAAGCCCAAGATTATTAGATGTATATAATGAAGTATTAAAAAATGCAAAAATTCCGAAATCCTGGGAAGAAACAACAATAACTTTGATTCCCAAAGATAATACTGATCCTGCACAAATAAAGAATTACAGACCCATATCCCTCTTAAATTCAGATTATAAAATATTCATGGCTATAATGGCTGAGAGATTTAAAAAATATATGACAGAGTTTATACACGCAGACCAAAATGGCTTTTTGCCTAAAAGATATATAAGAAATAATATTAGGATAATTTTAGACTCTCTAGAATACTATGAGGCGCACAATGAAAAGCAAATGGCATTAATTTTTTTAGACGTGCAAAAAGCGTTTGATAACGTTAGGTGGGATTTTATGCTTTGCCAATTAAAATATATGGATTTTGGGGGAAATTTTATTAAAATGTTCAAAACGATATATTCAGAACAGAGAGCAAAAATAATTATTAACAGGGAAACAACAGACAGTTTTTATATAAAAAAAGGAACAAGACAAGGTTGCCCACTATCTCCCTTATTGTTTATAATGTCCTTAGAGGTGCTAACAAGAAATATCAGGGCAGATGACCAAATAAAAGGCCTAGAGATTAAAAAAGAAAGCTTTAAAATACAAGCTTTTGCAGACGATCTAGCTTTTATTATTGAGGAACCATTGCAATCAGGAAATAGACTCATGGAGGCATTGGAGGAATATGGAAAACCGGCCGGCTTAAAAATAAATAGAGAAAAAACTAAAATGATTGTTAAAAATATGACTAAGACACAAGAACTTGAATTAGTAGAAAAATTGGATATTCAAACTACAAAAAAAATAAGATACTTGGGGATACAAATAACATCAAGGTGCGCCACATTGAAAAAAGATAACTATGAAAAATTGATAGAACAAATAAAATTGGATTTAGATAAATAGACAAATCTTCAACTCTCCTTTATGGGGAGAACAGCATTAATAAAAATGAATATACTACCAAGGTTACTATTTATATTCCAATGCATACCGATTAAATTCGAAAAAGAATTCTTTCAAAATTTAAACAAAATTACACTCATATTTGTATGGCAAAAGAGAAAAGCAAGAATTAAATTAAAATTGTTACAGGATTCAAAGGAAAGAGGAGGATTTGGATTTCCAGATTGGGAAAAATATTATTTGGCCACTAAATTAATATGGATAAAAGATTGGATACAATTGAAAAATCATAGATTATTAAAACTGGAAGGACACGATCTACAATTAGGCTGGCATGCCTTCTTGTGGGAAGAAAAACATAAGAATCACCAATACTTCCTGAGACATTATGTTAGACGAACACTGATAGACGCATGGACAACAATTAAACGGCAAAATTACATAAAGATCCCTGATTGGACTTTGACTTTAGAGATGATTTCACATCCAAACTTTATGAACCCAGGGAAGGTAATAACATATAAACAGATAACAAATGAAATTGGAGATTTAAAATCAAGGACAGAATTAAAAGAAGAAGGCGTAGATTTAGAATGGTGGGCATATCTACAACTGCAGTCAAAACATGGGAGAGATTAAAAAAAAACCCAGGAATTGAAATGGAACCAACAGAATTAGATAAAATAATTTTAGGGCCAGAAGATAAAACAATTAAAATTTTTTACCAATACTTCTTAGAACGGGCCCTATTTGAAGAGCAGGTTAAAGAAACCATGATAACTTGGTGTAGAGACTTTGGGTTTAATATAGTTTTAGAAAAATGGCAAGACCTATGGCAAAGAAACCGAAAATTGACACTGGCTACTTCATATAAGGAGAACTTATACAAAATGTTTTACAGGTGGCACTTCTCACCAACAAGATTAGCCAAAATGGGTACACATCTTTCTTCATTATGTTGGAAATGCAAAATACAACCTGGCACATATTATAATATGTGGTGGGAGTGCCACAAAGCACGAGAATTCTGGACAACAATCAAACAATGGCTGGAAGAAATATTAAAAATAAAATTGGACCTCAAACCAGAACTCTTTTTATTAGGGATAACATTAGATAAATATGACAAAAACATAATATACTTAATGCTACATATATTGACTGCCGCAAGGTTAACTTTTGCTCAAAATTGGAAAACACAAAATATACCCACAGAAGAAGAAATTTTACGCAAAATATTAACATGTGCTGAAATGGATAGGTTAACGTTAGAAATGAAGGGAAAAGACGAAACAGAATACATTGAAACCTGGAACAAATTATACCAGTGGTGGGGAGAAAGGAGAACCAAGATTAAAAATTAAAATGGTGGAGATGAAAAGAAAAACTATAACTCATTCTTTGCAATTTAAGATAAATAACAATGTATAAATTAGCGGAATGTAAATATGTATACTAGATTACGATTCGTCATGTACTTGTTCTTTACGTTTATTGTATGTTTTGTCTCTTTGTTCTTTTATCTGTTTTATAAATAAAAAACTTTTTAATAAAAAAAAAGACATTTTGGGGTGGGATGACTATGGTATAGTATTATATAAGGGTAGCCCTTGTATAATGTTCAGGTCTACAATGTTCCTGGAACATTGTAGACCTGATCAAAGGGGTTTCTCAACACCAATCGTGTACTGCAAAATATTATCCTAAGGCCGTGGTGGCGAACCTATGGCACACGTGCCACAGGTGGCACGCGGAGCCATAGCAGACGGCACGCGAGCGTTGCCCACCGGCAAACCGGAAGTGCGGAAAAACGCACTTCCGGTTTGCCAGTGAGCTGTTTTTTGCACTCCGGAGGGTTCAGGGAAGCTCCCTGAAGCTCCAGAATGCAAAAAACTACAAAACGGACAAACCGGAAGTGCATTTTTCCGCACTTCCAGTTTGTCCGTTTTGTAGTTTTTTGCATTCCGTGGCTTCAGGGAGCTTCCCTGAACCCTCCGGAGTGCAAAAAACAGCTCACTGGCAAACCAGAAGTGCGTTTTTCCGCACTTCCGGTTTGTCCGTTTCGTCGTCCCAGGCTCCGGTAAGGCCTTTGCGTGTGGGTGGTGTGTGTGTGTGCATGTGCAGGGGGCAGCATGTTGTGCGCATGCGTGGGGGGGAGGGAATGGGTGTGGGTATGCGAGCGCGCGCTAGCGCGCGCACACACACCTCTTTTTGGCACGCGAACCTAAAAAGGTTCGCCACCACTGTCCTAAGGGGTGAAATGAGTTTATGTCTGCTATGGCTGAGACTAATGTTCCAACAGTATTGCTAGGGTCTAACTCTGTTAAAGAGCAATTAGAAAAGCTAAAAGAGTCCAGTATTTTAAGGTTGTTAAATTCTACTAAATCACCTTCTGCTATGTCTGCACCTGTTGAGGTGCCTATGTCAAATCCTAAAAGTGTTCTAAAATTTGGTGACTGGCTCCAATTGTGAATGAATAAAACACTGTAAAACATGCAATGCTTTTAATGTTTTGTGTTTATTTTATAATGGACCGTACATGTAACTGTTACATGTTCCATACCCTCTTCCCGGCTTCATATTTACTATAAACTGTTTCACCACTTGATCATTTTTGACATCTTTTTCAGAGTATAGCTATAAAACATCTTCATAAGGTATCCCTTTAAAATGTTTAAGTAGATAAAACATGCAGTGCTGACCACAGGTTATTGCCAAAGGATGCTGCAGTTCAAGAGGTTGATACGTATACTTCTTAGCTTGCAGTTCTAAAAACTTCACAATGTCAATGGTAAAGTCAGAGTTGTCTGGAGCTCTTTCCATAGGAGTAAAAAAATTCACCATTGCTGTAAGTTGGAAAGTAGAATATTGGTATACACTATGCAATTGGCCAAGCTGAAAAGAATCTGCAGCAGCATTTCAAAGCACCAGAAATATAAAAAATCTTGCCTAGTTCATACTAATATCCTTAACCAATGAATTATGCAACAGACCCTTTGTTTAGTTCAAAATGCCACGGGAACATCATTAACACACATACTTTCAAAGTGTACCACAACATACTTTTTCTCTCCCAATCTGATCATCATAAGAGATATAGGTTATATGCTGCAACATTTTTTGTGGCACAGATTATTAATTGCACATGTGAAAAGTTATAGACTTTCAAAAGGACTCCTAAAGGAAGTGTTATGAATATTAATTCAAAACAATATGATGGATGTTCCCTTGATGTTTCCTTTAGGAGCTATAGTCTTGCTACAAAGATTTTCCTTTTTGTGGAGTAGAAAAGATAAAACAAAATAGAAGAACTCTGTTAAGAAGTTGCACTTGTTACTTTATAGTATTATATAGTTTATTCCCTAAGGCTCAATGAAAAATGAATTTGCTTCCCTTATTATGAAACTGCTTTGTTTAAAACCAAATTTCTACATGCTGATTTCTTTTTTCCATGCATGCCATTAAAAGCTTAGCATTTCTTCTCTCAAACGAAGAACAAAAAAATTTTTTTTGTTACATCTGATAAAAACCTGGGGCTACACTGCAGTGTTTTATTTGTGAACCTTGAAATAAGATAACTAAAAATGTGAAGTGTGTCAAGTATTACACTGGTTGCTTTGGGGAATACTGGTTTCTTTTATAAAAAGTTATTTTCAGGAGAAAAAGGGAAGAGGGTGAACTTGGGGTTGGTGTTATTATTTGACAGGTTTTCATAATGTTTGAAGTTGTTTGGTATATTTGTAAAAGTACAGGTACTCCTTGATTTGGTCACATAGCAACCATTCAAAGTTATGATGGACCTCCCATGGATACTTATGACCCTGATTCAGGAATACTTATGACCCTGATTCAAAGTTTCATTGGCCATCCATGTGATCAGATTTTGGGCACTTGGTCACCATCCCACATTTATAGCCATTTGCTGCATCCCATCTTCAAGTGGCTACAATTTACTACTTTTGTTGGCCAGAAACCAGCATTCTCCATTGGAGGTTGAAGCTAGCATTCAGTGAGGGTTGTCCACAGCCAATCACATCAAGGACTGAGTCTGTCAATCAAAAACTGAGCCTCTGTCTGCCATCTTGGTTACATGCCCAGTTTAGACTCAGTCCTTCACAAGGCTAGACGTGGAACTTCTCTCTCTGACTGCTATCTTCAAATTGTGA
This sequence comes from Diadophis punctatus similis, assembly GCA_023053685.1. Taxonomy (NCBI): domain Eukaryota; kingdom Metazoa; phylum Chordata; class Lepidosauria; order Squamata; family Dipsadidae; genus Diadophis; species Diadophis punctatus. Next base: position 138,198,851 of record JALIGW010000001.1, on the reverse strand, counting down.
GTGACTGGGCACATTTATACCCAAAAATTTTTTCCCTAGCTCTAGCAAATCCACTTGTGGCAGCTAGCAGCTTTATTTTCCGCCTCCCCCCCTTTCTGTCCTCCCTTGGCAATCCGCTTTGGCGGCAGGGAACAAGGCGGCTACTGACTGATCGGTCCGGTGCTTGCACCTCCGATCAAGATAAGGGAAAAAACACCGGGTCCCTGGCCCTATAGGCTAGAGTGAGGGCGAGCGACGGCTCATCTGCTCCATTGCTTCCTCGCCTTTTCAAATTAGCGCCGAAAAGTTTGGAGCCGCCGTTCCAGCACTAGCACCAAGCGCGCCATTTCAAACTTGGAGGTTTTTCCCGCGCAACCCCCTATCGGCTCTTGGCGCCATTTACAGTGACGTCACTGGAAGCGCGCCTTTTTCCGCTCCTGCTGGTGACTCAGGGATTGTGCAATGGCCGACGCAGCACCTACTACCTTCACAAAGCCCTCCAAACGCCCTCAAAAGACCACCAAAGCCGGCGACCAAGCCAACAGCATCGAGCCTGCTCCCGCCGAGGCAAAGCAAGGCAAATCGGCTTCTGCCTCGAGGGCGGTGGAGCGAGACGAGCGGAGGCGCGATCGGGCGCTCCGCAAAATCACGGAAAAGGCAGGTCGGGTTTCTGAGGCCATGGCTTCTCCTCGAGCTCATCAGGTGGAGGTGCAGGCGCAAATTCATAATTTAGATACCCCAGCACCGGGCCTCTTAGATCTCAATGTTTGGGGAGATTGGGGTTTGGTAGCATCTGCGCAGTTGGCGCCTCAGGAGGCAGCTGCCTTTGGACCTCATGTTCCTGTGGCCACAGCCCCTCAGACAGACGGGGCCCAAACAGGAGGCCAGATTTCATCTGAAACAGTCTCCAGGCCTCAGGTCCCTTATGCAGGCCCAACCATTCAACAGGAGCAACCTAGCTGGCAAATGCTAATCACTACCACTGTACAACAATGCCTAGCTGGGTTTCAACAGATGCAAGGCCTTCCTCAGGCTACTTCCTCTAGGGCTCCCAGTCAGACCCCTTCCCATACGGTCAGCGAGGTGCCCCGGCAGGCGACTATTCTGATGCTTCCAGTGAACATAGCCAGCCTGTGGCTTTGGAGGAAGGCGAATGCGACCCCACGGCCCTTTCAGAGGATGAAGGCCTATTACCAGAACAACCATCTTCGGTGGGGCTTTTCCCTCCAGCTTTATTTAAATCTTTACTCCACAAAGCTAGAAATGTTGCAGGCTTACCTACCACGCCAGCGGCTCCTGATACCGCGACTGCCTCTACCAAGGTTCCAATCTTCATCAAACAGGTGGCTGAATTAGATGTAATACCAGTTCCAAAGATTTTCCTGGACAACGTCCAACGCCAATTTTCTGCTCCTGCATCCGGCCCAATGCCCTCGGCACAAGACAAGAAATTCTTCAACACCGCTGCTGAATTATCGAATCTTCTTTCTCCGCCGACAGTGGATGTTTCTGTGGCTGCCCTTCATTCCCAGAATCCCATTCTGGGTGAAGCAGAGGAGCTATTGAAGCCAGACGACCGCCGTTTGGAACAGCTGCTACTGAAATCTCATCAGGCATCAGCATGGGCAGTGAGAGCCTCATCATCAGCCTCCTTTTTTGCCAGGTCAGCTCTGCTGTGGCTACGTCAACTCCAGGAGATCATCCCTCTCTCGGAGCTCCGAGCCCACCAAGACTTTAACAAGGTCATCGCAGCAACCCAATTCACCACAGATGCAACTCTCCGAGCGGCACGATTTTTATCTAAATCCATCGCTGCTTCAACGGTAGGTCGCAGAGTGAACTGGCTTCGGAACTGGTCAGCGGATGCACGCCAGAAGTGGCATTTAGCGACTAAACCCATATCGGGGCAGTCCCTTTTTGGTGAGGTCTTGGACCCGATTCTAGTAGAATCTAAGGACCGCAGAAAGGTTTTGCCTTCATATGGTAAAAAAGGGTCTTTTCGTCAAACTCCCTATTCCAGGCGGCCCTTTCATTCCGCTGACCAGGGCTCCAGTCTGCCCTGAACCCCAGGTCAGTACGGGCAGAGGTCCTATTACCCAGATAGATCTACAAGGGGTAGACTGTACAAGCGACCCTATAGAGGCTGGGGGACTAAATTTCCCCGTCGCTCTAAGTTAGGTAACCGCAGACTTACCCATAGGTGGTAGGTTAGCCAGTTTTGCTGACACCTGGGACTTAACTTCTCAGGACCTTTGGGTTAGAAATACAGTCCGTTTTGGTCTCTCTATAGAGTTCTTATCTACCCCAAGATTCATCCCTTGTTCAGTCTCCAGGGTTCCGGAGAAATGACTTCTTATGGACCAGGCTATTCAGCATTTGTTAGATATTAGGGCTGTTGAGCCCGTTCCCAGAGTTCAAAGGGGTTTGGGAGTTTATTCTGTTCTTTTCCTGGTACTGAAACCATCAGGGGACTGGCGTCCTATATTGGACCGCAAACGACTTAACCTTTTGTTAAGTACCGCAGGTTTAAGATGCAATCTCTTCGCTCTATTCTAAGGGGGATCCATCAGGGTGATTATTTAATTTCTTTAGATTTATCTGAAGCCTATCTACACATACCTATTAAGTTCGCAGACAGACAGTATTTGCGTTTCTCCTTTGCAGGGAGACATTACCAATACCGGGCCCTTCCCTTTGGTCTCTCCTCCGCTCCCAGGGTCTTCACCAAGATCCTGGCTGCATTGGAAGCCCACCTATGATCCCTGGGGGTTCGTATCCAGTGCTAGTTGGATGATATTTTGCTCCAGGCATCCTCCAGGTCCCTAGCAAACCGCCATCTCCAAGTAGTGCTGGAGGAGCTAGACCGACATGGTTTTTCAGTTAACCATTCCAAGAGTTGCCTAATTCCCAACACTTCTATCCTTCATCTAGGTTCTGTTGTTGATTCCCTGGAGTGCAAGGTCTACCTTTCCCCGGAGCGCCAGAACAGTATCAGAGACATTATTCATATCATCTCCCGATGCCCAAAGGTTTCGGTGGCCCTCTTGGCTACGCTCATGGGAAAAATGATCTCGTTCATAGACATAGTTCCTTGGGCCAGATTGCAATCCAGGGAACTCCAGTGGTTCCTTTTACCCCTCCTTCCCCCTGGCAAAAGCCCTACCACCTTCCGGGTCTCCTTGCCTTCGCAGGTCAGGCGCTCCCTAAGTTGGTGGTTGTCACCTGCTCTCTCCCAGGGTTCCTTTTTCCTTCCCCCAGACAAGGTTATACTCACCACTGATGCCAGTCTCTCAGGCTGGGGAGCCCATGTATAGGGGCAATTAGCTCAGGGCAACTGGTCCAGGGCTGAGGCCGCCTGCCCCATTAATGTGCTTGAACTTCGAACGATTTTCTTGGCTCTAAAACATTTTTGGGACCGGTTATCTGGTTCCCATGTACTGGTCCTTACCGATAACGTAACAGTGAAAGCCCACGTTAACAAACAAGGGGGTACTCGCTCAGTGGCTTTAATGCAGGAGGCATTACGCATAGGCGGGCCCTTAAGATCTACTTAGATCACACATCGGCCTTCCGTAAATCGGAAGCACTGCTGATTGCTTTTCTCCCCCGTTCGATGGGTGCTAAGGTGTCTTCGGCCACAGTGGGTCGGTGGATCCGCGCTACCATATCTAAGGCCTATGTTCTGGCGGGTCAGCCAGTACCTGCAAATGTTACAGCACACTCCACTCGCAGTGCGGCCACGTCCGCAGCATGGAAGACCCAGGCTTCTCTAGAGGAGGTGTGCCGAGCTGCGACGTGGGTCTCACCTACACAATTTATTAGACATTATAAGATAGACTCCTTCGCCTCGGCAGAGGCAGCCTTTGGCCGAAGGGTACTCCAACAAATAGTGACGCCTCTGTCCTAAGAGTGTTGTAATGGTTTCTAACAAGTTTACTAAAGGTTTTTCAATTTATGCCCTCCCTAGGGACTCCTGGGGCTTTGGTATGTCCCTCACTGAATGCTAGCTTCAATCTCCAATGGAGAATGGGCGTTTACTTACCTTGATATGCCCGTTCTCGTTGGTTGAAGCTAGCATTAAGCCCCACCCGTTTCTGACATCAATGTTGGTATACTGTTTTGTCCTTCTATCCAATTATGTTAATAAACTGTTTTTTGATCATTTCTCGGCAGTCTGGTTTGTTTCTTCTCTCCTCCTTTGTTGTACTCCTAATCTACTCTGTTACCACTAATGTTTTCCACGTCGAGTCTGTATTTCAGCTTTGTCTAAACTGGGCATGTAACCAAGATGGCAGACAGAGGCTCAGTTTTTGATTGACAGATTCAGTCCTTGATGTGATTGGCTGTGGACAACCCTTACTGAATGCTAGCTTCAACCAACTAGAACAGGCGTATCAAGGTAAGTAAACGCCCATTTACTTCTAGTTTCTTGCAAAAAAAGGGCCATTGCAGGCAATGGATTCACTTAATGACCACTGTGTTCGCTTAACAACCGCCTCAAAAAAGATGGTAAAATTGGCAGATTCACATGGTGATTTGCTTAACAACTGGCATGACTTACAACTGTAATTTCAGGCTCAATTAGTCATAAATCCAGAAGAGACTTGGCTTGATGGTCATGTGACCGGGTGGGAGTGGCTTGCCAGCCATGTGACTGGGTGGTGTCTCCTCCCCTACCAGAAGGCAAAGATCAGCCATTCAAACATTGTAATTCCACTCCCCATGAAGGTCAGGCATTCCCTATCATGGTGGTTCTCCCCAGCCTTAAAGCGGGGCTGCCTATTCAGAGAACCAGATCGAGTGACTATCACAACAGATGCCAGCCTAGGGGGGTGGGGAGCACATTTGTCTTCCCAGTTGGCTCAGGGCCGCTGGTAACCATCGGAAGTTGCCAAACCAAACATAAACTTCCTGGAACTACATGCAGTATATCTTGCCCTATGTTGTTTTCAGCCCTCGGTGGCGAGACGACACATGCTCATCTTGACGGACAATGTAGCTACCCGCTCTCACATAAACCATCAAGGGGGCACGAAGTCCAAGCGCCTCGTGGTGGAGGCGGAGTTGATAGGCAATTGGGCAGAACAGCACCTCGAATCCATTCGAGCAGAACACATATCAGGGGCATCAAATGTGCAGGCAGATTGGTTGAGCCGCTCCACAGTGGACCCAGCGGAGTGGAGCCTACACCCGTGCCTATTTAGGGAGCTGCCACGGAGATTCGGAGAACCAGTCCTGGACCTGTTCGCGACTCACCTCAACACACATCTCCCACGTTTCTTCTCCTGCTTTCCATCGCCGGGAGCGGAGAGAGTCAACGCACTGCGAAGCCCATGGCCGAGGGGCCTGTTATATGCCTTCCCACCCACAACGCTCATCTCGAAGGTGGTACGGAAAATAATTCTGGAGGAAGCAGAGATACTACTGGTAGCTCCCAACTGGCCCCGCCGACCTTGGTTCACAGACTTAGTGGAACTATCGATATCACGACCATGGAGAATACTGGACCAACAGGTCTCTCTCAGCCAGGGGGCGCTGCTACACCCAGAGCCCCAATGGTGGCACCTCACCGTCTGGCACTTGAAGGGGTCCTCCTAAAACAAGACGACCTCCCAGACAATGTAATAGCCGCGATCTAGGCATCCAGACGGGCCTCCACTACGCGTATATACAACGCTACTTGGGCAGCATACTGTAGATTCTGCACCAGAAACCAGCTTAGACCCTTATCATCACTACGTCAGATCCTGCTTTTCCTCCAGTCGGGGTTCGACAATGGGTTAGCACCCAACACGTTGCGGAGGCATGTGGCTGCCCTGTCAACAGTGCTCCATTTGAACAATTTTAGATCCATCTACTACCATCCGAGTATACGAGGATTTCTAAAGGGGGCAGCCAACCTTCGACCACAGGTGATCCATCGATATCCCACCTGGGACCTAACGTTAGTGCTACACGCACTCACAGATCAACCGTTTGAACCTCTACAATCGATTCCTCTTCGCCATCTATCGCTCAAAACGGCTTTCTTGGTGGCCATTACATCAGCAAGGAGAGTGTCGGAACTGACAGCACTCTCCGTCAGGAAAGACCTATGCTACTTCCACCAAGACAGAGTTGTACTGCGCCTCGATCCCGCGTTTCTTACAAAGGTGAACACGGGGTTTCACAGGGCACAGGAGGTGGTCCTGCCGGACTTTTACACCGGGGCCACTCAACAGCCAGAACTCAGCTGGCACAACCTAGACGTTCGTAGAGCCCTTGAAATCAACATTCAACAGACAAGACCATTTAGGAAAACGGAGGCCCTCTTCGTATCCTTCCTTCCAGCCACGATGGGACGGAAAATATCTTCACAGACATTGAGCCGCTGGCTCAAAGCATGCATCACCGAGGCATATCGAAGCCAGAACAAGCCCGCGCCCGAAGGAATTACAGCACACTCCACCCGTAGCGCGGCAACTTCAGAAGCCTGGCACATGCAAGTCTCAGCGGAAGACATTTGCAAAGCGGCCACGTGAACTTCTACTTCCACATTCATGAAACATTACCGCTTGGACTCCTTCGCATCAGCAGAGGCGGACTTTGGCAGACGAATTCTCCAGAGAGTTGCAGACACCCCTGCTCTCCTGGTCCAGCCTTTACCCGCCCTGGACAATTAAGCTTGGGTATATCCCATGTTGGACTCTCCTAAGCAGCGCACTGGAGAAGAGCCGTTGTCTTACCTGAACGGTCTTCTCTGTGCGCTGCATGAAGAGTCCAAACCCACCTGGGCTAACTAGGCCCAGGGTCGCAGACACTCCAATGATACGAGGTTTATAGCATTCCTCCTTGTTTTTACGCCTTCGTTTTAAACTGGCCAAATGGGCATCTAGAGGGCATACTTCAAACAAATTAAACTCAGTCCCTACCAATCAGGCTAGAGCTTTACCCATGTTGGACTCTCCACGCAGCGCACAGAGAAGACCGTTCAGGTAAGACAACAGCTCTTCTCAGCAATAATTCTCACAGCCACAGACAGAGATTTCTCTTACTCTGCTACAGTCAGAAGTTTGCCATTCCAAGGGAGTCCACCCCAGCCTTTGTTTTGAATGAAACTTCCACCACCACCCCACCGCTTCTCAGCAATAATTCTCACAGCCACAGACAGAGATTTCTCTTACTCTGCTACAGTCAGAAGTTTGCCATTCCAAGGGAGTCCACCCCAGCCTTTGTTTTGAATGAAACTTCCACCACCACCCCACCGCTTCTCAGCAATAATTCTCACAGCCACAGACAGAGATTTCTCTTACTCTGCTACAGTCAGAAGTTCGCCATTCCAAGGGAGTCCACCCCAGCCTTTGTTTTGAATGAAATTTCTACCCCCCACCGCTTCTCAGCAATAATTCTCACAGCCACAGACAGAGATTTCTTACTCTGCTACAGTCAGAAGTTCGCCATTCCAAGGGAGTCCACCCCAGCCTTTGTTTTGAATGAAACTTCTACCCCCACCGCATCTCAGCAATAATTCTCACAGCCACAGACAGAGATTTCTTACTCTGCTACAGTCAGAAGTTTGCCATTCCAAGGGAGTCCACCCCAGCCTTTGTTTTAAATGAAACTTCCACCATGCACCCCCCCCCCCGCTTCTCAGCAATAATTCTCACAGCCACACAGAGTTCTCTTAGCGCTGCCGGGCTACCCAATATGCTGGAGCTTTACTTTAAAGGTAAATAAGCTTTACTTACCTTTACTGCAGGCAGGAGGCTTACTAGTAGTAGCAGAGTACGAAGTTGGAAACCCGGAAGTCACCCAGGAAATGACGAGAGGGCCAGACCGCGTGGTGACTGCAGTTTATATAGAACTCTCAGAAGCGGGGCTAGCAATCAGCGATGGGCAGACCAGGTAGGAAAGCAGCGCATGCGCAGTGCCGGAAACTCGGCTTCTGTGCATGCGCAGAAGAATTTTTTAAAAAAATTTAACAAACAAAGAAAAAAAAGATGGCTGCGCCCAGGGACCAACAACCGACCGCACCGGGTCGGTTACGTCACCAGCGGGCTACTACCGGAGCTGGCACACTGGTGCGCACCGGTAGGAACCCACCCCTGCCCTGCAGGTAGCCAACTGGTTAAGAGTGAAGCTAGTCCAGAGAATGAACCAGTGAAGATACCCCAGGTTGCTTCTGCAGGTATTTCTGCTTTCTCAGGCCTATTTTTAACTCCCTCTCCCATAAGATGGATGGTATGGCTGATATTAACCTGATAGTCAGTGATAAAGGTACAGCAATGAGTGGACTAATGCACAAATACCTCCTTTTGCGGCAAGCACCATGTCTAAAGCTTGTTGGTTCTGCAACACTACCTCCCGTATTTCCCCTTGTTCTTTATTAAGTTGAGTAAATGCCTGGATGGTGTGATTGAACATTTCCTCAGCCCAATCACTTAGCTCTACAATAGACTTCTAATTCTAATCCCTACCCCAATTGCCGGTAGGATCCCACTTAAAATAGCATTTCCTAGGCTACGTGTTATGGGGTGATATTCAACATGTTCAATTTCATGTGCATCTCGTCAGTTCCGGATATGAAAGTTCCAGTCATTATGTTGAATAATACGAATCGAGGGAAAAATGATTCCCACTGTACAGGTTCCTGATCAATAAGCTGGCAAGGATTTGTATGCAAAATGGCCACAAAGGAACCACCAATCAGGATGGTTTGCTAGATAAATACCCCTCTTTTCTTGTAGTCCTTATAGTCCGGAAGAGGACTATAGTAGCAGGGAGGAGTTGGAGACTGTAAGCCAAGAAGATCGACAACAACAGGAAGCCAAAGGAGAAGATCAGGAAGAAAGAAGTAAAGAAAGAAAAGAGCACCAAGAAGAAGGAGGTATTAGAACAAGAACACAAAGAGCTACAAGGACCAACAGGAAGTAGAAGCAGGTAGACTAATAGGAGAATGGAAGAGTTGAAACTACTATCAATTAATGTTAATGGACTAAATGCTTTGGTAAAAAGGAAACAAATATTTGCAAAATTAATTAAACAAAAAGTAGACATTGTGTGCCTCCAAGAGGTACATATTAAAAAAACAAGATGAAAAATATTTAGAATATAATAAATTGGGGAAATTCTATACAGCATTGGTGGGGGGGGGAAAGAGGGGTGGTGGTATACGTTAAAGAAGGGATAAAGGCAAAACAAGTCTATGCAGATCTAAAAGGAAGAGCGTTAAAGATGGAAATAATAATAGGGCAAAAAATAATCCTGTTGGTAGTCATTTATGTACTTAACAAAAACCAGGGGGAGTACTACAAGAAAGTTCATGAAAAGAATATTGAGATAGGTCAAGGGAATGTATGTATTGTGGGTGATTATAATGGGTAGTAGATATCAAAAAAGATTTTACTAATGACAAAAAGAACAAGAAAAAAAGAAATATATTACCAAAAACCTTTTTTTAAATGACAGACTAATTGAATTTGACAGATACACTATGTGGAGAAGTTTGCACCCAAAAGAAAATAAATACACTTTTTATTCCAATGTCCATAAATCTTGGTCGAGGGTTGACATGGTTTGGATGAATAAGGAAGTAAATAATGGGATAGGTAAGATAGAGATTTTCCCAAATACATGGGCAGACCATAATCCCCTTGAAATAACATGGAGAAGCCAAAAAAGAAAACAGATGAGAAGATGGACATTAAACCCCCAGATCTTAAATGAGAAGGAATACATTCAAAGGATTAGAGAAGAATTGACACTATTTTTTAAAGATAATAAAAAACAACATACTTCATTACCAAATTTATGGATTTCTATGAAAGCATACATGGCAAAGAAAAACAAGGAGAAATGGAAGCAGCATAACATATTAATGGAAGAAATTGGGAAATTAGAAAACCAACTCAAAAAAAAAAACACAAAAAAACCAGGGAATGAACAAATTAATGAAACACTAACTTTAGCTAAACATAAATTAAATATATTAGAACAAGATGATATTGCAAGAAATTTAAAATTTACTAAACAAAACTTTTTCGAACATGCCAATAAGCCAGGGAGAAGGCTAGCTTATAAATTGAAAAAAGAAAAAGGAAGGATAATACAGCAGCTATATGATGAAACGGGGAATTTACAAAATAACGAAGAAGAAAAAAGGATTACACAAAAACACTTTGAAAATCTTTACAAACAGGAAGAAATAGCGAAGGATAAAATAAGTAACTATTTGAATGGGGAAGGGATGCCACCACTAGAGGAAGAAAAGAGTAATGTTAAATAGAGAAATAACATTAATAGAACTGAAAGAGGCAATACAGAAACAAAAGAATAATAAGACCCGGGGAAATTTATAAAAATATGGGTGAACTAATAGAACCATTATTATTGGAAGTATGTAATGAAGCACTTAGGGAAGCAAAATTACCAGAACCATGGAGGAAGGCAGGTATTACCTTGATACCGAAAGAGGGTACAGATAAGAATCAAATTAGAAACTATAGGCCAATATCGCTCCTAAATGCTGACTATAAAATATTTATGAACATTATCGCAGAGAGGTTTTAAAAAGTATTAAATGAAAATATACACCCTGATCAGAATGGATTTTTACCGACAAGGCAAATAAAATATCAGAAGCCATTAAGCAAGGCATAGCTGCTGGGTTACATGGGGGCTAGTTCCCCTAGGGCCCAGGAACAGCTCCAAAATCTCCCTCACTTGGAGGAAGAAGATCACTATCGGGATGAAGCTATGTCCCAGACTTTTTCTAGTCGTGAAGCCTCATTGGGAGAAGAGGGAGAGATCAGAGACTTTGATTTATTTGAGGATGAGGGCCTCACGCCTGAACACGCTTCCATTGTTGGCTTATTTCGTCCTCAGCTCTTCAGATCTTTACTATTCAAGGGTAGGACCACCACCCGCTTGGGGTCCAATCCAGGAACTGCTGCATCGGCTTCGGGATCTACTAACCCAGCAGACACACTTCTTGTGGAGCCCACGGTAGAGGCAGAGGAAATTTCAGCACCCAACATGTTCCTTGACACTGTCCAGAGGCAGTGGCCTCTCCAGGTTCAGGTCCCAATCCTAGTGGGATAGAAAAGCCTTTTTATAATGTAGAATCTGGGCTCTCCAATATTCTCCAAGTTCCCATGGTAGACGGGACAGTAGTGGCTCTGGCTTCTCCTTCATTGGTCACAGGGGCCATAACTGATAATGGTACACATAACTGATAATGGTACTGAGTTTACAACTAGAAAATTTGAAGCCATGTTGCAAAGAGCTAGAATAGAACATAAGTGTTCTGCACCTTATAGAACTCAACATAATGCTTATATTGAGCGTAGAGGACAAACATTGCATGCTATGGTTAGAACTATGATTTCAGACTCTGGTTTACAGAGAAGATTTGGGGTGAAGCTATAATGTGTGCTAACCATGTTCTTAATAATGTAGTTAATGCAATGACTGGTGAATTACCATTTACACGTTGGTATAGAAGGAAACCAAATCTTAGCTATTTGCATACATTTGGAGCTCCTGCATGGGTTCATATTCCCACGCAAGTAAAGCGAAAGGGACAACATAGAGCAAGGCAATTATATTTTGTTGGTTATGAGGCTAACCATAGGGCATTTAGATTCTGGGAGCAAGGTACTAATAATGTATATTGCAGTGCAAGTGCTAAATTTATGGAGCATGTTGGATGGAGAAAGCTTGAACAGGAAAGTGTTGTTGAGACTCCATTGTTTAATCATAGTACTCCTAATAGTAGAAATATTGATGATGATATAATGGAAGAATTATCAATGGAGGAATCATCAATAGAAAAACCCTCTATGGATATAGAAAGGGATTCGATAGGGGAGGTAAAGGAAGAAGTAAAGGAAGAGGAAATACCAACAACAAGTACTGAATTACCTAGGAGATCAACTAGGGAGAGAAGGCCACCTGATAGATTTCAATCTAGTATTGTTTGTCAGGTTAATACATAACCTTCTAACTTTAATGAAATAAAGTTGTATCCTGCAAAGGATCACATAGCTTGGCAGGAAGCTATGAATAGGGAATTGAAATCATTAAAAGAGTTACAAGTATATGAGGATGTAAAGTTACCACCAGGTGAGTGTGGAATAGGTTGCAAATGGGTGTATAAGATAAAGACTGGTGTGGATGGGACTGTTACCCATAAAGCAAGATTAGTTGCTCAGGGATTTGCTCAGTCAGAAAAGGACTATGATGAAGTGTTTGCACCTAGTTTGAAAGCAAATACATTGAGAGCAGCATTAGTAAGGGCAGCTAACAACAAATGTATTATAAATCATGTGGATGTTGAAATTGCATATCTGCATGCACCTTTACAACACACCATTTATATGAGAAAACCATTAGGGTTAAAGGACGATGATAAAACTGGTTATTGGAAATTAAAGAAAAGTCTTTATGGTTTGAAGCAATCAGGTTATGAATGGAACAAATGTATTGTGAAGGAATTAGTTGCTGGATTAGCTGATCCTTGTTTGTTTAGAAGAGAAAAGGGTGGTTTAGTTTCTCTATTACTGTTATTTACTGATCACATTGCAGTTATAACTAAAACTGAACAGGAAGCAAATGATATTGTTTCTAGATTGCAAGAAAGGTTCAGAATTAAGAATTTAGGGGTGATTAAACATTATCTAGGTTTAGATATAGTGAAGACGAATAAAGGGTTTAAGATTTCACAAGCTAAGAAAATTAGCCAATTACTGAAGCGTTATAACATGGAGAACTGTAAAACAGCAAAGACACCAATGAGTAAGGAGTTTTTACACAGTGATGTTAAAAGTCCTATGTTTGATAAAGAAATATATCAATCATTAATTGGTAGTTTGTCATATCTGAGTAATTGGTCTAGGCCAGATATATCGTACAGAGTTAATCAACTGGCTAGATATAATGCTGAACCTAATGAGAGACATTGGCAAGCAGCTAAGCGAATACTTAGGTATTTGAAACATACAAGCCACTATTCGTTGTATTTGGAACCGAGTTCTGAACTGGTGTTAACTGCATACGCTGATGCAAGTTTTGCTACTGATACAATGACTCGTAAGTCAACATCAGGTATAGTGGTGTTGTTGGGTAATGTGTTAATTGGATGGAAATCTATTAGGCAACAACATATTAGTTTATCCACTATGGAAGCAGAATTTTCATGTTTATCGTTACTGTGTACAGAATTAATTTATTATAAACAATTGTTAAAGGATATTGGAATTGCTGTAAATAATCCGTTTACTGTGTATGAGGATAATCAATCGGCAATTAGTATGGCTACTAATTTAGGTGTTAAAACAAGATCTAAACATACTGATTTGAGATATTTGAATGTTAGACAGTGTGTTCAAAGTAATTTGATTAAGTTGACTGAAGATAATATTGCAGATAATTTTACAAAAGCTCAAGGTGCTATTAAGCATAAGGAATGTTGTGAAAGCTATAATTTGAGAATGTAAGGTGTTATATATTGACTACCCAAAGGGGAGAATGTTAGGACTCTGTCCAAACAGTTGAGTTGGCAATATATAAACCAACAATATATGTTTGCATATATTGATGTAATATAGCTTTAAATGTATGCTATGTTCCGATTAGCTGTAGTGTTCCAAGTTGCCATAAGAGGGAGCTAGAGATCATAGCTTATCTCTGTTACTTTATCTGTGACTCTCTTTTACTGACTCTCTGATCTCTCTGACTTGATATTGATTCTCTGTTGAATATCTCTGATATTCTGATATGTTTGTAACTCTGATATCTTTGTTTAATGTGTATAACAAAGACAAACTGGTAAGACGAATTTGTACTTCTAGATATTCACTGATTTGAATGTGTATGACTTGGACTGTTTATTGGACTGTGCTAATTCTTAAAGTAAAAACTATATGCACTTTAATGTATCTGTTTGTGTGACAGAATTCATACCTACTGCAATATCCCATTTCTATGTGCATGTCCTTGATAACTCAAGGGTTGCTCTGCACGTACCTTAACAGTCTATAAAGAAAAAGAAATCATAACTCTGAAACAGATCCCTAGAAGAATCAGAGAACAAAGAAAAGATTATAGATTCCTAGCCACTATATTGAATAGGAAAATATATTACCATATTTTTCGAAGTATAAGACGCACCTTTTTACTCCCAAGAGGGTCAAAAACTGGGTGCGTCTTATACACTGAATGCTGCATCAAACATACCTGAGGGGAGGGGGGAGGGAGTTGGTGCAATGGCGGTAATAGCGGCAATGGGTGGCAACAAACAGCTGATTGGCGGTATTCCCGTGTCTCTGTTCGATTTCTGAGGAAGAGCTGCTGCTGCCACCGTTGCTGCCTGAAGCAAGCCCTCCCCACTGCTGCTGCCTGAAAAACGCTGCTGTCCTTCCTGCACAAAGCCTGCTCCTAGACCACCTGAGGAGCCGCCGCTGCCCTAGCGAGCCACCTGGCAGGGTAGAAAGGAAGGAGGAAAGACACACAGGCAACAGGACGATAGAGTCAGCAGCAGTACGACCACGTGCACACTCCTTTGGTATATATCTGCACGTGGGTGACTAGGAATGAAGGACAGTGTTTTCTTTGCCTGCATCCTTGCGTTTTGTTTTCTCTGGTGAAGCTGCCGTTTCGATCGCTTCTGCTCCTCCAGTTCCAATAGGCGAGAGAAGTAATTTCGAGATCTCCCCCTTTGATCTTTCTTTCCCTAATCTCCGGTGATAATCTTTATGGCTCTTTGTAAATAGAGCTGGGAGCGCATGAGAGTGGCATTCAGGAAAGCGGTAGAAGCCCAAATTGGCCCAAGCTGACAAGAAATGGGGCTCCAAAGACCTTTCCAGCTAGGGGAGAAGGTGTACCTCTCCATCAAATATCCATGACTTAAAAGTGCCCTGTCGGAAACTGGGCTGAAATTCCCCATACTACAAGTCATCAGGTCACAGTGGAGCTTGCTTCCACAGTAGCCTGCTACAGCCTGTGGAAACCTCGGATGTCTGGGCCCAACCACAGCCCAAGGCTGGCCCCATTAACGTTGGGTCCATTACGAGGTCAATCAAATTCTGGATTCCCATATACATGGGAGGGGGGTCCTGCAGTATCCGGTCCAATGGAAGTAATATCTATTGTCGGAGGCATCATGGGTGAGGAGTTGGGATATACGGGCCACATGGCTAGTTAGGAGGTTCCACCAAGGGCATCCCTAAAAGCCAGGACAGGAGACAAGGCCCTAGCTTGTACACCAACTAATTATTGTCTTTGCATGCTTTCCAGGTGCAATCCCCATGGTAAAGGGGAGCCACCTGTAAACCTCCGAAATGGCGAGAGTCCAATGTGCCATCTCAGGGGTTGCCATATGTGGGGGAACCCTGAGGGAGGAAAGAGGAGCCCTGCTAGTCAGGTGGGTTTGCAACGCACAAGGAAGACTCACAGGAGGGTGTGAGAGCAGCACAGAATGGCATTGTCATGCCCTCTTCAGAGTCTGACTCTGAGATGGAAGACAAACAGCTGACACAGAGAGAGAGAGAGTGGCTCCCTTGGCTGTGGAGGAAACTGGGGAAGGGCAAAGTCAGGCTGGGCAAGAGAGAAGGGGTTCTGATGAAGACCAAGGCCCACTCCCTCCTCATCCTAGGCCATGCAGGGCACACAGGGAAGAACGCAGAAGAGAGCAACGTGGGTAGCATGGCTTACTAGGAAGGAAAGGGCCCCGATTCCCTTCACAAGGCAAACCTGGAGATGTAGTTTAAAGGAGAGGAAGGTGGGAGGCAGGTTGTTGGGAACAAACGCTAAATTATTCTGGTACTGAGAGTTGTGGCCTGCATTCCTGGCATTCCCTCCAGACTGTGTGAATTACTGCCATGCTACTGTGTGCCTAGTTTGTCTTGCTGGGATTATTCTTCCCACCTGGAACTCCTTATCTTGCCCTGCTGGGGTGATTGATTGAAGTCATTCTGGTTACAGCGTTGGGACTGGAGTATCTTCAGGTTTGTGAGAGAGCTTTTCTCCAGGCCGTAAAAGGGACATTGGGGGCAGAGTTGGTGCCAATAAAGGGATTCATACCGGTTCTCTTGTTGTGTTGCCTTCAAGCAACGCCATGGGTCATCACAGGCACAGAGGAACACAACTTCCAGATGGAGAGACGGAGCAGAGAGTAGGTATGCAGACGGAGAAGCAGAAAGGCAGCAGATGATGAGTCCTGGCATCCGGAAGCAGCTGAAAAAGAGCGAGGTATTCCGACCCTTCAAAATAAACTGTGCAGTGGGAGAGAGTAGCACCAACTTAAACCCTAGTTCACTCTGTGCTGAGATTCTAGCCTGTATTAAAGCATTCTACAACAAGAACTGTGTGATGTGCTGTTTCTGGGGCTGAGAGCTTGGCACGTGACAGAATATTTAATATCTGTTTAACTTCCAGGAATGCTCATCACATTCAGGAAGTTGCATCAAGAACAGCTGCAGAAATATCATGAGATTCATGGCTTGTAAAGACATAGGCTGTAATCTACAGAATGCGCAAACAAAATATATTGATTGTTATGGGTGACAGGAATGCAGAAGTTGGAAATAAAGAAGGCCATGTGGTTGGACAATATGGCTTGGCAATAGAAAGGAAGCTGGAGAACATTCGAATTAATTTTACAAGGCCAACAATATGTTCATTTTAAAACACTTTCTTCCATCACCATAAGTGATGTCTGTACAAAACCACACCAATTTCATCTGTGAAAGTCAATGTGGAAAAGCTCAAGAGAGACACAACCTGGAACAGACTGTGGTACAGACCTCCAACTGCTAGTATACAAAATCAAGCTAAAGTTGGAAAAAAAGCAAGCCAAACCTAAATGTAACAAAAATAACCTTGGATTGGATACTAAGAACAGGGTACTGGTAGAGCTAGGGGAAACGTCAAGAAAGTTGCACTCTAAGAAATACCCGCGCAAAAGGTAAAAAACAGCTAAGAGAGATGACTGAAATAACTCAAAATTGCTAAAAAATATAGAGAAACAAAAACCAGGAGCAAGAGTTGCAGAAGTAAATCAAAATTTCCCACATGATGTAAGATAAGACAAAGATAATTATTATAATAATTTATTTGAAGCAATTCGTCCCCTTTAATAATTTGTTTGGCAGAACTGATAGGTGTTTGGCTTTCAGAATGAAGGAGCACTTTCTGAAATGGGTCCAGACAGCTTTGAATTCAACAACAGCAAATCATGGCACAAAATGCCTTCTTCGGCCATTGCGAGACATTTATTAGCTACGGGTCACCGAGTTGATCCAACACTGCGTTTAAAGTTTTATTCTCCATTGGAGGTCCATTCAGAGAGGGTTGTCCACAGCCAATCACATCAAGGACTGAGTCTGTCAATCAAAAACTGAGCCTCTGTCCGCCATCTTGGTTATAGGCCCAGTTTAGACTCAGTCCTTCACAAGGCTAGACGTGGATTTACCTCTCTGACTGCTTTCTTCAAATTGTGAAATTTAGCAAAATTTGCCCTCCTATTCTCCCGGCTCTAGCAAACTCCACTTGTGGCAGCTAGATGCCTTAAATTTCGCCCTTTTTTCTTGCGCTCCGCTTTTCGCGGTGAGATTGCGCGGCGGCAATTAGTCAGATCGGTCCGGTGCTTGCACCTCCGATCGAGACTTTGGAGAGACGCCCGGGACCTTTGGGTCCACAGACTCGGGGGGGAGCGTGCGGGCGAGAACTGAGCAGTTTGCTCGCTTCCTCGGCGTTCGGCTTTTTCACTGCGGAGACAGAGATTGGCGGCGGCGCTCCTGCACTCGCGCCAAAGCATTTTCAAAAGCTTGGGCTTTTCCACGCATTCTCCTCCCAGCCTCGCGATGCCATTTTTATTGACGTCATTAAAAGCGCGCCCTTTTCTCCCTTGCTGTGGCCTCATTTCTCGGACGATGGCAGACGCTCCCAGTGGCGGCTCTTCATTCTCCTAATCCCATACCGGGTGAGGCAGAGGAGCTGTTGAAGCCAGACGACCGCCAATTGGAACAACTGTTACTAAAATCCCATCAGGCATCAGCTTGGGCAGTTCGAGCTTCCTCATCTGCTTCCTTTTTTGCCCGATCAGCCTTGCTGTGGCTACGTCAACTGCAGGAACTCATCCCTCCCTTGGAGCTCCAGGCCCACCAGGACCTTAACAAGGTTATCGCAACGACTCAATTCACCACAGACGCCACCCTCCGGGCTGCAAGATTTTCATCCAAGTCCATTGTAGCTTCGATCGTCGGCCGTAGAGTGAACTGGCTTCGTAACTGGTCAGCAGACGCATGCCAAAAGTGGCGTTTAGTGACTAAACCTATCTCGGGCCAGTCCCTCTTTGGGGAAGTCCTGGATCCGATCCTAGTAGAGTCCAAGGACCGCAGAAAGGATTTACCATCATATAGTAAGAAAGGGTCCTTTCGCCAAACTCCCTATTCCAGGCGGCCCTTTCGCTCCGCTGACCAGGGCTCCAGCCTGCCCCGAACACCAGGTCAGTACGGGCAGAGACCTTACCCCAATAGATCAGCGAGGGGAAGGCCCTTCAAACGACCCTTCAGAGGCTGGGGGGCTAAATTCCCTCGCCACTCCAAGTGAGGTTGACAGAGAGTTACCTATAGGTGGTAGATTGGCCATGTTTGCGGACACCTGGGACCTGACGACTCAGGATCTTTGGGTCAGAAATACGGTTTGTTTTGGTCTTTCCATAGAATTTATGTCCCAACCCACCCCGGGGTTCATCCCTTGTTCGGTCTCTAGGGTCCCTGAGAAACGCCTTCTTATGGAGTAAGCCATTCAACATTTATTAGATATTAGGGCCATTGAGCCTGTTCCCAGGGCTCAAAGGGGGTCTGGAGTTTATTCTATCCTTTTCCTAGTTCCAAAACCATCAGGAGACTGGCATCCCATCCTAGATCTCAAACGCCTTAACTTGTTTGTAAAATACCGCAGATTTAAGATGCAATCACTTCGTTCTATTTTAAGGGGGATTCATCAGGGTGATTATCTGGTCTCTCTAGACTTGTCTGAAGCCTATCTTCACTTTCCTATTAAGTTCACAGACAATACTTACGTTTCTGTTTTGCCGGAAGACATTATCAATACCGAACCCTTCCCTTTGGCCTTTCCTCCGCCCCCCCCCCCAGGTCTTCACTAAGGTCCTGGCAGCCTTGGAAGCTCACCTGCGATCTCTAGGGGTTCGAGTTCAGTGCTACTTGATATTTTACTCCAGGCGTCTTCCAGGTCCCTAGCGGACCGCCATCTCCAAGTAGGACTGGATGAACTTCACCGGCATGGTTTTTCAGTTAACCATAACAAAAGTTGTTTGATTCCTAACACTTCTATCCTTCATCTAGGTTCTGTGATTGATTCCCTGGAGTGCAAGGTCTACCTTTCTCTGGAGCGCCAAAACAGCATTAGAAACATTATCCATAACATCTCCCGATGTCCAAAGGTATCTGTGGCCCTCTTGGCTATGCTCCTGGGAAAGATGATCTTGTGCATAGATATAGTTCCTTGGGCACGCTTGCACTCCAGGGAACTCCAGTGGTTCCTTCTGCCTCTCCAACCCCCTGGCAAAAGCACTCCTTCCTTCCGGGTCTGCCTGTCCCCTCAGGTCCGACATTCCCTCAGTTGGTGGCTGTCTCCTGCCCTTTCATAGGGCTCTTCCTTCCCTCCCCCAGACAGGGTTGTAGTTACCACCGATGCCAGTCTCTCAGGCTGGGGGGCCCCATGTCCAAGGGCAACTGGCTCAGGGCACCTGGTCCAGGGCAGAGACCAACAGTCCTATTAATGTGCTAGAACTTCGGACGATATTCTTGGCACTGAAGCACTTCCGGGGTCTGTTATCAGGGTCCCATGTGTTGGTCCTCACTGATAACGTAACAGCGAAAGTGCATGTTAACAGACAAGGGGGTACCCGCTCTGCAGTTTTACTGCAGGAGGCCTTACGCCTAGGGCTCTGGGCAGAGAGGCATCTCTTGTCCCTTTCCGCAGAGTACATATCAGGGGAGACTAACAAACAGGCGGATTGGCTTAGCCGCACAGAACTGGATCGGTCAGAGTGGCAGTTACATCCGGGGGGTTTTCAACAAATAGTTAACAGATTTGGGCAGCCTTTAATAGACTTATTTGCTATCCCACAGAACTCACAGCTCAACCGGTTCTACTCCCGCTTCCCATCCAAGGGAGCAGAAGCCGTCGACGCTCTTCGCTCTCCATGGCCCCAGGTCCTCCTATACGCCTTTCCTCCCCTTCCCTTAATGTCCAGGGTCATTCAGAAGGTGTTGAAACATGCAGCAGAGGTTATCTTGATAGCTCCTCACTGGCCTCAAAGAGTTTGGTTTGGAGACCTTCAACTCTTGTCCCAAGCTCCACCTTGGAGGCTGCCTCCACTACCAGACCTACTGCGCCAAGGGGAGGTGGTTCACCCGGAACCTCACTGGTTACACTTCACCGTCTGGCCGTTGAGCGGGAAGTCCTGAGGCGACAAAACTATGACATGGACATCATCGATGTCATTCTGGCCTCCAGACGACCTTTGACCAATCATGTTTACCAGACCACTTGGAAGGTTTTTTGCGAGTGGTGTGCTTCGGAGGAAGTCTCCCCCCTTCATGTTCCTATACTGCTACTCCTCAGATTTCTCAAAAAAAGGGCTATCACTGGGCTTGTCTCCCAACACACTTAAACGCCAGTTGGCGGCCCTGTCCACAATTTTGTCCTGTCCCAATTTTCCTTCTTTAGCTCACATTCCTATGGTTCACAGGTTTCTCAAGGGTGCCTCTAATACCAGTCCTCCGATGGTACACTGTTTTCCTATTTGGGATCTCCCTTTAGTATTGGAATCCTTAACTGGACCCCCTTATGAACCCCTACAAGATGCGCCTCTCAGTGCATTGTCTTATTAAGTTGCATTCCTGTTAGCTATCACGTCGGCTCGACATATTTCGGAGTTGTCTGCTCTGTCCGTACGTAAAGATTTATGTGTTTTCCACCCGGACAGGGTAGTGCTCCGCCTAGACCTCTCGTTCCTTCCAAAAGTTAATTCAATGTTTCACCGTTCTCAGGAGCTAGTTCTGCCCTCCTTCTGTGCACACCCCCATCATCCAAGAGAGCGCATTTGGCACTCTCTGGACGTTAGACGGGCACTTAAAATCTATTTAGATCGCATATCTGCCTTCCCTAAATCGGAAGCACTGTTGATAGCATTTTTACCCCATTCTTTGAGTCTTAAAGTATCTTCTTCCACGGTAGGCTGGTGGCTCCGAGCTACAATCTCTAAAGCCTATGTTCTGGCGGGTCAGCCTGTCCCTGACAACATTACGGCACATTCCACTCGCAGCACGGCCGCTTCCGCTGCCTGGAAAACCCAGGCTTCCTTGGAAAAAGTGTGCCATGCCGCGACTTGGGCATCACCTACCCAATTCATTAGATATTATAAGATAGACTCCTTCGCCTCGGCGGAGGCGGCCTTCAGGTACTTCAACATAGTAACGCCTCTGTCCTGAAGGGTGATGGTGTGTGAAAGCAGTTACGATTGTTGTTGTTTATGTCCTCCCTAGGGACTCCTGGGGCTTTGGTATGTCCCTCTCTGAATGCTAGCTTCAACCTCCAATGGAGAAAGGGCGTTTACTTACCTTGATACGCTCGTTCTCGTTGGTTGAAGCTAGCATTCAGCCCCACCCGTTCTGTTAGAAGTGGCTTTTGCTGTTCTTTATGTTATGTTAATAAACAGTATCTTGGTCATTTCTTCTGCAGTCTAGTGTGTTCCGTTTCTCCTCCTTAACTAGTGATTACTTAATTGGTTATGTTAACATGTCTTCTCCATGTCGAGTCTGTATTCCAGCTTCGTCTAAACTGGGCCTATAACCAAGATGGCGGACAGAGGCTCAGTTTTTGATTGACAGACTCAGTCCTTGATGTGATTGGCTGTGGACAACCCTCTCTGAATGCTAGCTTCAACCAACGAGAACAGGCGTATCAAGGTAAGTAAACACCCTTTATCACATGAATTCTTGTTTTCGATGGTTTGCCAAAGCAATTGCCATCAATCGATTGAAGACTCTGTGCATGCAGAAACAGTGATGTGTCAATCTAAGCCTCCCATAGGTGTGAGGTTTGTCATTGGTTGTTTCCCCGCACACATTATATGTTTAATTAACGTTGTTAGATCCTATATTTTATGTTGATTTTAACCACGTTATTTTAAGTTTGGTACTGATGAGTCAATACGAAATGTTGCATCTACTTCTGTTTGTCTTTTAATTGTACTGTTTAAATAATTTATTTCAAGGAAATAGTATAGAATTTAGAGAAAAACCAAAATCAGCTCTCCAAAAGCTACACGAATTAAAATAAAATTTCAGGCTCAAATTAGAATGATAAAACATTTTCAAGGATTCATATAAAACAAAATGAGATCAAGAAAAGGTGGAAAGAATATACTTATACCATGAAGGTCATGTGGATCAACAACTATTTCAACCTGTACCTAATGACCAAGTGATGAAAGAGGTTGAAGCAACATTGAACTGAAAACTTTATCAAAGAAAAAGCACTGATTCTATTTGATAACACCAGTAATTTCATTAGAACAGAAATAGGGTTCAAATTGCTTAAATAATGAAATTATAATTATTGACTACATGGCATATAGTTGATTTGTACTGTAATGACCATATGGATAGAGGATCTGTTTCCAGTCTGGTCTTTCAAGGTTTTCAATAGTGTACCCACCCCCTGTTGTAATTTAATCCATTAATATTGCTGCTGCTGCTCTTTCCTTTC
Organism: Diadophis punctatus similis; assembly: GCA_023053685.1. NCBI lineage: Eukaryota > Metazoa > Chordata > Lepidosauria > Squamata > Dipsadidae > Diadophis > Diadophis punctatus. Next base: position 138,176,093 of record JALIGW010000001.1, on the reverse strand, counting down.
ATCCTTCCCAGCATTAGAACCTTCTCCAGAGAACTGGGTCTCCACATAAGCAATTGTGGAGTCTGTCTGGCAAGAACAAAGAATGCTTATTCACAGGGAATATGCACATGTAAAGTTTGGAACAATTGTAGGTAGTTAGAAAGCTGATAAAAGTAAGAGTTAGGCATCTTGCAGACCTCAGCTGGAACTTAGGAATAAAGATTGCCTGAAGCAAATAGAATGTCTATTAGATAATTCCTGAAGCAGTCATTAGCCAAAGCTTAGGAATAGGGACAGTTGAAAAGGAAGCTGGAGTTGAGGGTCGGCAGCGGCGTTCGGATGGCGGTGAGGGAACTAGGCTCACACGCGTCTCCGGACCATTTCCACGTTAGTTTTTAGTGATGCAAACTTTGAAGAAACTGTTCTAACATGGTATAAAGAAGCAGAGAGTGCTCTGAGTAAAGTGGAATCGGATTGTGACAAAAAATTTGTAATGGACGATGAGCAACCTGCCACCACAGCTTCTGACATCAGCGATGATGAAGCCCAATGAAATTGATGACCAGATACAATCTACGGCATGCAATAATTTATATGGCAAGAACAAATTCAAATGTTCTTCTGCACCCTTTGCTAGCAATAAATCCAGAACTACTAGTCACAATATCATAGTGCAATTACCTGGACTACGGCCAGCAGCTAGAGCGGTCATTATGACCTCAACTTCTGGTAAGATGGCGACCGAAGCAGACACCTAGTCCCATTGCTAAAAACCAAAAGTAGGGAAAAGACCTTAAAAAAAGCGGAGAAACGATCCTGAGCGAAGAGAGTTGCAGCAAAAAGCACCACGAGGGCTCAGCCATAAGGGATCGCAAATAAAAAGCCTAGAAGCGCTCGACCACCGGTAAGCTTCGCAAGGCTCGAAAAGCACCACAAGGGCTCAGCTATAAGGGATCGCAAATAAAAAAGCCCAGAAGCGCTCGACCAGCGGTAAGCTTCGCAAGGCTCGAAAAACATCACCGAGAAGCCCCGGAACGCTCAGTAAAGGCAACCAGAGCATCCCTACCTCAAAAGAGCTGCAGCGAAGTTCCACGAGGGAACAGCTCGAAAGGGACAGCTTGGAGGGAGCTTAGCAACCGGACCGGTGGAGCAACTGAGACCCGATCACCCAAAGCCATCAGACCCAGTGAGTTTCCAGAGTGCCAGCTTGCTCCTGCTTGTCTCAGCTACTAAGCTACCAGCTTTGTTTGTTTAGCTAGAATCTCCGTAGCTTGAATTAAAAAAAAAAAAACCGCTACGTGTGCAAAGCTACAACAACAAATCCATCGAAGGCAAGAGTCAGAGAATCACCATACCCTCGTTCCCAAAGCTACTGCCATAAATCCAGCAAAGAGAATATACCCAGAGCAAGGCTTCGCTCGTCCCCAGCATCACTAAAACTTACTTTGAGAAGCTGCAATGCTTTTTGCTTTTGAATAACAAACGGAGCTGCCTAGTGAAGAGGAAAAAGGTGGGGGTCACGAATTCTACATTTAAAAGCCAGTTTAAAACAAAGAATTTGTACTTCACTTCTCAGCTACTTATTTCAATTAATCAATTAATAATTCAGGCATTAGTCAAGCATTGTTTAACTGTAGATAGATTATATTATTATTTGACTTTTATTAATCTGATATTTTACTTGTTAGGTACTATTAATTAACTATACATTAATTAGTATAATTAATTAGCTGATTGGTTATTGATGGTTAGACTGATTGATTGTTAATATTAATTGATTGATTATTAATATTAATTAATTCCATTGATTGTTGATATTAAATAATTGATTTGATTAGTTATTGATATTAATTAATTCAATGAATTATTGATACTAATTAACTAATCTGTCAGCCACTATTTGACTATTGATCTTTTGTCAGCCACTATTTGATTATCAACCATGCCAAACAAAAAACTAAAAACCTCCACAATCAAAAAACCCCAAATGGAAGATACCTCTACCAACGACGATATATGCTACAAATGTAACAAAACCATCAAAGAGAATGAAGAATACACAAAATGCCACATGTGCTCAACTTATGCCCACAATACCTGCCTGGAAATAAACAAAACTGTAGCCAATTTCCTACAAAAAGCTCCCACATTTCTTAATTTTTGTCCATCATGTCTACCAATACTGGATGATCTAATGACCATGTCTGATAGATTCCAAACCTTGGAAACAACCATAAAAACACAAAAAACATACATAGATTCCATGGAAGCACGCATAGAAGCACGCTTCACAACTTTGGATAAAAAAATTACAGCACAGACAAATGGAATTTCAAATGCTCAAAACCATATTCCAACACGACTACCTCAATCACTAGCTCAACAACCACTACCTCAACCATGTGTACAACCACCTCAACCATCTGCCAACCATCCAAGCAATATATCCTTACTCATCAAAGACACCCTTGAACAGGAACAAAAACGTAATAATGCTATTCTATTTGGCCTTGAAGTTACCAATTAACCTGATATAGATCAGGTTTGCAACATTATTGCATCAAAATTCCCCGCCGAAAAAATCATTGAAATTTCCAGAGATGGCCCCGAGTTTAAGTATAAAGATGGTACGGTGGCCCCACGATTCTGTAGAGTCATTTGCAAAGATGAACTCAGCAAACGAAAACCCATTAATACTATAAACTCTATTAATAGAAATGACTCCAACCCCAAAAAACTTTGCTCAATACCTGATCTATCCATACTACAACGAATCCGCTCCTGTGAACTCCGAGCAGATCTCAAAAAACGTCAAGACCAAGGACAAACTGACCTGTACATTGACTACCGTGCTGGCTGCATCAAAACTAAGACCCACAATGCACCATCCATCATTCAAACCATCATCACCCAAAACAATCCAAACTTTCAATCCACCTTCAACCAAAACCAACCCCCCATAAACCAAAACTAGGTATGCACACCCCTTACTTCCTCAATATCAACCACTGCTAATCTTAAATGTAAACTAATGAATTCAAGAAGCATCGTTAACAAAATACCTGAACTCCTTCTCTTACTAACTGCTAAATTCGACATTATATTTGTCTGTGAAACATGGCTAAATGCATCCCTCCCCGACTCCATTATCACAGTAAGAGACTATCATGTTTACCGATCTGATCGCGAAACCCATAGAGGAGGTGGAGTTGCAATCTTCTATAAGAAATCACTGAACCTAAAAAATGTGCAAATTAAACATGAACTCGATCTTTCAGAAACTATCATCTGTGAACTCACCTTAAATACCACACTTCGCTTCCTACTATGTTATAGAGCTCCTGATTATGACATGACACATGCGAACAAGCTAAGCTCACTACTAACGTGGGCAGCCTCCTACCCACATCCTCTTATATTTCTTTTTTTTTTTTTTTTTTTTCTCAAAAAAGTTTTATTAGTACAAACTTACATAAGTGGTAACAAAATATTAAATCCAAAGTACAAACATTTTTATTTCCCCCCCCCAGACCCACCCCCTTCCCTCCCCACCTCCCCCCCCCCGGACTTCCCAGAGATAATACAGGGCATAATAATAAGTTTAAATTGTTAATAAAAAGAAAAAGGAAAAAGGAAAAAAAGAACACTATTTTTAAAAAAACTTCAACTCCAAACTATACAGTACTAATATATCGCATTTGTATACAATAGTAAAGATACAAAAAAGAGAGAGAAAAAAAAGAAAGAGAATAAAAAAAAAGAAAGAAAGAAAGAGAAAACTCTTTAACACTACAAACAAACAAACCTCCTACCTCCTCCCTTCAGTCCTCTATCTTATACAAGGTAAGTGTTACATAAGTAATAACTAAATATAAAATACACAAATCTTAAACTAATATTATTGACATTAGAAATAACCTCTAAGATAAAACTTAACTAAATGTTACATAAGTAATCATCAAATATTAAATTTCATCATGATATTAATAAGATAATATTATTCTAAATTAATTCGCTAACTTCAATAAACAAAAAAAGAAAATAAAAGAAGAATAAACAATAAACAAATCTTCAACAAACTATATATATCTAATATTATCAACATTAAAAATAACCTCAAAATTATATAAAACTTAACTAAATATTGCATAAGTAATCATTAGATAGGGAAAAGATAAAATACAATCATATTAGTTTCTATCCATCCAATATATTTCAACATCACATTATTTTGTATCTTGATAGTTCATCTTTTAATAGTTCAATAAATTCAAATTTGTCAAGTCGTCTCCCGTCTGCTCCCAAACCTCCATCTCCTCTTCCCCAGCTATCTGATTCAGGCACTCCTTTTGGATTTTTGAGTCTATTTCTTTTTGATCCATCGAAGGTGGCTTCCCCTCCTCCTCCTCTTTTATTTTCATACACCCTTCTTCTGGAATCTTGGATATATCAGCCTTTAGAACATTGACATAAAATTCAGTAGCTTTTTTTATCGTGTTGAGCCGGTATCTTTTTCCAGAAAATTTCACTGTTACTCCAACTGGTGCTTCCCATTTATATTGTAAATTTAATCTCTTAAATTCATCAATCAAAAAAGTATAGCTTTTCCTGGCTTTAAGCATTTTAGAGGGGATTTCTTTCCAAATCTTTAGTTCCTGACCATTCACCATAAGATTATTGTTAAACGTTGCTTGTATAATTCTGTTCCGTAGAGCTCTTGTGGTAAAATATATGACAATATCCCTTGGTAGATGCTTTTGTTTGGCGTACCACGAGTTGATTCTGTATGTTTTGTCGATTTGTGTAGCCAATTCCGCTTTAGAAATTCCAGACACCTGATCCAATATGTCAACCATCCTGCCTTTTAAATTTTCATATAATCCTTCTTTCAAACCTCTAATCCTTATAGCAACTTCCATAGATCTGAACTGAGTCATTAAGACCTCTTTTTCAAAATTTGCAATGTCATTTTGGATTTTATCTATGTAATTCACCGAAGTTGCCAAAGCTTGTTTATTTGTTTCAATACGTTCTGCCAAAACTTCAATATTTGTTGCTAAGCCTTTGCAAACCTCTAACACATCAAATCTTAGTTGTTGATTCATATTCTTCAAAGCAGCCTGCATCTTATGGTCTATCTCACTTATTTTCTGGTTAAATTCCAAAGTAAGTTCATGTTTCATAATCTTTAAATTATTTAATAAATTTTCAGGTGTCAAAAGCTGTGGAGGTGTTAGCTCAGTGTTAAGTTGCATTTTAGAAATATATCCAGATGAATAGTCATTTCTTTTAGTCAAAACAGTCTTTCCAAACTTTGAAGCCATTGGTGTTTCAAAAGAGTACAAAAAAGAAAGAAAGCCAGTTGCCTGATTAAAGTTCTTTCCAGTTTAAAAATCAGATAGTCTTTTATTATTGAAAATATTTCTATTATAACTTTAATCCAGAGTTAGGAGACAGAGAAAGAAAAAACCATTTTTCCAAGTTAAAAGTTTCCATAAGAGAGAGAGAAAGAAAAAAAAAAAAAGCCTCTGGGGAAACGAAAGTCACTTTCACTTCTCAATCGCCATATTGTTACTCTGTTTCCTTTGTTCCCTTGCCGAAGTGAAAGCTTACCCAGGAGTTGAAAAAAAAAGGAAAAAAAGAGGTTTCAGTACTTGCCCATCTCACGCCTGTTTCTCTCTGTCTGCTTCTATAGTTTAAATGTAGTTATAAATCCCATTTTTGAAGCAGCGGCTGGTCACTCCATCTAGCTCTGCAAAGGGCAGAGGTTTCCAGATCTTCGGAGCTGGAGACAGGCTGCATGGGGAGCTCTCCCTTCGCGCCCTGCAGATGGCTCCTAAGGCGCTGGGGGGGCTCTACCCCTCCTGTCAGGCTCTCATCTCTCCCCTTTGCCCGGGGAAGAGATTTTAAAGCCGCCAGACAGCTGTTCTGGCGGCTTTTAACAAAGATCGGAAAGGCATCCAACGAGGGATGTCTGCGATGAAGCGCTCCAAAACCGGAAGTCCTCTTATATTTCTTGGTGACCTAAACCTACCTCATATTTATTTATTTATTTATTTATTAGACGCTCTTATAGGCCGCCCAATCCCGTGGGACTCATATAAACTGGATCCATATAAACTGGACCCTAAACGAATGTACAACTGAACCCATACATTCAACCCTTTACAATGCTATTAACAATCTAGGGCTAGATCAACTAGTAACAGACAATACTAGACTCAGCAATTGTCTTGATCTCATCTTCTGCAACAACTTACACTCAATTTACGGACTACAAATAAAAGAACCTTTTCCAACAGTGACCACAGCATGATTGACTTTTGTCTCAATATATGACCTTACAGAAACCACCTCAATAATGGGATAACCAATTACAACTTTAAAAAAGCCAACTATGATATCACAGAAGCCGACCTCTCATCTCTTGATTGGCATACACTATTCTCTGGCTGTAATACTGCTGAAGACTACTACAATATATTTTTGCTCGAAATCCAAGGAGTCATTAAATTACATGTACCACTAATAATCACTAAAGCCAAGAAAAATAAATTACCCATAAAAATAAGGAAGCTCCAATCCCAAAAAAAAAAGATCTCTTTGGCGAAAAATAAAACAGGCCACGTTGCAAACTTTAAAAGCCGCTACAAAAATCTGTGTCACCAAATAAAGACTGAATGCACCAATTATCACATCAATCAAGAAGAAAATCTTCTATGCACGAAGTCCACACATGCCTTCTATAACTTTGTAAACAACCAACTCAAAGACTCAAGATCCATCCCACCCCTTAAAGCAGTGGTCCCCAACCCCCGGTCCGTGGCCCGGTACCAGGCCGCAGAACAAATGGTACCGGGCCGCCCTGCTACTGTGTCTTCTGTGCAGCGGCGGCGGTGGGTCCTGAAACTTTTGCGAGTCCTGCAAGTCCCGATAATAAGTGCAGGGACGGGACTCCTGCATCTGCCGATGTGCCCCGGCCCAGCTGATCAGCATGGGGGCGGGGCTTCTGTGCACGGCTCATCAGTATTGAAAGTAACGTGTACAGGAGGGCCTGTCTGCAGTGCAGCAGGTAAAGGGGACTCCAACACATAGCCACACAGTCCCGCAGAAGACATGTACAATATACCCGAGGGTCTAGCACCAATATGGCACATAGGATGTAGATCCGATTGTGTCCTAAAAATACTATGTGCAGCAGTGTTTCCCAATCATGGTGCCTCCAGCTGTTGTAAAACAGCCTTTGGCTGTCTGGCTGTCTGGGCATGCTGGGAGTTGTAGTTAACTAAAATGGTCATTTTGTGTCGGCATATGCACAGACGGAGCTGCTGCCATGACCAGACGACTGTCTGGTTTAACTGCTCGGATTAAGGAGGTTGCACCTGAGAGTGAATCTACGTATTGTATCATTCACAGGGAAATGCGGGCAAGCCGAAAAATGTCGCCGGAATTGAACAGTGTATTGCTTGATGTTGTTAAAGTTATTAACCACATCAAAGCACATGCCCTTAACTCGCGCCTGTTTGAGCAGCTTTGTGAGGATGGAAGCAGAGCACAGATGCCTTCTCTTATACACAGAAATAAGATGGTTATCCAGAGGTAAATCGCTAAATAGAGTTTTTGAATTACGAGAGCCATTGCAAAGATTTCTCTCAGAAGAGAATTCACCGCTGGCAGCACATTTCAGTGACAAAGTATGGGTGGCAAAACTGGCTTACCTGTGTGACATATTCAGCCTGCTCAATGAACTCAATCTGTCCCTTCAGGGGAAAATGACAACTGTTTTCAAGTTGGCAGACAAAGCAGCTGCATTTAAAGCCAAACTGGAGTTGTGGGGACGGCGCGTGAACAGAGGCATTTTGGACATGTTTCAGACATTAGCGGGGATTTTAGGCGAGACTGAGCCTGAGCCTTCATTCTCCCAGTTGGTGCAGGATCACCTGTCTTTGCTTTCAAAAGAGTTCGAGAGCTACTTCCCAACCACAAAAGACCCACGAACTGGTAAGGAATGGATCCGTGACCCATTTGTCAACAAACAGGTGAATCTAGCATGTCTGTACAAGAAGATCAACTGCTGGAGATTGCAAATGACGGTGGCCTTAAAACTATGTTTGAGAATACAACTCTGCTGGTGTTCTGGATTAAAGTCATGGCAGAATACCCTGAGATTGCCACCACAGCACTTAAATCCCTATTGCCATTTCCGACTTCCTATCTTTGTGAAGCGGGGTTTTCTGCAGTGACTGCAACCAAAACAAAACAAAGGAATAAACTGGACATAAGCAAGACACTTCGGGTGTCATTGTCTCCTATTATCACCAGATGGAACCGTCTCGTTGCAGAGAAACAAGCTCAGGGTTCTCATTGATTTAGCGTTCTAGTCACTAGAATCCAGAGAGTTAAAATGTTAAATTAAGTTATATTAATTTTGTTGTAACTGTATTTTATTTTGATGCCATGTTTAAATACAATTAAATTAAAATTGTTTATATTTGAGATTGTTTTGATTTAATAATCAACGCGACGCCGCAAACCCCTCCCCCCCAGTGGGCCGCGGAAAAATTATCAAACGTTGACTGGTCCACGGCAATAAAAAGGTTGGGGACCACTGCCTTAAAGGACCGAATGGTAAAGACTATAACGATGAAACAGTTAAAGCCAACCTCTTTAACACATTCTTTGGCTCAGTCTTTGTAAACAGCAATGGCTCATGCCCAATATTTACTAGTCGTGCCACAATTAACTTCAACGATCTAACACAAATCGATTTTACAGAAGATAACATTAGAAAGGCATTATGCAACCAAAAACCATCTCTATCTATTGGACCTGATGGACTATGTGCATACTTCTTAAAAAAGCTCTCCACAACCTTGGCTGAACCTCTAAGCATAATTTTTAAAAAATCCTTCAGGACTAGCTCCTTACCCAACCTATGGTCACTAGCCACAATCATCCCTATCTTCAAAAAAGGAGATCCAAGTAATGTTGAAAATTACAGACCAATCTCTTTGGGCTGCGTCACCTGCAAAGTCATGGAATCAATCATAAACCAATCCATTACGCTCCACTTAGAAACTAACAACCTACTCTCCAACAAACAATTTGGTTTCAGAAAAAAATTATCCTGTAATCTGCAACTCTTGCACTTCAAAAACATATGGACTACTCAACTTGATCAGGGTAAAACAATAGATGCAATTTACATAGACTTTTGTAAAGCCTTTGATTCAGTTGTACATGACAAACTACTTCTGAAACTAAAATCCTATGGCATTTCTGGACCCCTACATGATTGGATAACTGCGTTCCTGTCTAACAGACAACAAGTGGTCAAAATAGGAAGTGCCATATCAAATCCTGCTCCTGTCAACAGTGGTGTCCCTCAAGGCAGTGTTCTAGGACCAACACTCTTCATACTCTACATAAACGATCTTTGTGATCATATTATAAGCAACTGCATTCTCTTTGCTGATGATGTTAAACTATTTAACACCACTGACAATGTTGCTACCCTTCAAAAAGACCTTGATCATGAGGCAGAATGGTCAAACAACTGGCAACTTCAAATCTCAACCAACAAATGCTCTGTCTTACACATTGGCAAAAAAAATCAGAATACAAAATACAAACTTGGAGGAAACAAACTTGTAGATGACCCTCACTCTGTTAAAGATCTTGGAGTACTCATATCCAACGACCTAAGTGCTAGAGCCCACTGTAACAACATTGCCAAAATGGCACTAAGAGTTGTTAATCTAATCTTGCATAGCTTCTTCTCTGGCAACATTACATTACTAACCAGAGCATACAAAACATTTGTTAGACCAATTCTGGAATATAGCTCACCTGTCTGGAACCCGCACTGCATATCAGACATAAATACAATCGAGAGAGTCTAGAAATATTTCACAAGAAGAGTCCTTCACTCCTCCGCTCACAACAAAATACCTTATTCCACCAGACTTGAAATACTGGGATTAGACAATTTACAACTACGTCGCCTCCGATCTGATCTAAATGTAGTTCATAAAATCCTATACCAAAATGTCCTTCCTGTTAATGACTACTTCAGCTTCAACCGCAACAATACACGAGCACGAAATAGATTCAAACTAAATGTAAAGCGCTCCAAACTCGACTGCAGAAAATACGACTTCAGCAACAGAGTGATCAATGCCTGGAATGCACTACCTGACTCTGTGGTTTCTTCCCCAAACCCCAAAAACTTTAACCTTAGACTGTCTACAGTCGACCTCTCCCCGTTTCTAAGAGGTCTGTAAGGGGCGTGCATAAGCGCACCACTGTGCCTACCGTCCCTGTCCTACTGTCCTATTGTCCTCTTTTATCGTTAATTTTTACTTACCATATATACTCAAGTATAAGCCGAGTTTTTCAGCCCACTTTTTGGGCTGAAAAAAGCCGCCTCGGCTTATACTTGAGTCAGTGAAAAATTTGCCCGAAATGGAGGAGAAAAAGGGGCGGGGCCATGCCGCTGGGTGACGCTCGTGAATGGCCCGGCGCCCCTGTGAGTTTCCCCTCCCTCTGTGTCAGTTTGCCGCGCAACGCGCACTGCACCATCCCCCCTCCTCACATTCTAATGTGGTGAGTGAAGTATTTCATTGAATACACTGGTATTGTGTGATAATAATTTGTTATCCAGAGCAAATTTTTACAATGGCTACTGTATATTTAATGGGCACAGGCAGGCTGTATATGTTATTCAATGGGCAATGGCAGGCTGTCTAATGTGTTATCCAGAGCATTATTACAATGGCTACTGTATATTTAATGGGCATAGGGCAGGCTGTATATGGTATTCAATGGGCACAGGGCAGGCTGTACGGTATATTTAATGGACACAGGCAGGCTGTATATTTAATGGGCACAGGCAGGACACTGGTAGAATGTATATTATGAGCCCTAACACAGGCTGCTCTATGTAAACAGTCATGTCATCACTTTCTGTAATATCAGCCTGCATTAGTCCTCAAAAGATACGGTACCCGAACAAGTCTTTTTTTTTTTTATCCTGTTAGAAATGGATCCCAATACTTCTACCGGTAATCCTGGACCAAAAGAAAAACGCAGGTCATTCGAAGCTGGTTTCAAACTTAAGGTTGTGTCAAGAGCAGAAGAAAGCAATAACAGTATTGCAAGTAGGGAATTTTGTGTTGATGAAAAACAAGTGAGGGAATGGCGGAAAAAGAAAGCTGACTTGGAAAAGATTCCAAAGGCAAAAAAAGCTCAACGTGGTTTAACAACTTCATATGGGGCTCTAGAGACTGAATTGCATAAATGGGTTATGGAGTGTCGTCAAAATGGTTACTGCGTAACACGCATGGGAATTCGCTTACGTGCCCTTCAAATGGCACAAGATGACAAATTAAAAGCACCAGGCATTGAAAAATTTGTTGCGTCAGCAGGATGGTGTACCCGCTTCATGAATAGGTTTGCCCTGTGTTTGCGGCAAAGAACAAAGATTTCACAGAAGTTGCCAAAAGACCTTGATGAAAAAGTGATGTCATTCCATTCATTCATCATAAAACAAAGAAGGATCCATAACTATGACCTGGGAGATATTGGAAATATGGATGAAACACCTATGACCTTTGATCTTCCAAGCAACAGAACTGTGGCAAGTTTGGGAGACAAAACTATTTTTCTCAGAACCACAGGAAATGAAAAAAAACATTTCACAGTTGTTCTGTCATGTTTGGCTAATGGAACTAAGCTGCGGCCTGTCATTATTTTTAAAAGAAAGACCTTGCCTAAAAAGGTCAAATTCCCACCACGAATTACAGTGCACGCACATATTAAAGGCTGGATGGATGAAGACGGAACAAAAAAATGGCTGGAAGAAATTTGGAAAGAACGACCAGGAGCAGCCTTAAAGAAAAAACCATCATTGCTAGTTTGGGATATGTTCAGAGCCCACACATCTGATGACATTAAAAAAAATGGCAAAATCTTCTCAAGTTACTTTGGCCGTTATTCCAGGGGGGCTTACATCTGTATTGCAACCACTAGATGTGTGTTTAAATAAACCTTTTAAAGACCGTGTGAGAAAGATGTGGCATGAATGGATGTTATCTGGTCAAGCCCGACTGACAAAAGGTGGAAATCTGATGAAGCCCGACATAGAATTGATAGCAAAGTGGGAAGAGATTCCGGAGGACATGGTGCAACGCGCCTTCAAGAAATGTGGCATTAGTAATGCTATGGATGGCAGTGAAGACAGTGCTTTGTATGAGAACGACAGCTGTGATGGTGATGACTGCGAACTCAGTGATGATGACAATGTCTATGCTGATAACCTCACACCAGCTAATGCTGAAGCTCTGTTTGGACATACAGATGATGATGAGGAATCCAGTTTTGAAGGATTTTAACTCTTGTGTTTTAGCTTGGTTGCTGAATGAGCTAAGGTTTTTGTACTTTTAAAGTTATTGTTGATACCATATTGTTTTTATTGACCCTCTTTTCCACTTACAGAGCTAGTTTACTGTTTTTCTTTGAAATAAATATTCAAAAACATTATTGGTATCTATTTTTATTTTTGAAATTTACCGCTAGCTGCTGCATTTCCCACCCTAGGCTTATACTCGAGTCAATAACTTTTCCAGTTTTTTGTGGTAAAATTAGGTGCCTCGGCTTATATTTGGGTCGGCCTATACTCGAGTATATACGGTATGTTTATACAAACTACTACTAACCTATACATGTTTGACAAATAAATAAAAATAAATAAATAAATAAATAAAATGTCTGTAATAGTGTATCCGAAATAGTACGTCTGTGGTTAAGGGTTAATGGGTGTCTTGCAAACTCTTAGCAATCAGGTGCGGTTGGAATGACTGGCTGATTCCCATTTGCTTTTTATCTGTGCCACCGTGTGACTGAATTGCCTGTGGCAAAATTACCCAGGAATACAACCTAGATATTTTCTACTGTCAACTGCAGGGAGCAGCCACTGTTTAATGAAAGAACGTTTTGAACAAACTGCAACTTGGAAGACCGGGGGCACCTGAAGTCCTGAGGCCAACAGGCAAACTGCAAATTTTACCTCTTGATGCTACTTCAAAGAATCATGCTCTATGTGGATGCCTCCGACCATATTCTTATTTTGTCTGGGATTCAACTGCAATACTTAATGGGCAGTCTGCTAAAACCAAGCAATGTAATGGTGTACACTTGAAGGTAAACCAGGAAGCAATTGTGGAGTCTGTCTGGCAAGAACAAAGAATGCTTATTCACAGGGAATATGCACGTGTAAAGTTTGTAACAATTGTGGGTAGTTAGAATGTTGATAAAAGTAAGAGTTACCGTATTTTTCAGAGTATAAGATGCACCTTTTTCCTCCCTAAAAGTGGCTGAAAATTTGGGTGCGCCTTATACTTCGAATGTAGCTTTTTTTCCCCCAGCCCTAACTAGGTGCTAACAGATCTTCCCAGCTCTTACCTTGCAGGCTTTTTCATTGTTACTCTCTCCAAAGAATGTTTTTCCAGCCCTAAGTCTTTGCAGGGTTTTTTTTATTGCTCTGCTTGCTCCAAAGAAGTTTTTTTCTAGCCCTAACCAGGTGCCAATGATCTTCCCAGCTCTTACTGGCTTGCAGGCTCTTTCATTGTTACTCTCTCAGAAAAAGGTTTTTTTAAGTCCTAACCAGGGGATAAAATAATGTGCTGAAGCTGACCAGACTAAGGATGCTAGCCAGATGAATACCTGGTAGGCAGATTGTTTTCCCCTATTTTCCTCCCCAAAAACTAAGGTGCGTCTTATACTCTGGTGCGTCTTATACTCCGAAAAATATGGTAGGCATCTTGTAGACCTCAGCTGGAAGTTAGGAATAAAGATTGCCTGGAGCAAATAGAATGTGTATTAGATAATTCCTGAAACATTCATTAGCCAAAGCGTAGAAATAGGGACAGCTAGAGACCAATAGAATTGTTAGGTCATTACTAAAATGTTTATTAGATGTTTCTTATATATCCTGCCTTCTGCTTTACTGAAACTGTATAAAGCTTTCCTAACTCTATAGTATAGTATTGGTATATACTCTATAGTATTGGCATTTTGGCCAATAAAAAGGAGACCAAAACCTGCGCCTCATGTCTGGCATTCTTCATCAGCCTCAGCACCAAGCATCAGTCATGAATTGGGGACAACAGCTGCTTCTGAAAAGCAGATAGAAAATCTTGTCTGACTATATGTAAAAGAGGAGAAATAGTAATTGGAAGTGGGGGACCAGTTTGTATTCACTGACAAAATTGGAAGATTGTGCAAATAAAAAAAGCCTGTTTCTAGCCAACAGTTAAGATTCCCTCAACAGGTAGATGGCAAATGTCAAACTTCAATTTCTATCAATTTATCATTTTTATGCATCTGTCAGGTTGTAGCTATCAAACTCGCTTATTGCTAAAATTTGGCTTGAAGGTTTGTTTATACTTTGATGTGTATTTCTCCAAACATGAAGTTTGTTTTCATAATAGAATGTGTTTTACATTTATATGCATGCATGCATTTTTATGGCGATGCTTTCCTTCTAACAGTTTTTGACAAACTATATTGCAACAGTTGAAAGAAGTAACATTTTATTATACTTTGGTTATAGTTTTTGCACATGCTGAAGTAGGATTATTCATATTCAAATGTAAATTGAAATGATTCTTTTCCAGCCCCATTAATCAAAGCTCTGTAGTGGGCCCAATGCTTCCCATGTTGTATTTAGTGGTTGAGACACTTCACCATAAAATTTAAAAATGAACTAGAAAAAATAGTAAAACACTTACAATAATCACAAGTAACATGACAACATTAATGGGGGGGGGTGAGAGGTTATTATATTATTAATTTATGTGATTATTCTCTATTAGTTTTATTGTTTTATATATGAGGTTTTTCTATTCCTGTAAGCCGCTTTGAGTCGCCATGTGCAAATAGGTGGCAATACAAATTTCCTAAAATAAATAATCTTCTTAAATCTAAAGTAGGTTTATCTCTATCTAAGGAATAACATGATAGATAGGATTCAATTTGGGGGGGGAATCCTGTATTTGGACCATTTAGTAGCCAACAATTATGTAAGGAAAAGTCTACATCAGAGAAAGACACTGTTGGGAAGAAATTGGCTTGGTCTTCAGCTGGGAGAAACGGCGTGCAACAGAAAAATGAAGAGCGAAGCCAGCAGCTCAAAAAGAAGGTTTAATGGAGGCAGAATTGACAACAGCATTCGATTCTGGGACAGCTGACCAACTGGTTTGGTCATTACATGGATTTTTAATTACATTAATTATGTAATTAATAATTACATAATTATTAATGTAATTAATAATTACATTAAACAGATGTAAAATGTTTAATATTGAGAGTAAGCGTGGCTTGGTGATCAAGATCTGTTATTGTCGATTCTGTCAAACAACAAACGATGATGGTATGCAGAATGTGTAAACCAAAAAAGTTTCATGAGTTGAAAATTGAACATTTAAAGTGCGATATTTCTTCTTTCAGAACCGTTCGTCTATCAGAACATAGGACTTTTGCAAATTGTCAAGAGTTGTGTTGTCAAAACTTTACATCATTGTATGATGAGCTACCTGCAAAATGATGGACAAATTAATGGAACCAATGAAACAAGCATGTGTCTTCAATTATCTCAACCTCAAATTGTATGGACAATCATTAATATTCAGACAAAGTGAGTAAATTATATTTCACAAGGGATACCTTGAATGAAGTCAATGCCTGTATAGAAAGCATTGAGAAGGCAAAGGACCCACTGGCGTTAATGACAAAGATACGTGATGAAACCCCTATATCTGTCAAGAGATTGATATGCCAAAATGTATCAGAAATTTATTAGAAGAAAATGTTAATGTAAATGGTATGCATTTCAAATAAAATGGTATACTGAACCAATTGGGAATTGGTTGTTATTTCTAATAATTGGGTAAGGGGTAATAATTGCTGGATTATGTGTGCTGTCAGCAGCATTGGTGGGGTGGTGGGGGTGGTACTGGACGTGTATTTAGCTGAAACAGATAAGAAGGTGCTAGGCATTTAACCATAAGTGCACCGCACTGCTAACCATTAAAGTTCTCTTCATGATGGACAAGACTCATGTAACTGCATTTGTAATGATTTTAAGATATTGCATGGCACAGATATAGTAAATATTTATAGCAGCTGTTTTGTGTTTATTAGGATGATGCTACAGATTCACAGTGTGTTAAAAGCATGTGAAGGTATTCTTTTTCCTTTTACTAAGCAAAGAGTAGAGGGAATGGTTGTCCCTTTGTGTAGAAATACAGATTCCAGTCTGATTCAATTTTTCTTTCAGAGTGTGAGGAAGATGAGCTGTATGCCACGTTTACAATGCCCAGATTCGCAATGGTGCATATGTAACATGGGCTACAGTGCGTCTCCATTACAAGGGACACAAGAAAGCAAATTAGAAGATGGGTTATTTAATTTGCTGACATAGCCGTTGTATAGGGTGTGTGTGTTAAGGTCGGTGATAAGGTTCTATTAACAAACAATAATGTGTAAGGAAGAACTCAGTTTCAAGCTATAGATTGTTAGTATTTTAGGACCTTCTCTCTACATTTTCTGTAGCAAGAAGGATACCTATATGATTCAGTGTTTCTTTCAGATTGGGGTGATGATGAAATACATGCTGCATTTACAATGCCCACAGATTCTCAATGAGCCACATATAACAGGAGTCATGGGGAAGCCACATTACAGGTAACACAAGAAAACGAATTAGAAGGTACGGTATTTATTTTGCAGACATAACTATTGTATAGAAGTTCTAAGGGGTTAGGGTATTCAATGAAGGTCCATCACCAAACAATAATTTGTAAGGAGGCCCTCTGGTTTCAAGCTAAAGTCAGTATTATTTATTGTAATAAATGTGAGTACCCTGTACCTCATAGCTGTACACTCCTTTCAGAATGGTGGAATGATCAGATGTATGACAAATTCCCAAGGAACAATGCTTCACAAGGCGTTTAAGGTGGTGGTGGGAACCCACAACCAAACACGCCACATGAATCTATGGAGGAACCAGGGCCTGAAATGGTGCAGAAACTATCCGCAGCATATGGACTAGAACATGGGTTCCGAACCTGGGGGTAATTACCCCCAGGGGGGTAAAACGCTATTCTTTAGGGATAAAAAAGGCATCCACTAAATTTTAGTGGATGCCTTTTTTTTGTTGGTAATAATAAAAAAATACAGTACAGTAACGCATTTGGTTCATGTGGCATATGCTCTTTCTTGCTAGCGAAACAGCAGAGTGCTTTGAGTGTAGGAACGGGGTGAAAAGGAGGCACGAGGCGGGACTGCCGCCCGCGCCGAAGGCTGAGTCCTGAGTCACGGCGTTTCACATAAGCGGAATCCGCCGCGCTCGAAAATAGTACTCGGCATGTATAAACCTGTTTGAACTGAGAGCGGTCGGGCACTTGTTCCGATGCATTATCGCATTTGCGCTCCACAATCCGCATATGCGATTCGCCGTGACTCAGGACTCAGCCTACCGCGCCGTATGGCAGTTTGAGATTTAAACAAGTCATATAGGTTCGCTTTTCAATTGTCTCTCATTACGTATAACTACCAGTCTTGAAATAATTGCAATATTATTTACATTTTTGAAGGTAAGTAGTAACAAACAATGATAATAAATTAATAAGTAGTTTTTGTTTCTCAATATTCTTAAAAGTAAAAGTTTACATTTTTATTTTTTCCTTAATTTTTTTTACGATTATTTTAGGGGTCATGGCTTCTAATACTGCAAAAAAGCGCTCATATAAAGAAGCATTTTTACAATGGGGATTCACGAATATTCTAGACAGGAATGGGGAAAAGCCTCAGTGTGTTCTATGTAATAAAGTGCTTAATACAGAGAGCATGAAGCCGAGCAAATTAAAAGAACATTTCGAGAGAGTTCACAAAGAGTTTGCAGATAAAGATATAGATTTTTTAAAGAGAAAAGAGAGTATTATGAAGTCTGTGCGATTTGATTCCACAGGAAATATGCAAAAGGCAAATGAATCGTATCTTCAAGCTTCATATCAAATTTCTTATCGTATTGCTATGAACAAAAAACCGCACACTATAGGAGAGGATCTCATCAAACCTTGTTTGTTTGATGCAGTATCACTCGTCATTGGCGAGAAACATGTGGCTAAGATAAAACAAATATCACTTTCAAATACTACAGTTCAAAGTCGCATTTCAGACTTGAGTAACGATATTATGGCAACCATTATTGATGAAATGAAAGGAAGTTCTATGTTTGCGCTGCAATTAGATGAGTCCACAGATGTAGCTTCGTGTTCACAACTACTGGCATTTACACGTTATATTAAAGATGACTGTGTAAAAGAGTAATACCTGTTCTGTAAGTCCTTGTCCACCACTACACGTGGGGAAGACGTTTTCGAAACGCTGAAACAGTTTATTGAGGAAAACGGTCTGGACTGGTCAAAGCTGGTCGGCATTTGTACAGACGGGGCGCCTTCCATGATGGGTGTCCGTTCTGGATTTCAAGCACTCATGAAACAAGTTGCTCCTCAAGTTTTATCCTATCATTGTCTCATACATCGCTACGCTTTGGCTGTTAAGACGCTTCCACCAGAATTACTAAGCACGTTGAGTGACATAGTGAAAATTATGAACCATGTTCGTGGCAATGCAACAAACACGAGATTATTTAAAGTTTTATGTGATGAAGTTGGTGCCAAATTTAACTCTCTTTTGTACCACACAGAGGTACGTTGGTTATCACGAGGCAGAGTTTTGAACCGGGTTTACGAGCTCCGTGAAGAAATAGGATTATTTTTTGAAAAACAGAAAACACAAAAAGAAAAAGAGTATCTGTCAAAAATAAAAGACAAAACATTTGCCGAAAAGCTGGCGTATCTTGCTGATTTCTTCAGTGAAATCAACAATCTTAATATTTCTTTGCAAGGAAATATGACGAATATTTTGACAGCGCAGGATAAAGTTGCTGGTTTTGTAGGTAAATTAGAACTTTACCAACGCAGAGTGCAAGCTGGCGATGTGTCGATGTTTACACAACTCTTTGAGCAATTGTTAAATACCGAAGTCAGCAAAATCACATTTAGAAATGCCGTGGCTCAACATTTATCTGCAGTAATAGAGTCACTGAAGCAATATTTTCCGGATTTGGATAATCGTCAGTCCAACTCTTGGATATTAAGACCCTTTTCTACTGATGATGACATTTTTAAAGACGAGGATGTAGCGGCCAAAGTAGAATTTCTTGGACTCCGCGAGAATAGTACTTTTAAAGTAGAATTTCAAAATTATGATCTCAGCACATTTTGGATTAAAGCAGGTGCCGAATATCCTGTTATAGCTAACAGAGCTTTAAAAATGCTAATACCCTTTGCCACCACTTACAGATGCGAGAGTGGTTTTTCAACTTTAGTTTCATTGAAAACAAAGGTCAGAAACCGTCTCAATGTGGAACATGACTTGAGATGCGCTTTAAGTGACACTAAACCTAATATAAAAAAACTTGTAAACTCAAAACAATTCCAACCTTCACACTGATTATTATTAATTCATAGTTAAAATATAAAACAAAGTAATATTGTAATACTGTTGTGCAATTTGTGTTTTTCTATTTATCCGCAATGTATCCAGTTTTCTGACAAACTGCTGGGCAATGACAAATTTGTAATTAATAAACATTAGAATTCGCTTGCATTGTGTGTTTTTATAACATTTTTAAGTTGGGGTAAAATCTGTTTTCCTAACAGGTTACAGGGGTAGCAGCATAAAAAGGTTAGGAACCACTGGACTAGAAGAAATGGAAATACAAGGTATGAACTGATACTACGTACAAGTTTTAGAAAACCGTGTTAGTATAAATTTCCAGGTGGTAGTCAATATATTAATTGTACTATAATTAAGAATACGAATTAATTATTCACATACCTACAGACAGAAGCAGTGACCAGTACTCTGCAGAAGTACCAAGGCCTACTGAATCACAACGAGTTCCACAGAGTTGTGAATCGCAGCAGGACCCACCAGGCAGTGCATGGGAGGTACAAGGACAAGAAATTGAGCCCCAGCCGTCCATATCCCATGACATACAAGGTTAATTAAAATGTACAATAAGTTCTAAATATGGATGTTTGTATTCATTAAACAGTGACATCTCTTCGATGTTTGTATATTTTTTATTTTATTTATTTAGAACCTGTTTGTAAAAAATAAAAAATGGGAGATGACCAGCAACCTGCTTCCATACAGTGACATTACCAGTGATGAGTGTGATGTGTCAAAAACACAATCAGCAGAGGAATGGGACCCTCTGGAAGATTCCAACTCGCTAAGTACACCAGAAGCACCTGCTGTGCACTGGAGAGCATTCAATCATGGCAGAGGGTCGTGCAGAATTACCATGCAATAGAGTACTATGAACATTGTTGTTGTGGCCTGCCTAGCAGCCTGTGCAGTCAGAGCCTTTGGAGTCTTCAGTGCCTCGTGGCAGTGATAGGAAAGGAGTAGCCCCTCCTTTCCAGAATGCCAGAGCAATGCTGAACTGCCGAGATGCAGAAAGGTCTAGCTGCTGAGATGCAGAAAGATCTACTCCAGAGGAGGTCTGCTCAGGGCTAATTGGCCACTTGGGGCTAATTGGTCACCACACCCTTAGGTCTATTTAAGGAGTTTCTGCAGCTGGAAAGTTGCAGAGAACAACACTTGACAAAGAGACCTGTCTGATTCTAGTCTGTTCCATGACTTCAGTTCCAGCTTGTACCCTGAATCATCGTTTGTATCCTGACTCTTGCATCCTGCCTTCAGTTCCAGTTTGTTTAGTGACTCTTGACTATTGCATCATGACTCCAGTTTTCAGTTTGTATCATGACTCCTGAATCGTGGCTTACGCAGTTCCAGTTTGCCGTCCAGCTCAGATCTTGTTCCTGGCATCGTGGTTTCTGAATCCAGTCCTCCAGTATGGCCAGTTTGCATTCCAGTTTCCAGTTCTTGTTCCTGGCAAACATGGCTTCTGATTTTGAGACGTCACTGAAATCCACTTTGGTAAATCCAGAACATGTCTTATGTTTGGCATCTGCTACCTTTGGGGCTTGTGCCAAAGACAGTGAAATCTGCAATTAACTCTTGGTCTTCGGCCAGCTGTCAAGATAAGGACTTAATAAGGGGGGTTGTTTGGAACCGGGTGAATTCTGCCTGTCTTGTTCTGTATGACTTTAATAAGTTATTATGAGGTGCTTGCTGACTAAAACAGACCATGTTTGAGTGTGTGTGCACGTAATTATTTGGATGTCGGTCGTGGGATAGAACAGTTATAGATTTGTAAATATGAAACATGTTCGTTCATTCACGCATGCTATAGACATTATTCATAATGAGATACAGAGCGTTTTGAACCGTATTTCCAGAGAGATAAGGCCAAATGATTTTGTGCAATTGTGACTGGATGATGAGGAATTAGATAGACCGCTCTTTAGTGTTAGGAGACCTCTGGAGGAGTTAAATGCCGACCACTTCCTTAGTTATGCAGTGTCAAGAGTATTGCCAGGATTGCTGTAACTATCAGATTAGTTACAAACTGTGAAGCTTCAAACAGGCCAATCTCTGTTTCGCAATTAACTACAAGCCTTCCCCACCCTAATTAATTGCCCACTGATTCACTATATAAGCAGGAGCTTGCTGCCTGCCATTAGCCGTACGAAGACAGCAGATCCAGAGCCGATCCAGAGCCGATCTGAGTGAGCCAGAAAGAATGAGCTGAAACAAAGTCACTAAATGCCTGAGCTAAGAGCTGAAGTTCAGAGACAGAAAGAAGAGAGAAGAAAGCTTACCTTGGAGGAGGGGCCAGCACCGGGACAGTACGGACGCTTCTCCACAGCGCTCTGTGGAGAACTCAGAACCACGGCCAATTTGGAGACCCGAACCCAGGTTGGAGCCGCTCAGCTGGAGCGGTGAAAAAATAAGTTCACTTTGGTGGACCGTAGAGGTTGGCGCAGACCCCACGGAAGCTTTGGTTTCCACTTCTTGGCCATCGGCAGTATGGAGGTGGCCAGATGTGCCGCTATTAGTTCTGGCGGCGTTGTTGCTACAGGAAAAGATTGACAGATGAACTTACCATCTGGGTGAGAGGCTTCTTTTTTGATGATTTTTTGTTGAAATAATTAGCGAAGGAGATTTTTAACTTTAATAAAGTTGGAATTAGCTGCATTTTGGATTTGAAGCTCTGGGCGAGGGAGGTGGCTTTTTGGAAGTCACTCCCAATCAGCGGTGGAAAGAGCGTTCAAAGGAAAACTTTTACTTTTTGGTTTTAAATACAATTGAGGAGACTGGAGTGCCTCTTATTATTTTTTTTTGATAATTTTTTTTTCTTCTAAATTACTGGACTTAAAAAGAAAAAGTAATACCGAATTGTGAGATATTTCTTTGGTTTCTTTTTGAACATTGTATTCTTTCTCTCTTACTTTTCCTGTGTTGGAACATTGTAGCCAATTTAAACACAGTACCACCTAATGTCTGAATTGAGATACAATTTCTATATTTTGCAATAAGAGAACAGCTGCAGTTTTGTTTATAATATACTATCTTATTCAAGAGAACTGTTTATGCATGAGCAGAGAAGTCGTTTTGACTAAACTCAGTTTTATGTCTGCAATTTGGAATATATTTCTTTTCCTCTTCCTTTTGAACTTTTGAAATTGGATTGTAAGCCTTACTTTTATTCAATTTCTTTTTTCTTTTTTGGCTATACTAAGTGGATTAAGGCATGAGCCTGAAGATGGAATCTGTTGGTTTTTTTTGGATATTCGAACTTGGTCTTCTCTTTTTTTTTTATTGATATTTTTACTTTCCTTTTTTCTTTTTGTCTTTGAGACTTGGCTTATTCACAAATTTTTGCTCCTTTCTCTTCCTACTTTCTTTTACTCCATTATTAATTATCTTTTAGATATATACTCTCCTTCCCTCTGCTTTCTTTATTTTCTTTTTTATTTTTATTTTATTTTTGGATTTTTTGGATTATTACCACTCCCCCATTGGATTACAAATTATAAATACCGATTTGGATTACAATTTACGATTTGGATTACAAATTTGTGTAAAGATGACTACAAGGAAGATACCACAATATCTCACATTATCATCTACTTCATCACAGAGTCCAGGACAGAAATCATCTGACATAAGCAGAAAAAACAAATATGGAGTTAAGAACCATGATGCAAGCGTTATTTGAGGATTTCAAAACGGAGGTTACTGGCAAGATGGAAACAAGTATGGGGAAAGTGGAAGAAGAATTGAAGGAAGTCAGAGGCTTCCTGGAAAAAAATGAACGTCTACAGAAAGTAGAGGAAGAGATCCAAAAAACTAAAAAAGAGGTGCAGGAAGTAAAAACCCACCAAATTGAATCTGATAAAAAACAAGAGAAGATTAATATAATTTCTGAGATGGATCGTTCTGATTATTACTTGAGATTTCAGGATGTAATCGAAAAGAGGAGAACTTAGCAGAAATAATGGTGACCATGTTGGCAGAAGCAATAGAGGAAGACAAAGAGAGACTGATGAATGACATTGATGAAATTTGCAGAGTTAATACCAGATATGCAATGAGAAACAAATTAGCAAGAGAGGTCCACATAAGATTTATAAAAAAGGCACGGAGAACAGAGCTCTTACAAAAACTAAGAAATGTGACTCTTAAATATAAAGGGAAAGAGATTACAGCCTTGAAGCAAGTACCAAGAAGAGTCAGAGACCTCAGAAGAGACTACCAATTTCTGACAAAAATTTTGATTGAACTTTAGATGGCTCATACCAGAAGGGATATTGCTATGATGGCAAGGTCAGAAAGTAAGATTGGATACAACTGACAAAGCTCAATTCTTTCATAGACAACATCTTGTATATGGTGAGGAGGAAAGAAGAGAAAGAGAAGCAGGAGAAATAAGACCACAAAAAGAAGGGACAAATGGAAAAACTAAACTATTGCCTACTTTGCAGGAAGAAGCGATTCAAGAGAAAGAGTTAGAAGGAGCAACAGCAATGGAGATAAAAGACCAAAGAGAAACGAGAATGACAAGATCGACTAAGATTTTAAAGTAAAAAAAAAAATCATGGAGGATGAAATAAAGATGATTTCAATGAACATAAATGGATTAAATTCGGCTATTAAAAGAAAAAGGATATTTAATAGATTGAAAAAATTGAAGATGGACATTATTTGTTTACAAGAAATACATATTAAGCAGCAACAGAAGAAACTTCTAGAATGTGCGAGATTAGGAGAACTATATATGACATTAGCAGATCAAAGCAAAAAAGGAATAACACTATATATACAGAAAAAAATAGCTTCAAGTCATATATATAATGATGAAGAAGGAAGGATTCTTATGGTAGAAATAATAATGAACAAGAAAAAGACTTTAATAGTTGCTATTTATACCCCGAATGAAAATCAAGAAAAATTTTATACAAAGTTATACCAAAAGATAGTTGAATTAGCCTATGAGAATATATGTATACTTGGAGACTTTAATGCCATTGTAAAAGCAGAGCTGGACTATAAAACATTAAAAAAGAATAAAATACAAAGGAAAAAATTGCCAAAATCATTTTTTTACTATGGTGGAAGAATTAAACTTATTTGATGCTTGGAGGCAGAGATTCCCTGAAGAAAAACAATTTACTTTTTACCCTTGTAGACATATGTCTTGGTCAAGGATTGATATGATATGGATGTCCCTGGAAATGTTAAATAATATACAACATATAAACATTGAATCTAGCACTTGGGCCGATCACAACCCAATAGAAATGACATGGAAAGGAAAAAGGAAAAGAAATAGATGGACATTAAATCAAGAAATATTATATGAAAAAGATTTTCAACAATTTACAGAGAAAGAAATGAAATTTTTCTTCAACGAAAACCAAAAGGACTTCCGGTTTGGAGCGCCATCGCGGACGTCCCTTTGTCGGACGCCTTTCCGATCCTCGTAAAAAGCCGCCAGAACAGCTGTCTGGCGGCTTTGAAATCTCTTCCCCGGGCAAAGGGGAGAGATGAGAGCCTGACAGGTGGGGTAGAGCCCCCCCAGCGCCCTAGAAGCCATCTAGGGGCGCGAAGGGAGAGCTCCCCATGCAGCCTGTCTCCAGCTCCGAGGATCAGGAAACCTCCGCTTTTGCGGAGCTAGATGTCGTGACCAGCCGCTGCTTCCAGAATGGGATTTACAATTACTTTTGAACTATAGAAGCAGACAGAGAGAAACAGGCGTGAGATGGGCAAGTATTGAAACCTCTTTTTTCTTTTTTTTTCAACTCCTGGGTAAGCTTTCACTTCGGCAAGGAAACAAAGGAAACAAAGTAACAATATGGCGATTGAGAAGTGAAAGTGACTTTCGTTTTCCCAGAGGCTTTTTTTTTTTTTTCTCTTATGGAAACTTTTAACTTGGAAAAATGGCTTTTTCTTTCTCTGTCTCCTAACCCTGGATTAAAGTTATAAGTGAAAGATTTTTAATAATAAAAGACTACCTGGTTTTGAAACTGGAAAGAACTTTAATCAGACACCTGGCTTTTTTTTTCTTTCTCCTTTCTCTTTTTTCTTTGTACTCTTTTGAAACACCATAATGGCTTCAAAATCTGGAAAGACTGTTTTGACTAAAAGAAATGACTATTCATCTGGATATATTTCTAAAATGCAACTTAACACTGAGCTAACACCTCCACAGCTTTTGACACCTGAAAATTTATTAAATAATTTAAAGATTATGAAACATGAACTTACTTTGGAATTTAACCAGAAAATAAGTGAGATAGACCATAAGATGCAGGCTGCTTTGAAGAATATGAATCAACAACTAAGATTTGATGTGTTAGAGGTTTGCAAAGGCTTAGCAACAAATATTGAAGTTTTGGCAGAACGTATTGAAACAAATAAACAAGCTTTGGCAACTTCGGTGAATTACATAGATAAAATCCAAAATGACATTGCAAATTTTGAAAAAGAGGTCTTAATGACTCAGTTCAGATCTATGGAAGTTGCTATAAGGATTAGAGGTTTGAAAGAAGGATTATATGAAAATTTAAAAGGCAGGATGGTTGACATATTGGATCAGGTGTCTGGAATTTCTAAAGCGGAATTGGCTACACAAATCGACAAAACATACAGAATCAACTCGTGGTACGCCAAACAAAAGCATCTACCAAGGGATATTGTCATATATTTTACCACAAGAGCTCTACGGAACAGAATTATACAAGCAACGTTTAACAATAATCTTATGGTGAATGGTCAGGAACTAAAGATTTGGAAAGAAATCCCCTCTAAAATGCTTAAAGCCAGGAAAAGCTATACTTTTTTGATTGATGAATTTAAGAGATTAAATTTACAATATAAATGGGAAGCACCAGTTGGAGTAACAGTGAAATTTTCTGGAAAAAGATACCGGCTCAACACGATAAAAAAAGCTACTGAATTTTATGTCAATGTTCTAAAGGCTGATATATCCAAGATTCCAGAAGAAGGGTGTATGAAAATAAAAGAGGAGGAGGAGGGGAAGCCACCTTCGATGGATCAAAAAGAAATAGACTCAAAAATCCAAAAGGAGTGCCTGAATCAGATAGCTGGGGAAGAGGAGATGGAGGTTTGGGAGCAGACGGGAGACGACTTGACAAATTTGAATTTATTGAACTATTAAAAGATGAACTATCAAGATACAAAACAATGTGATGTTGAAATATATTGGATGGATAGAGACTAATATGATTGTATTTTATCTTTTCCCTATCTAATGATTACTTATGCAATATTTAGTTAAGTTTTATATAATTTTGAGGTTATTTTTAATGTTGATAATATTAGATATATATAGTTTGTTGAAGATTTGTTTATTGTTTATTCTTCTTTTATTTTCTTTTTTTGTTTATTGAAGTTAGCGAATTAACTTAGAATATCATGATGAAATTTAATATTTGATGATTACTTATGTAACATTTAGTTAAGTTTTATCTTAGAGGTTATTTCTAATGTCAATAATATTAGTTTAAGATTTGTGTATTTTATATTTAGTTATTACTTATGTAACACTTACCTTGTATAAGATAGAGGACTGAAGGGAGGAGGTAGGAGGTTTGTTTGTTTGTAGTGTTAAAGAGTTTTCTCTTTCTTTCTTTCTTTTTTTTATTCTCTTTCTTTTTTTTTCTCTCTCTTTTTTGTATCTTTACTATTGTATACAAATGCGATATATTAGTACTGTATAGTTTGGAGTTGAAGTTTTTTTTAAAAAATAGTGTTCTTTTTTTCCTTTTTCCTTTTTTTTTTTATTAACAATTTAAACTTATTATTATGCCCTGTATTATCTCTGGGAAGTCCGGGGGGGGGAGGTGGGGAGGGAAGGGGGTGGGTCTGGGGGGGGGGAAATAAAAATGTTTGTACTTTGGATTTAATATTTTGTTACCACTTATGTAAGTTTGTACTAATAAAACTTTTTTGAGAAAAAAAAAAAAAAAAAGAAAACCAAAAGAATGATATATCTTTACAAACGGTCTGGGATACAGCTAAAGCATATTTTAGAGGATTGGCGATGACTTATACTGCAAAAAGAAACAAACAAAGACGAGACATTCAGAATAAGAAAAAAAAGAGTTAGAAAAGAAGTTTCAAAAAGACCCACAAAATAATAATATCAAGATAATGATGGATTTGGGAAAATACAAATTAAATATGATTGAGAATGAAGAGATTGCAAGAAAAACAAAAAGCGCCAAACAAAACTTTTTTGAACATGCTACTAAACCAGGGAGATGGTTAGCATACAAGAGAAAGAAAGAGAAAGAAAAAAATGGATAAAACAATTGGAAGTTATGGATGGAAACATTAGATATGGTGATGGAGAGAAAAAAGATTACTTGGGCTTATTATATGTACAAGAGAAAATAGAAAGTAAAAAAATAGATCAATATTTGAAGAAAGCGGACCTACCAAAAATACCAAAAAAATACAAAAATTTGTTAGAGGAAAAAATTACAATGTCAGAACTGATAGCGGCAATTAAAAAGCAGAAAAATGGCAAAGCTCCAGATCCAGATGGAATACCGGCAGAAACTTATAAAATTTTTGAGGAATCATTTGTAATTGTAATGTTAGAAGTATATAATGAATTAATAATGGAAAATAAAATTCCTGACTCATGGACAGAAGCATTCATAATGTGATTCCAAAAGAAGAAACTGATTTGCAAAAAATAAAGAACTATAGGCCAATATCACTGTTAAATGTGGATTACAAGATATTTGCTTCGATAATAGTGAATAGACTCAAAAACTTCTTAAATGACTTTATACATTCGGATCAAAATGGTTTTTTACCAAAAAGACAAATCAAGGATAACATGCGTATGATTTTAAATGTTTTAGAATATTATGAACAACATCCCGGAAAACAAGTAGCCTTAATGTTTCTAGATGCACAGAAAGCTTTTGATAATGTGAATTGGCAATTTATGATAAAACAACTACAAATTATGGGCTTTGGACAAAAATTTATAGGGGTAATCAAATCAATATATACTAAGCAATCTGCCAAAATAATATTACCGTATTTTTCAGAGTATAAGATGCACCTTTTTCCGCCCTAAAAGTGGCTGAAAATTTGGGTGCATCTTATACTTCAAATGTAGCTTTTTTCCAGCCCTAACTAGGTGCTAACAGATCTTCCCGGCTCTTACCTTGCAGGCTTTTTCATTGTTACTCCCTCCAAAGAATGTTTTTCCAGCCCTAAGTCTTTGCAGAATTTTTTTTCATTGCTCTACTTGCTCCGAATAAGTTTTTTTCTAGCCCTAACCAGGTGCTAACGATCTTCCCAGCTTACTGGCTTGCAGGTTCTTTCATTGTTATTCTCTCAGAAGAAGGTTTTTTTAAGTCCTAACCAGGAGATAAAATAATGTGCTGAAGCTGCTCCGAATAAGTTTTTTTCTAGCCCTAACCAGGTGCTAACTATCTTCCCAGCTCTTACCTGCTTGCAGGCTCTTTCATTGTTACTCTCTCAGAAGAAGGTTTTTTTAAGTCCTAACCAGGGGATAAAATAATGTGCTGAAGATGACCAGACTAAGGATGCTAGCCAGATGAATACCTGGTAGGCAGATTGTTTTCCCCTATTTTCCTCCCCAAAAACTAAGGTGCGTCTTATACTCCGGTGCGTCTTATACTCCAAAAAATACGGTAAATTGCGAAATGACAGAGAAGGTTGAGATAATGAAAGGAACTAGACAAGGTTGTCCTCTATCACAATTACTATTTATAGTAATTGGACCTTGGAAGTTTTAGCCAGACTTGTAAGACAAGATAAAGACATAAAAGGATTAAAGATTAAGAATGAAGAATATAAATTACAAGCATTTGCTGATGATTTGGTGTTTATATTGGAAGAGCCACTAGAAACAGGTCCAAATCTATTACATCAAATAGAACGATATGGAGAGGTGGCTGGACTAAAAATCAATAAAGATAAAACAAAACTTTTAGTTAAAAATATGAAAAACAAAAGAAGAAATTGTCTGAAACTTTAAAGATACAAATTGTAAAGAAAGTTAGATATTTGGGGATCCAATTATCTGCAAGATGTTTAACTATTAAAGAAGATATCTATGTAAAACTCAAAAAACAAATTGAATCAGATCTGGATAAATGGGAAAATTTGCAAGTATCACTTATGGGCAGAATTGTGTTGATCAAGATGAATACATTACCTCGCTTATTATTTTTGTTTTCAACAATCCCAATAAAAATAGAGAAAATATATTTCAGAGAAATAAATACATTAATCTTGAAATTTATTTGGCAAGGGAAAAGATCAAGAATAAATTTAAAAATGTTGCAAGATGCTAGGACTCGAGGTGGTTTTGGGCTTCCAAATTAGGAACTTTACTACCAGACAGCGATATTGACATGGATGAGAGAATGGATCTTACTAAGAAACCGGAGACTGTTAATATTAGAAGGACACGATATGCATATTGGATGGCATGCACTCTTATGGTATGGAAGAAATAAAATACATAGTTACTTCCAAAGACATTATATAAGAAACTCTTTATATTTAGTTTGGGAAAAAATAAAAGCTAAACATTATATGAGTATACCAAACTGGTTATCGACAATAGAAGCACTAATTCATCCAAGCAGAGTGAATTGGCAAAAGATACAAGATATAAAGACATTTTGACAGAGGAAGGGGAATTGAAATCGACACAAGAATTAGAGGAACAAGAAATTAAAATGGATTGGTTTATGAGATCGCAAGAAAGCTTGCCTTTGCTGAGCTGAGCATGGATCAACTCTACAGGTGATTGACTCAGGACTTTCTCATACATCATTGCTGAGCAGCCTATGCTGCCACTTTCCACTGCCTCGATGATGTATCGATCCTGAAGCTACTTTGTGTTGTGTTAGTTTTTTTTCTTTTCCCTTTGGAAAGGATTAAGAGGACTGGTTTCAGTATTGCAGGAGAGGAATTTAGAGAGATGCCCTGGCTTCAGCTAATGAAGATAAAGTGTTTGTTATTGATATGTTTTAAAGACATAAGTCCTTTTTAATGTTTTTAGTAAAGTATATTTTGACAAGACTCCTCTGTCAGTTTTATTTCAGCCCCAGTGCGTTTGCATGTGAAAAGGTTCACGGTTCGTTGGGACAAACCTCACCCCCTCGTAACAATTGGTAGCAGAGAATGGTTTGGCGAACCCTCGTTCACATTGTAATGCGCTAAGCTGAAATGTCTACAATTAGACCAAAGCAAGAAAAAGATTTTGACTCGGGCTGCTGTAAAAGTATGGAATCACAACATAGACCATCTGGGGCTCAGGCCAAAACGGTGTTGGCTGAAAAACCCCAGACTTTAATTGAGCAAAAAAGTAGAGGAGTCATAGGTCTTGGAGCAGAAGCCTCAATTGGAATGTACCAATTGGAATGTACCAATCTAGTGTCTAAAAATCAAATTCTGCATTTTAGTTGAGAACCAGTATAAAGTCAGGATTAAGAAAATCTTAACTGACAGAGGGACTGAATTTAATTCAAATCAGTTCTCCAACTGGTTGAGAAGTAAGGGCATAATTCATTTACGTACCGTGCCTTACTCTGCATTTCAAAATGGTGTCGCGGAACAATATAATGACATACTACAAACTATGATGCGGTGCATCCTAGAGGATGCTGAACTAAACTTTACATATGGGGCAGAAGCGGTTGTGTATGCAAGCTACACTTTGAACAGAGTGTGGTCTAGTGTGGTGCAGAAGACCCCATACGAGGTGCTATACGGCCATAAGCCCAGGTTGACACACCTTCATATTTTCAGGGTGATGGCTGACGTTCCTGTCCCAAAGGAGCTTAGGAGGAAGGGGGACCAAATCTCAGTTAAGCTGAGATTCATTGGTTATGAGCCAGGCTCCAAGGCATTCAGGTTTATGTATCCAAACAGGAAATTAGTTATATCAAGGTCTCTGCTACCTTTTATGAAGGGGCTAATTGGAGTAAGATCCATGCCAATGAGATTTTCACTCAGAACCCTTCCCGTAATTTGAGTAGACAGACGGAGGATGTATCAGAGAACTCATCTGGTGATAGGAATATATCTAGTTCTGAGGAGCGTGCATCCCATATACCCTTGAAGGGGATATTAAAATATAAGATGGGGGTAGCCTGGAAGGAAGGGCACCTAGCTTTAGAGATGTGCCACGAAAATCATGAGGAAGACAATCCATCAGATGATTCTGATGTGGATGATGTGCCTAGGGACAGACCAGTTAGATCTACCAAAGTTAATAAACCTAGGAGGTATGAAGATTTTATCACCTTAGTTAACCAAGTTTCAACTATACCTCAGAAGTGTGAGGATGTGCTGGCCTTGCCTGATCAAGAATGACAAAAATGGCTCGCTGCTATGGATACTGAATTAGAGAGCTTGAAAAGATTAGATGTATTCATACCAATGAGATTACCTGAGGATAAGAAGGTGATCGGCACCAGATGGCTCTTTAAAAAGAAGCCTATTGAGTATGGAGGTTTCATTTATAAGGCAAGGTTAGTAGCGCAGGGATTGTCGCAGAGATTTCCCAACAATTACGAGGACACCTTCTCACCCACGGTGAGCCCTGAGAGTGTGAAAACAGCTCTCACTATTGCTACCATACAGGGTGAAAACGTATATCAGTTTGATATACAAACCGCTTACTTGCATGCCCAATTAGATAAGGAATTGTATGTAAAGATTCCTCAGGATGTAAGCCATCGGGAAGATGATTTTTGGTTGTTAAATAAGAGCCTCTATGGTTTGAAACAATCCGGTAAAAGATGGTACGAGTGTCTCACTAAAAATTTAAAACAGATGGGCTTTTTACCATCATCAGCTGATGAATGCGTGTTTGTTAAAGACCATCAGGGCATTAAGGAGACAATTCTGTTGTATGTTGATGACATTTTGTATATATGTAAATCTGAGGACAGGTACAAGAAGTTCTCAGACAGCCTAAGCAAAAGTTTTGCATTGAAACCATTAGGCCGTATTAACAAATTCTTAGGAGTATGTTTTGTTAAAACTGAGAAGGGGTTCCAGTTCTCTCAGCGAGATAAGATCCTAGAATTAATCGAAAAGTGCAACATAGTAGAGGCTAAACCATGTGATACCCCTACGTCAACAGATTTTCTTAAGAATATGTACACAGAGTGCGGAGTTTGAAAACAAAAAGCTTTACAAATCCATGATTGGGTTGTTGTTGTACATTGCAAATTGGACAAGGCCAGACATTAGTCTGACTAAACGTGTTATCTAGACATTCAGAACATCCTACACAGTACCATAGGAATGGGATAAAAAGGCTCCTGAGATACTTAAAGGGTACTGTAAATTATTCATTGTTATTGAAACCAGAAACATCAGGAAAACGGATTGGGCAGGGGATGTTAGATCTTGAAAAAGTACCTCGGGATACATTGTATTTCTAAATGGTAGCCCCATATATTGGCACTCTGGAAAACAGAAGTTAATTGCAACTTCCACAGCGGAAGCTGAATATGTGAGATTGTCAAAAGCCTCCAATAATCTAGTTTGGTTTGATGACCTTTTGGTGAGTTTATGGAGGGAACCCGTGTATCCCATAAGTATTTATGAGGACAACATGGCTGCTGTCAACATATCAGAGGCCAATGCTGTAGGTCAGAGATCGCGCCATATTGACATTAAATATAAACATGTCAGGCAATTAGTAAAAACAGGTTTCATCAAAACTATCTTTTGTGAAACACAGGAACAGGTGGCGGATATATTTACCAAACCGCTGCCTCGTGATCAACATCACTATCTCCTGGGTAAAATATCGATGACTATGTGAAATGTACCAATTGTTGATGTATGTATATACCCAATGATTATGTACCGTATATACTCAAGTATAAGCCGAGTTTTTCAGCCCACTTTTTGGGCTGAAAAAAGCCGCCTCGGCTTATACTTGAGTCAGTGAAAAATTTCGCCGAGGAAAGGAGGAGGCAGCGGTGGCGGCAGAGCCAAAAAGCGGTGGGAGCCGAAGGGGAGGCTCCGTCGCCGCAACAGCCCCGGACCTCCAACCCTGAAGCTCTGCCGGCCGCCTCCTTTCCTCGCCTCCCGCCTCCCCTTCAGCTCTGCCGGCAGAGCTTCAGGGCTCCTGAAGGCACCTGCGGTGCTGGGCTTTGGGGAGCGGCAGGCTGGGGCCAAGTTCCGCACGCGGGAGGTGAGGAAAGGAGGAGGCAGTGGCTGACTGACAAAAGGTGGAAATCTGATGAAGCCTGACATAGAATTGATAGCAAAGTGGGTTCGTGATGCATGGGAAGAGATTCCGGAGGACATGGTGCAACGCGCCTTCAAGAAATGTGGCATTAGTAATGCTATGGATGACAGTGAAGACAGCGCTTTGTATGAGAACGACAGCTGGACAATCAGATGATGAGGAGGAATCCAGTTTTGAAGGATTTTAACTCTTGTGTTTTAGCTTGGTTGCTGAATGAGCTAAGGTTTTTGTACTTTTAAAGTTATTGTTGATACCATATTGTTTTTATTGACCCTCTTTTCCACTTACAGAGCTAGTTTACTGTTTTTCTTTGAAATAAATATTCAAAAACATTATTGGTATCTATTTTTATTTTTGAAATTTACCGGTAGCTGCTGCATTTCCCACCCTAGGCTTATACTCGAGTCAATAACTTTTCCAGTTTTTTGTGGTAAAATTAGGTGCCTCGGCTTATATTCGGGTCGGCCTATACTCGAGTATATACGGTATGTTTGTAATCAAATCAAATAGCCACAGAGAAGGGGATTGTCAAGAATATTGCCATGATTGCTGTGACTATCAGATTAGATTCAAACAGGCCAATCTCTGTCTGGCAATTAAATACAAGCCTTCCCCACCCTAGTTAATTGCCCACTGATTCACTATATAAGCAGGAGCTTGCTGCCTGCCATTTGCCCAATGAGGAGAGCAGATCCAGAGCCGAGCTGAGTGAGCCAGAAAGAATGAGCTGAAACAAAGTCACTAAATGCCTGAGCTAAGAGCTGAAGCTCAGAGCCAGAAAGCCATAGAGAAGAGAGCTTGCCTTTGCTGAGCTGAGCATGCAAGCTAGCTTGTGCCTGCAAGCTAGCATCTGCTGTTGTCTCCGAGCTGTGGTTACTGCTGCTGCTGCTGGAGCCACGACCAAGAGGGAGAGTTGGAGAATTCCCCTGCCAGGAGCTTCAAGCCGCGATGCTGATTGGATCAACTCTACAGGTGATTGAGTCAGGACTTTCTCATACATCATTGCTGAGAAGCCTATGCTGCTGCTTTCCACTGCCTCGATGATGTATCGATCCTGAAGCTACTTAGTGTATTAGGTTTTTTTCTTTTCCCTTTGGAAAGGGTTAAGAAGACTGGTTTCAGTATTGCAGGAGAGGAATTTAGGGAGACGGCCTGGCTTCAGCTAATGAAGATAAAGTGTTTGTTATTGATGTGTTTTAAAGACATAAGTCCTTTTTAATGTTTTTAGTAAAGTATATTTTGACAAGACTCCTCTGTCAGTTTGATTTCAGCCCAAATGCATTTGCATATGAACAGGTTCACGGTTCGTGGGGACAAAACCTCATCCCCTCGTAACAAGAAGCCTTTAAGTTCTACATACATTACTAATTACTTAAATTTACTTTTATATTCCAACCAATTGTACCAGTTTATCCATATTTTGTAAAACTGTTTCCTCTTTATCCTGTATTTCCATGGTTAATATATATGTAGAATATAAAGGGATGGGATAGATTTGGATAGGATGCTAAAAAGGAAAGCAAATAGTAATAAGAATAGAGAAATATGTAAATGCGAATAAGTTTCAAGGGATAGGAGATACAGTAATATAAAAGATATAACAATATGCAAAGCTGCGAAAGGAATAATAATCAAAACTTTATGTTTTGTAAGGTTGTGTTTTTGTAAGGTCATGGTAATGTTGATATTAGGGTTAGAGTTAGAGTTGTGTGTTTTTGTTTTGTGTTTGATTTTGTATATATGTATATTTTGCACTTGTTTTTTAAAACTGTTCAATAAAAATTATTTTTTTAAAAGAAGCCTTTAAGCTCCTACTCAATCCATAGGAACACAATGGGAGCTCAGAGAGGCCTATAATTGTTACACCTATGGTGAAAAAAGACCATTTATCCAAGGACTGTAAAAGCCAGAGAAAAAAAGGGAATGGCTGCAGTAGGGGCAAGTAACTCGAAAAAAAATATGATGACCCAGCAAAAGTGAGTGGGATCACTATGAGAGGCCTAGTAGATACTGGGAATAGACAAGCATTTAATAAAAAGGACAGTATCTATGGGGAAAGAAATTCTTACAAGTGTGTTTGGACAGACTGAGACAGACACACTGGTTAAAGCTAAAGCACATGCAAAGGGAAAGGAATTGATAATAGTGGCAGGAGTGATCTCTCTCTTGCCATGTAACCTAGTAATGGGTACAAGACTTTCCATTAACTGTGATGGCCTTGTGAGAAATTGGTTCACAGTATGAAATTGAGTTGGAACCGGGACAATTATACCGGTGTGGGGGGAGGTGGCATTAATCCCCAGGAGCATCCAGGAAGTCCTGGGGCTGAGGAAGACAAATCCCAGGTCCATTTGGTACCAGGGACAGTGGTCGACCGGATGGTCAGTCACCTGCACTAGCCAAAGCAGGGGAGGATTAGTTGCTGATGGTTATTGTCAATGAACAGCAACAAACCGCCTCCAATGAAGAATAGCTGCCACCCTCGCCCGATCTGTGGACAAAGAGTGGAGCCCTAGGGAAGCACAGATGAGGTCAGCAAGGCTACTTGCGAGGAAGCAGCCTCCTCCCTCCTAATGAGAAACCCCATTTTTAAAATTTTTAAATGAACTAGGAAAAAAGAGTAAAACACAACAATAATCACTAACATGGCAACATTAATGGGTGTGTCTTCCTTGTCACTACATTATTTTTGGTTCGTCAGATGAGCCTCCATCCAGTGTGTGTAACCTGAGAAGTTCTTATCTCCAAGTGTCTTGTGACTGATTTATTGCGCATGTGTATTTTCTGTTCTTTGTTCTTCCCTTCCTTATTTTCATCTTCGTTTGGATGGACGTGTTTTTACTGGTAGGATGTAATTAATTATTTTTATACTTTATAATAATTTTTTTACTTAGAACTAAATCTTATCGGTTTTATTTCATGCCATGGGAAGACACGATACATTCACCTCTGGATTGCTTAATTGCAATTCTCCCCACCGGGGAAGAAGGCCTTGCAAGCTTTGCATGCCTTGTCATTGGTAGCAGAGGATGGTTTAATGATTTAATGATTTATGATGTTTTCCCAGGCACACTAATATGCGTTTAGTTTTTATAAGGCTGATTTATTAGCACTGAGGAAAGCTAATTAACTATGCCAGCAAGAACGCGAAAGAAAAAACCACAGCCAAGCAGGGCACAGCCAGGCAGTGCACCGTCTGTGGATGATGTACTTTCACTCTCCGACAATGAGAAATTGCAAGCAAATCGATTCTCCGTTCTTCAATCGCCGACCGCTTCTATGAGCAGACATGAGGACGGCATTGAGGGCACTGTGGGAGGACGTGTTTTGAAGGAACGAATGACCAAGGTCAGTGAAATTGTTTTTTCAAGCACTAAATTAATTACAGATAAATGTTATACAGAAGCCCCAGATTTCAGAAGGCTGGGAGCCAGACCAAAAGGTCCGCAAATATCTGAGCAGATTCCACCTATAGAAAAGGAAATTGATGATTTTCTTCAAGAGAGAGACAGAGCTGAAATTCTCAGAAGGAGAGAAAGAGAGGAGTTGTTCAGAGAAAGAAAGCAAATGCCCTATACTCCTGAATTAACTGCAGCAATTAAAAGTTATCATGCTCAGATTACATTTATGGAATCTCAACTGCAGAAAGCCAAAACGTTTTATTCTAAGCTCAAGGAAGGTGGGCGTGGCCCTAGTCCCAAATGCCAGACTCCATTTTGCCTTCTTCCTCGAGGGTACAGCCACACCCTCAAGAGGAGGTGTGGCAGGAAAGGGCTGCAGACACGTCACTTCCTATGCCACGTGAAAGAGAGTAAGAGAATTTTTATGTACTGCCTGATACTAATGTTGCAGCAACATCTGCTGACAGAAAAGCAAAATTGCAGTCTACCTATTTACAGGATCATCTTGATGTGATGAAAAGGGATTTTTCCAAAATTTCATTAACACAGGAAAGCTTGCAGGCTGCCACGTCACAAGTGTTTTCACAGGCTCAATCACAAGCACCCTCTGGTGGTGCAGATGATTTTTTTAGCCAAATTCCTGTTTTAGATGAAGCACGCATACGCTTAATGCAGCACAGGCAAAGGCCAATTCCTGCAGCTTCTGCACCAGTGGCAGACAGGGTTCAAGAACCCCAGCTGCAACCTCAGCCTCAACCACAAGTGCAACAGTCACAGGTTCGAGTTCAGCAACCTCAGCCTCATCCACAAATGCAGCCAGCTCTTCAGGCATATATTCCTCAGCCGATACCTACTGTTGTTCCACTGACTGGTGATTCCAAATTGAAGCGTTCAGGACAGAATTATAGAACATGGGTCAGTGAGATTAGATTTCTACTTCGTAGAGATGGGACACATTCTATTGTTTTCAATCCTCCTGCCCAACCTTGGCCGCAGGCCATAAGAGAGCTCGATACGAAAGCATGCACTACATTATTGATGTCAATGGACACTGAACTGCAGATTACATTTCCACCTGATGCAACTGCCCAACAAATTTGGGCTCAGTTGGAAACATGCTACCGGCCTGTTTCGATGGAATCAACATGTTTACTCTTGTCTGAGTTTCATGCCTCGAAGTTAAAGCCTGGTGAATATATTGGAGAACATTTAACTAAAATGAAAGGAATGAGGAAATACTTGGGTGAGAGAGGCTACAATATTGATGATTTTCAAATGATCAGCATTATCATCAATTCCTTAAATTATGAATGGAAAGATGCCATCACAAAGATTAATCAAGTGCCAATTGCTCAATGCACAGTGGATCACATTTGCAGAATTTTAACAGAAGAAGCTTTCATGGTGCAACTCCACATTTGAGAGGACCACCCGCATCAAGAGCTCCAGCGAAGCGCGTCTTCCGAGGAAGAGCCTACGTTCCAAGGATGGCAAGATGCTGTATCTGCAATCGTGTGGGACATGTGACCCAGGATTGTCCTCAACGGTTTCCAGCTCCTGTCCAGTACCAGTCCAGAGGAACAGATTCCAGAGGCAGCAGAGGCAGAGATGGACGGCAAGATCGTCGAGGTCCCAGGCATGATCCTCAAGCTCCACTCATCACATTGGCTTTAACCAACGATCCACAACCAGAATATGACAGACGACTTCTGTGGACTTTGGACAGCGGAGCAGCTTTGCACATTACATTCAGAAAAGAACTTTTCACAGAACTGTATGATCCTGAACCTGAACTTCGTGAACTGTATTTTTTCCAATCATGCATGTAATGTTGAAGGAAAAGGAACTGTCTACATAGAAGAGCTTGGTGCATTTATTCCTGATGTGTATTACATACCAACAGCAAATAGCAATTTGCTTAGTCAAGCTCATTTGTCTAGAATATTAAAGTTCCAGGTTCACCACCTTGAAAAAGCAAGTTACATAGTTAAAGATGGAGATATTGTTGCTGAAACCATGATGATTGGTGGCGTTTATTACCTGAAGCCAAAGTCCAAACTGAAAGTACAGGCAAATATATGAAAGAAAAGTACAGGCCCAGAGAGAGATGTCCCAGTGAGACATCCTGTTGCTACTTCAAAGGTTTCTAAGCTTCCAAAGGCTCCTAAAGCCAACAAAAAGTAAATAGTGAAACAGGTTGCTCAGAGCAAGCCTGAAGTTCCTCATACTGTTGCTAATGTTGAACATTCACTAACTGGTAAACCTTTGCATTACAGGTGTATCCATAAGCGGCATAGAAGATTGGGGCATGCCAGTTATCATGTTCTCAAAAAAATGCCGGAATTCGCAAAAGGTTTGGATCTAAAGGGGTGTAAGGTGTTTTTGGATTGTGCTGTCTGCAAAAAGGCCAAATCCAAAGCAGCAGCCGTTCCAAAACACGCTACACGCTTGTCAACATGCATATTTGATTTGGTACACACTGACATAATAGGTCCATTCAAACAGCCAACATTTGGTGGCAGAAAATATTTTCTGACAATTGTTGATAATCATTCT
Source organism: Diadophis punctatus similis (assembly GCA_023053685.1). Taxonomy (NCBI): domain Eukaryota; kingdom Metazoa; phylum Chordata; class Lepidosauria; order Squamata; family Dipsadidae; genus Diadophis; species Diadophis punctatus. The sequence continues at coordinate 138,136,319 of JALIGW010000001.1, read as the reverse complement.
AGATATGGATTTGTATATCCTATGAAAAAAAAATCAGAGACCTTTCAGATCTTTAAAGACTTTGCCGCTCTTGTTCAGAATCAACAGGGAGTGAGCATCGCCAGAATTCAGAGTGATCAAGGTGCTGAATTCATGTCTCAGCGTTTTGGGCGTTTCACTTTCTGGCAATTGAATTTTGTTTTCAGTGGTCATTACATTTAAGTGTCTTGAATAAATAAGATAATGAAATACATGTATCACGAAGTTTGGGAATAAAGTGATGGGTGGCACCAACATTTTTCAGAGTATTGAGATATGGGAAAAAGACTGGAAATAAATTATTTGCATTGATATGACCTGATGACAATTTTAAAGAAAAAAAAGTGTTTGCATAAATTGAAGAATGTTGTGATTGAGAGGTTATGTTGGGGGAGGGGGGCGATGACAACTTCCTTGTTGGCGCAAGGGGGCGATTCATTCAAAAAGGTTAAGAACCACTGGTCTAGACTACAGATAGATTTTGCAGACCCCTTCCATGGCCAAACTTTCATGGTATTAGTAGATGCTTACTCAAAGTGGGTGGAAATATTCCTAATGGGGTCGCGAATCATCGCGATGCGAACCGGTGGCAAAGGTAAGTGGAACCCACCCCTGATCACATTAAGAATTTACTGAACAGTTAAGTAGTTACTAAATTTTACTGAGTTTACTAAGTTAGTAGTTACTAAGGTTCTTGATAAATGACTATCAGACTTTGAAAACCTGGTACCACTGGATCATTTTCAACAATTTTGTTGAATTAACAAAATATTTTTAAATTGGATTTTGAATAAATGTGCAATTAATTGTTAGAATTTTGAATTCTACTGTTACTATCTTCCTTAGTGGGTCGTGCAAACTGCTATTCCGAACAATGCCATTTATAGGGGGTGGGGGGCACTGAGGATGAGTTTGTAGCACCAAGGGGGTGTTGGACTGAAAAAGTTTGGGAACCACTGATCTAGAGGAATTTGGATTTGAACTGAATCCAACATAATTAGACAAATTATTAATAGGCCCAGAAGAGAAATTACTATCCAAATATATGTAATTACTTGTTAAACTTTGATTTGGAAGAGGAGATTGTAAAGGGGCCAATGATAGCATGGGCCAAAAATGTGGGACATAATATTGAGCTAGAAGATTGGGAACAAATTTGGAAGAAAAACTATACTTTAACAAAATCCGTCACATACAAAGAAAATTTGTACTTAGCCCCAGCAAGACTAGCAAAAATGTATCCCAATTTAAACTCTAATTGCTGGAAATGTAAAAAAGGGCAAGGTACCCTTTTTCATGTACGGTGGCTTTGTCCAGAAATTAAAAAATATTGGATTAAAGTATAAAAATGGTTAAGTGAAATCACACAAAGTAAAATAGAATTGAAGCCTGAATTTTTTTCTTCTGGGGATCATTAAAGGACAATATTCTAAAAAGATTAAATATTTGATATTTGATATTGAAGAGGTAACGGCGAGCTCGGGCGGCGCGCCCGACCATCGGCGGCTGGGAGCTTTGCCGTTCCTCTTTGTTGTTTATTGTTTGCCCTTCTCAGCTTCTGTGACTTCCGGGCCGGGGCAGGGGAGATGTGGATGTGAGGCTCCTGTTTACCACCCTATGCCACGTTTACCACCTCCTGCTACGAAGATTTGCAGCGGTAAGCTCGTCTTTTGGAGTGGATTTACCCCCACCCCCCCGGCTGTGGACGGAGACAGGCTGCCTTTAAAATCAGCTGGGGCCATTTTGAACTACCCTGCCCTGAATGCCGGAACTGTGATTGAGGATTAGTGCCCCCCAAGTTGTGGATTTTCGGAACCCCTGCCACCGCTGCTTCTGCTCCTCTCAGAGGGCTGAAAGGACTGGAAAGCCCTGAAAGAACTTAAAAGATTTGGCGGTAAGATTCCGAGAGTTCCCCCTCTATTATCATCTGGCTTTTCCGGTTGCTGGACGTCGTGGGGTAGAGGTGCCTGCCTTTAATCAACTGCGCAGGCCTTTTCTCGTTCGACCTCCCCCCCACTGCTATCCTTGGGCTGCGTAAACGAGCCCAGCGACTATATTGAAAATGTGGAACCTTCCCCTGACTAGAGGACAGTTGCAGATCGTGGAGACAGGAACTTTGGTTCCCCTAAAGCCATTGAAAGAAGGGAGGCTCTTTTCCTCTCAGATTTCAGAACACCCTGGAAAGCTGAGTCAATGCAAAGAACCTGCTCTCCTAGCACGCACATCCCTCATTTGGAGGACTTTGCCTTCCGCTTATAATCCCATTTTAATCTGTACCCTCCCCTTCCGAAGTGTGATATGGGTTTGAGTGTGGAAGTGGATGAGTGAGACGGATGCATATGTGCTGCATGACTAGTGAAAATGGAAGAGTCAGGGGCAGGATCTCCACCCCCACCGGCGGAGTGTAGTAACAGAAGCGGGGGATGGCGGAACGAAATTACCCTGGCCAGTGCGAATGGTATGCATGGCCTGCAGGAAAGGAGGGGGACCAGCGGGGGGGAGGGGGTCTCTGGTGGGGACGAGAGCCGGAACATCTCGGTCATAATGGGAAGAGGCAGATATGGCGGGAGCAGAGGGGTGGGCCGCTCTCGGGGAATAAGACCTCGCTGTTTACAAGCGATCCCTTGTTCCGGCCCCTCCGATCCGGTTCCATCTTGCTCAACCCGAGTACCTGGCAACCAGGGTTCTCAGGGCCCTGGGCTCAGGATGCTGCTGCTTAACGCCAGGTCAATTATCAACAAAGCCCCCCTGATACGTGATTTAATCACAGAGGAGGGGGCAGACCTGGTGTGTTACCGAGACCTGGCTGGGGCAGGAGGGGGGAGTAGCTTTCTCCGAGATATGCCCACCCGGTTTCTCGGTGCAGCATCATTCTCGACCCCAGGGAAGGGGGGAGGAGTGGCAATAATAACACGCAGAAATCTGCATCCTCGTAGGATCCCTGCCCCGGAGATTGTTGGGTGTGAGACGCTCCTTCTGAAGTTGGACTTAGGGGTACAGGTGGGCCTTTTCTTAACGTACCTGCCTCCCAGCTGCGTAAGTAAGGCCCTGCCTGAGCTGCTCGAGGCAGTAGCCAGCTTGGCAGTTGAGTTCAACTTGCCATCTGCTGGCGAAACCTCTGGGGTAGCTCAGGAGTTCATGGATTCCATGACAACCATGGACCTGACCCAAGAAATCCAGGGTCCGACTCATAAGGGTGGTCACACGCTCGACCTAGTGTTTCTTTCAGGGCAGTGGAGAGATGATCTGAAGATAAGGGACATAGCCATCACCCCACTGTCATGGTCAGATCATTTCCTACTGAGGTTGGATTTCGCAGCCCCATTCCTCCCCCGCAGGGAGGTGGGACCGACTAGGTGGTTCCGCCCCAGGCATCTAATGGAACTGGAAGGATTCCAGAGGGAACTTGGGGAAATACCTGAAACCCTGGTACACAATTCGGCTGATTCCCTGGTGGCTGCTTGGAACACCGCAGCATCAGGGGCTTTAGACTGAATTGCGCCTAAGCGACCTCTCCGTGGCAGTGGATCCCGGAAAGCTCCCTGGTTTACCGAGGAGCTCCGGGAGATGAAACGCCAGAAGAGACGTCTAGAATGCCGCTGGAGGGCCAGCAAACCCGAATCTGACTGAACACTATTAAGAATTTACATCAGATCTTATTTAGTGGCGATAAGGGCGGCAAAACGATCCCATTTTTCCGCTCTTATTGCATCCGCAGATTCTCGCCCAGCCGCCTTGTTTAGGGTGACTCGCTCCCTCCTTGCTAAAGGGGGGAGCGAGGAACACTTACAAGGCAGAGCTGAGGAATTCGCAGAGTTTCTGTTGGATAAAGTCGCTCAGATTCGGTCGAACCTGGACTCTGGCTGTGCAGAGTCCATAGAGTTGACAGGGGCAAGTCTTAGTCCACCGTTATGGGAAGAGTTTGGGCCTGTTTCTCCCGAAGATGTGGACAGATCTCCCGAAGATGTGGGGTCGATGGGTACCTCCACCTGTTTAGTGGACCCGTGCCCCTCCTGGTTGGTCTCGGCCAGCAGAGTGGTGGCACGCGGCTGGATCCAGGCGGTGGTCACCGCTTCTTTGAGGGAGGGATCCGTACCGCAGTCGTTAAAAGCTGCGGTGGTGAGACCCCTCCTGAAGAAGCCTTCCCTGTATCCAGCGGATTTGAAGAACTATCGTCCGGTCTCCAACTTACCCTTCTTAGGGAAAGTTGTGGAGAAGGTGGTGGTTACTCAGCTTCTGCAACTTCTGGATGAAACAGATCATCTAGATCCTTATCAGTCGGGTTTCAGGCGCGGCTACAGTACAGAAACTGCCTTGGTCGCTCTGATGGATGATCTCTGGCGAGCCCGGGATGGGGGAAATTCCTCCATCCTGGTGCTACTTGACCTCTCAGCGGCTTTCGATACCATCGACCATGGTATCCTTCTGCATCGTCTCGGCGAGTTGGGAGTGGGAGGCACCGTTTTGCGGTGGTTCTCCTCTTATCTCGCCGATAGGATGCAGTCGGTGTTAGCAGGAGGGCAGAGATTGTCCCCTAGGCCCCTATCATGTGGGGTGCCTCAGGGGTCGGTTCTCTCGCCCATCCTGTTTAACATTTACATGAAACCGCTGGGGGAGATCATCCGCAGACATGGGGTGTGTTTTCACCAGTACGCTGATGACACCCAGCTGTACATCACCACCCCGTCTGACTTCAGTGAGGCAGTTGATGTAATGTGCCAGTGCCTGGACGACATTAAGATCTGGATGGGGAGGAACAGACTCAGACTTAATCCCGACAAGAGTGAGTGGCTTTGGATACTGCCTCCTAAGGACTATGACAACTGTCCCTCCTTGGCGTTCGAGGGAGCGAAACTGACCCCCTCGGATCAGGTCCGCAACTTGGGGGTCCTCCTAGATCCACAGCTAAAATTGGATCATCATCTTTCTGCTGTGGCTAGGGGGGCCTTTGCACAGGTTCGCCTGGTGCACCAGTTGCGGCCATACTTGGAGAAGGAGGCTCTACTCACGGTCACTCATGCCCTTGTCACCTCCCGCTTGGACTACTGCAACGCGCTCTACATGGGGCTACCCTTGAAGAGTATCCGGAGACTTCAGCTGGTGCAAAATGTGGCTGTGCGTGCTGTGGTGGGTGTGCCTAGGTACACCCACGTGACACCTATACTCCGCTAGCTGAACTGGTTGCCCATCGGTCTCCGGGTCCAATTCAAGGTGTTGATCACCATCTTTAAAGCCCTTCATGGCTTAGGACCAGGCTATCTCCGGGACCGCATTCTGCCTCACACTTCCCTTCGACCGGTTAGGGCCCACAGAGTTGGCCTCCTCCAGGTCCTGTCAGCCAAGCAATGCCGGCTGGCGGGCCGTAGGGGGAGAGCCTTCTCTGTGGCCGGCCCCGCGCTCTGGAACCAACTTCCCCCAGAGACCCGAACTATCCCCACTCTGCTGGCCTTCCGAAAAGCTGTTAAGACATGGCTTTTCCTGCAGGCTGGGGGTAGAGCTTAATCCACTCGAGCTCACCCCCAAGTATGCATGGTTGCTGAATGGTTGTTGGATGATTTTAATATTGTTTTTAATTTTTATATCTGTTTTTAAGTAATATTTATAAATTGGTTATTCTTGTATTTTCTGTGTTGTATGCCGCCCTGAGTCCTTCGGGAGTTGGGCGGCATATAAGAAAACCAAAATAAATAAATAAATAAATAAATAATCCATATTACTACAGCAGCGAGAATTGTACTCGCACAAGCTTGGAAAATATCCACTATACCGACAGAGGATGTAATAATTTGAAAAAAAATTGAATGTGCAGAAATGGACAAATTGACTTTAGAATTAAATGATAAGGAAGACTCGGATTATTACTCAACATGGGAAAACTGGTTATCAATCGATTGAAAATAAAAATACGGAATATATAGATCAAAATAAGACATATATTGTATTTACATATATTTGATGAAATAGGAATATCTGAGAATATAAGAATAAAGTTAAGATTTGTGTACTGTCATAACGATGTTGAATTGTTCAATCATTATGGGCGTATTTATGTCATAGAAGTATTTGTATATTTTAAATTTTAATAAAGGTTTTTTTTTTAAATTAAAAAAAGGATACCAAGGTGGCTATCCACAATGGAGGCCATGATTTATCCAAATACGTTACAGATAAGCAAAATGGGGAGATATGACCAATGGCTGGATAATCAAGGTAAGCTAAAGACAAACCAAGAATTGAGAGATGAAGGAATAATTATTGATTGGTGCTGTATTTACAATTACAAACAAGATGCAAAAAAGATATAGAAGAATTTGGCATTGATAGAGAGCAGCAACCAATAGACAAAATTCTCCTAGGAACAGGATAAATTTATATCTAAAATGTACAATTATTATTTGAAAATTGATAAAGAGGTGGTTGTAAAAGGAAACATGATAGCGTGGGCGAGGAATTTTGGTTATAACATTGAATTGGAGGATTGAGAAAAATTATGGACAAAAAATTATAAATTAACAATGTTGGCCTCGAACAAGGAAAATTTATCTAAGATGTTTTACCATTGGCATCTAGCACCGGCAAGGTTAGAAAAATAGGTATGTATGTTTTTAATGTTAAAGGTTTAATAAACAGATTTTTTTAAACAAATAAAAAAAAAGCCAAACACTTGTAAATATTGGTTCTCGAGTCTTTTGAGCCCATTCATTATATTTCATTTTAGATTTTTTTTAAACCATTATGGACATTGAAAGGCAATTTTGTCACACCAGACTTAACATCCAGCTGTGAGAAGGCAGTCTGCCTAAAAAGTGACTAGCTCCAGGATTGTAAAGGAGGGTTGGGCATCTACGAATCCTTTACGAACTGTGAATTCGATTCCCGGACTTCCCCAAGCCTGCCTCCACCCCTGCTGAAAATAAATACATTCATGAGAAAGGGAAGATTCATCACCAAGGCAGAGGAAGTCATTTTAGAGTAGTTTCTACCATACTCCCCACCCGATTGAGGGCTTGGGTGCAGAAACACAACCCAGACAAGTCAAAGGGCAGGTGAACTAGCTGAGGACTACATGGCTGCACACACATCCTACTACACTGAATCCTTTATTAGAATTGATGGGCCCACTTTATAACCTCATCTAAAAAAATACTTATGAAATACCAATATCTTCTATTTACCACTGTTGTTATCTGATAAGTACGAAGAAGTTTCTTTGAATGTATGCAGAAGTTTAGTAATATATTCATCTACTTTATGTTTTGATTTTCTGTTTTTAATGCTGGTCTGTGGCCATAATTAAAAAAAAATATTGATACCTGGCAGCACAGAAGCCAGAAAAGATGAGAAAAGAAAATGCGGTGGGTAAGAGGAAATTAAGAAAACCTGTTCCAGCAATTAAGAACTTTAAGGAGCTGGAAGACAGAAAGGGAGAAGAAATTAAGAAGCCTTTAAGTTCTTCATACATTACTAATTACTTAAATTTAATTTTGTATTCCAACCAATTGTACCAGTTTATCCATATTTTGTAAAACTGTTTCCTCTTTATCCTGTATTTCCATGGTTAATATATATGTAGAATATAAAGGGATAGGTAGATAGATTTGGACAGGATGCTAAAAGGTAAAGCAAATAGCAATAAGTAAGAATAGAGAAATATGTAAATACAGATAAGTTTCAAGGGATAGGAGATACAGTAATATACAAGATATAACGATATGCAAAGCTGCGAAAGGAATAATAATCAAAACTTTATGTTTTGTAAGGTTGTGTTTTTGTAAGGTCATGGTAATGTTGATATTAGGGTTAGAGTTAGAGTTGTGTGTTTTTGTTTTGTGTTTGATTTTGTATATATGTATATTTTGCACTTGTTCTTTTTTTAAACTGTTCAATAAAAATTATTTTTTTTAAAGAAGCCTTTAAGCTCCTACTCAATCCATAGGAACACAATGGGAGCTCAGAGAGACCTGTAATTGTTACACCTATGGTGAAAAAAGACCATTTATCCAAGGACTGTAAAAGCCAGAGAAAAAAAGGGAATGGCTGCAGTAGGGGCAAGCAACTCGGAAAAAAAAATATGATGACCCAGCAAAAGTGAGTGGGATCACTATGAGAGGCCTAGTAGATACTGGGAATAGACAAGCATTTAATAAAAAGGACAGTATCTATGGGGAAAGAAATTCTTACAAGTGTGTTTGGACAGACTGAGACAGACACACTGGTTAAAGCTAAAGCACACGGAAAGGGAAAGGAATTGATAATAGTGGCAGGAGTGATCTCTCTCTTGCCATGTAACCTAGTAATGGGTACATAACTTTCCATTAATTGTGGTGGCCTTGTGAGAAATTGGTTCACAATAGGAAGTTGAGCTGGAACCGGGACAATTAGAAGGAAGGTGTGGTATTAATCCCCAGGAGTATTTAGGAAATCCTGGGGCTGAGGAAAACAAATCCCAGGTCCATTTGATACCAGGGTCAACGGTCGACCGGATGGTCAGTCACCTACACTAGCCAAAGCAGGGGAGGATTAGTTGCTGATGGTTATTGTCAATGAACAGCAACAGACCGCCTCCAATGAAGAATAGCTGCCACCCTCACCCGATCTGCAGACAGAGCGGAGCTCTAGGGAAGCACAGATGAGTCAACAAAGCTACTTGCGAGGAAGCAGCCTCCTCCCTAATGAAAAACACCTGGTTTGGGGTGATTCAGCCAAGCATGGGGGAAGGTGCGTTTGTTGGAAACGACTGCTTCTGCAATGCCATCTCTTCAACTTCATGAAATTTTCTAGATGTTGGACTTTGCTTATGCTTTGTGAACTTTGGACTTTGCTTTGTGGATTTTGGCTCTTGTTTTTTGTCCTGTGGATTTCTAACCCTGTGGATTTCAGACTTTGTTCTTGCTTTGTGGCTTTCAAACCTTGTTGGGTGGATTTGAGACCCTGCTCTGTGGACTTAGACCTTTGGTTTTGCCTTGTGGAATTGCAAACCTTGATCTTCTATATATTGGACCTTGTCCTTGGGACTGTTCTCTCGCAGATAGTGGGAATTCCTGGGGAAATTGGGGCTGAACTTTGCCAGCATAATGGCAGAAATGTTTGGGGGCTGTGAGGGAACTGTTTGATTCACGTATAGTTGTGCAATAAACATACTATACTAACACCAGCTTTCATGTGCGTGTCTCAGATCAGAACACTAATGGAAGCTTGGACTCGGAGAAAAGGAATCAAGAAAGAGGTTAAGATAGTGTGAAACTACATGGGCCCAATCTAAGGCAAAGATGAGGATGGAGGGGAGACAGGAAAGGAAAGAACCTGGGTTTCTTTCCACCAACCCATCCTGATTTAATAGAAGTGAAGAAAAGAGAAAGCTTTAAGAAAGCTGGACAAATTTAGGGGAACCCATAGAGATAGAAACGCCTAAATGGGAAATTCATCCAGGATCTGTGGGGAGATGACCTCATACCGTAAATCCTGCCTGCTATGTCAACTATCAAGGTCAAAGTAAGAACCAGACAGGCAGAACTTAAAATAGAAATGAATGTAGTAAAAGATAAGGTGAATAGTGTGGATGAAAAGGTAGCAAATATCCAGCAGACTTTAGCTGAAAATGTACAAAAGATCAAAATATTAGAAAATAAGATGGAATTGGTGGAGCAAAAGGTAACAAATATGGAGAACAATGCCCTAACAATCAGAAACTTGGAAGATACCCTAGCCCGTTTGGAACTTGAGCGTGCTTCATATTATTTAAGGTTTCAGAATATTTTGGAAGATAAAGGAGAGAATTTAAGGGAAAAATTAGCAGAAATACTGGCAGAGATTCTCCAAATTGATTCACAAGCGATGACCCAAGAAATTGACAAAATATATAGAGTGAGCACAAACTATGCGAGAAAAAATCATCTTCCTAGGGAAGTTCATATCAAATTTATAAGGAGAGCAGTCCGGGATGATATACTTAAGCTGATTAGAAATGAGGCCATCCTATAGAAGGGCAAAGAGATTATAATTCTAAAACAGATACCCCGTAGAATAAGGATTTACCGAAAACAATACCAATTTTTAACATCTCAGTTATCAAAAAACAAACATGTTTCGATGGTTGATGCCAGAAGGGTTATTAGTAACGTGGCAGGATAAAAAACACAAAATTTCATCAATTGAACAAGCACAAGAATTCTTTGATCTATATTGTGAATCAGAGGATGAACAAACCAGTAAAGATAGTATAGAGGAATTAGAAAATAGGAGTCAGGAGGAGGTGCCACAAATGGAAGAGAATGTTCCAAAAGAAAGGAAAAAGAGACAGGAAGAGCTAGAAGGAGCAAAAAGTAGAACTTTTAGAGAAACAAGGAATACTAAAAGGAACTACAGACAGTAATGGCAAAAGAGCTCAAATTAATATCATTAAATATAAATAGCTTAAACAATCCCCCCCAAAAAATATTTTCTAAATTTAAAAAAACTTGATTGTAATGTGATCTCCTTACAGGAGGTCCATATTATAAAAGAAAACCAAAGATTACTGGAGAAGCCAAAATTAGGCAAATTATACTCAGTGTTAGCAGAAAAAAAATATTATGGACAACAATGGTTAAAGAATTGTTGATATTATAAAGAGTAATGACTGTCTAGAGCTTGGATATAATGAAATGACTGATAAATACCATTCGAAGTGTTTAACTATATTTATTTATAATTACATTTATATTAAGAAATTAGCTCTCTATATACCAGAATTATAATAGATTATTTATAATAGATTTTCCTGTTTGACTACGATACTATTTTATACTTTATTATGGACCTTATCTTGAAAGAATCATCGAGTGAAGAAAGAAAGAACAAATATGACTTTTATTTTGGTGAGAAAGAACAATTGATCAACTGAACAAGGGTCTGGAAGTGGAAGAACCAAAGACTCACGATAGGAACTTTCAAATTAATGAATTATTGATTTTTACTTATAATAGGTTTTTTTACTATGACTGTTATAGCTTATTAGAACAAATATAAATTGACAATGGTATTTTAGAAAAATAAATGTGAATCACTTAATATAACAAGTACAATAATAACTAAAGTAATTAAGAAATAGGTAACAAACCTTACCATAACAATCTCATCTTTACTATTTAAAAAAAGATTTAATGAAATTATATTAGTAAAAGAAAAACGAGGGTCAATTATTAATTTACTATATTTTATGGAACAAAGCCAATTATTAGTAGAAGTAAGAACATGCTATATATTTTAAGACCAAGTAAATAAATAGAAAGGTAAACATTTTCACTCACGGATAATAATAAAAAAAATGCTATCCGATGAAAGCTTATTGTATAGAGGGGGATAGCTGTATGTTTCTACATACATACATCCTAGCTGTATGTTTTATGTGTGTATTGTTTCATGTTGTATTTTTGTGTGTGTTTAATAAAAATTAAAAGAAAAAAGAAAAAAAAAGAACCAGACAAAATCCCCATGTGCAATGGACATGCCTCCAGCCTCCTCTTTAGACGTGAGTTCCCAGGAGGATGTGCCAGGTCCTGGCACCTCTGAGAAAGTGAGTATGGGGGGATGGATTTGGAAGCAGAGGGCTCCAGCTTGATGAAGCAGCAACAGCCGGAACTACTGGACAGGCAGCAGACTGAACCAGAGCAGAGCTGCTACTTCAGTAGGTTAGCCTGAAGACTTCAGGTGAAGAATGGGAGCAGCTGCCTGCGATTAGAGAGGATGAGGAGGCGGAGTCCACACTTACCCCACCCCATCCAAGGATGGGCCGAGTGGAGAGGTGACAAGGAAAATGCTGGTCAGCCAGGTTACTCATGAAGAGACAGCCTTGCTCATCTTCCTCATCAAAACTATCTACTTCAGCATCTGAATCAGAAGCATCTTTATCTTCCTGATCATATCCATCCAGATATGTGAGTTGTGGAAGAAGTGTGAAGACACACTCTCGGTAGTCATTTAGATTTGTTACTTCACAGTTGAACAGGTCAAGGCTCTTCAGAGAGTCCAACTTTTGCAATGGTTCCAAAGTATCAATATCCTTCAGTTTATTTCCACTGAGATTTAAATGTGTGAGGATAGGAAGTTTTTCTGCTAATACATCAAGGCCTCCAGAAATTCTGTTCTCACTTAGTTCAAGCTTTTTCAATTTGGGGAGTTTAGGGAGATTTGAGACAGAGAGCAGTCCAACATTTATTAAGCTCAGAAGCTCCAAGTTCACAAACTCTTCTGTGAGTCCCTCAATTTCACCACAATTTGATCTGCAGTTATCAAGAACAAGCTCTTTGACCTTTCAACAATGTATGGTAGGATATTTATACTCAATAGGAATCTTTATTTAAAAATAATCTAACTAGACTTCAGAGCACGAACATACTTTTCTGGTCCAATTGTCCTGCTAAGATACTTTTTAAAGACTTTAGTATCACCTCCTTTATTGCTTTTTCAAAATTAGGCTGCAAAACATTTTTGTAGCAATGGCGTTTCTAGTTGCCCGGCCCAGCTGATCGGCAGCACGCCGGGAGGCAGAAATCTCACTGACCGGCGGTGGCCGTAACGGAGCAGCGGCAACCCACAGAGCGGAGCCTGGGCAGCCTGTTTGCTGTGTTCATTTGTTTGGTGGCCGATCGCTTCACTGAACAAGCCGAGAGGACTGCTAGCTGAAGCTGGCCAGTTGACTACCGGATGGTGGTTGAGCTGTCAGGGTGTGTCTAGGCGGAGAGGGTGTCGACCCCACCTACCAAAAATGCCGGGAGGCAGTGGCTCCCAGCGTTGACTTTACAGCGAACGTTAACAGAATTTAATGCATGCTGAGGCTTGTTTCTGGTTTAACAATTCCAGAGCAATTGTGCTTCTGTTTTGGCCAGGTCTGGAACTTGGACCTTTGAGATTACCAGCTCTTTATGAGTTTGTGGCCAGATGACTTCCAGATAGACCGAGAGAAAAGTGAGGTTTATCATCAGCCACCTGACAAGCAGCCCGATGGGCAACCATACTAATCAGAGAGTGAAGTCTACTGCTGGATTATGTGGGGTTTTGTACCCAATTTTACCTTGTTAATTACCTTAATTATCAAGGTAGCCAATCAACTTAAGAGGCAAGGGAAAGTTGATGAGGAGGATCTAAGAATGATTCGACCAGGGAAACGGATCTATTGGTTACCAAAGATCCACAAGGCAGAAATATTCCTGTGCCCCATTGTCTCTCTTCGTGACACCCCATTTGGTTTAGCCAAGTGGTTACATGGACAACTGCAACACCTGGTCGAGGGTGCCACCACCATTGTGAGATCCTCTACCGACTTTCTACAACTGTTGGAGGGAGTGGAGATTGTGGAGGATGAAACGATGGTGTCATTTGATGTCGTGTCATTGTTCACGTCCATCCTCCAGGAGTTAACGGTGCTAACTATAAAGGAGCTACTATTTGAGAAGGAACCATGAAACCCCAAATCCCTCAGCACGGACAATCTCCTCCACTTGTTGAATTTCTGCCTTAGGACCTATTTTACATTTGACGGCCATAGGTATGAAAAGATAAAGGGTACGCCTATGGGATCCCCGATCTCCGGAGTGATCGCAGAGGTGGTCCTCCAGAGATTGGAATATGAAGCAATTGAAGTCTACAAGCCCAAGTTTTGGGCATGTTATGTCGATGGCACATTTGCCATTATTAAATAGCAAGACAAGACCTGATTTATGAGAATCCTTAATTCCATATACCCAGGTATTCAGTTTACAATGGAGGAGGAGGCCAGTAACATGCTGGCCTTCGTGGATTTGTGAGTCAGCCTTAATTTTGATAGAAGCCTTGACACAGGTGTGTATCGAAAAATCATGAGTATGGACCGCATTTTACACAACCAAACTACACATAAAGTTAGCTGCATTCGGGCATTGTTCAATAGGGTAGACACCCATTGCAGCACACTGACGGCCAAAGTGAAGGAGCATGCACATCTCTATCAGATCTGCACGCTCAATGGTTATTCTATGGACTTTATCCGAAAGTCCAACAGCCCATTGAGGGTACAAGTGGAACATCTGTGTGGAGGGTGCTCCCATATGTACTAGGGGTATCCAAAACTGCCGCACACATTCTCTCAGTGCATGGAGTCAAGGTGGCAGACAAAGCAAATCAAACTCTGAGAATGAGAGTGATGCACCCAAAAGAAACATTACCCAAAGAGGAGGCATCCTCGGTGGTTTACCATACTAACTGCAGTAAATGTGCAAGCAACTACGTAGGGGAAACGACTAGAGTGCATGAACATGAACTGGCTGTCTGGCGCAAAGAACAGCACTCTTAGATCTGGACACATATGAAGGAGCACAATCACATGTTCAATTTTCAAAAGGCTGAAGTTGTTGCCCGGGATGCAACTAAAGGGGGACGCCTATTGAAAGAAGCCTGATTTTCCAACAATAACTCCATCAATAGGCACATTGACCTGACTTACCAAACATTGAGGTACCGGGAAAGACCCGGCAAGATGAGCAAAGACCAATTGTTATCGGGGAGTAGAGATCGACGGCAACCCACCCCCCTTGGGCATGTAGATTTGTTCTCTGGAGGCGGGGCCAGCCCGGACCTAATGGCAGAGCAGCTTCAAGCAATAATAGACATGGTTAATGAGGAACGAGCCAGGCTGGTTACAAGATCATGGGCAAAACAACAAACAAATTTTGTTGATATATCAAATGTGCTTGTAAGGCGGTAGAGTGGTGGTGTATGGGAAAGGGCCGGAGAGAATGCCGTTAAAGCAATATCTGACAGCTTAGTGCCATTCCCTGGGGATGGGCAGCTCAAGCGGTGCGCGATAGGGGAGGAAGCAACAGGAGCTAGGCCTCCATCGATTAACATGTCTGAAGTAAAAATGAGAGCTAATTATAGGTGGGAGGTGCGTGGATGGGCCTATCATGTGCGCAATGGCCAAATTGATCAATGATGTATAAAGGCGAATATCTCTTCAATGGTAGTTTTTACGTAGATCAATGCTTAACTAAAACATCTGGAGCAATATTATCAGGATAGCCAGATAAAGCCAAGCCCCATGAAAATCCAAATATGTGCCTGCCACAGCCAGGAAGCTACAAATCAGTGAAAGGAGTGCCACTGGAACATTGCTTTAACCCTAAATATTTAGGCCTAACTCTAGATAGTGCTTTAATATAAAAATCACTGCATCAATACTAAATTGAAGGTTAGTAGGGAAAAACAATGTTCTTCAGAAACTGACTAGTTCTATCTGGGGAGCCAAACCAAGGGTTCTTAAAACTGCAACAACTAGCCCTCCGCTATTCTGCTACAGAATAGGCCTGTCCAGTGTAGTATAAATTGGCACATGCTGGGCAAATAGATTTTGCCTTAAATGAAACCAATAGAATAATCACGTTTTTATTCTTATATTTGTACTTATACCTACACATAAAGTTTTTATGCTTCTGACACAAATAAATAAATCACACAAACCTGGGATACGCGAGATGGAGGAAAGCTCCAGGAGAGATGAGAAAAAGATCATCAATTAACAATTAGTGCAATTACAAAGTGAGACGACACATTGAAACTTCAAAGTTATTGGTTTGTCTGATAATATTGAATATGAATTTTAAGAAACCTTATCTGACTTCTTAGAACCATGTTTGTTTCAAATTGTCAATTGGCTTCAGATTATGAACTGGAAATTTTGGATCCATATTGAATTCACATTTAGCCCAATATACCTAAATCTGCTATACCTATATTATTTTGTAATTTGCAATTTAACAAATTGTTGGAAAAATTTCAGGTAAGTGACTGGATTAAAATGTAATTAACTAATCCCCAAATTTACTCCAACATACCCGAGGTTGTATTTGAAACTTACACCAGTTTGATTTAGCATAAAGTTTTGCCATGGAAAATATTAAGTATGACTTTCTTTAGCCAGCCATTTTTAAATAGTAGTAGCCAGTCAAATAAAATATGTTACAGCTCCAGACACAGCCCTTGAATTTTTAAACTATGAAATGGATTCCTCACCATTTTTAAAATTATTTTTTTTATCTTTTTCCCCCTCTACAAAGAGCGAAATTGAATGTTTCTTTTTAAACATCCCAATATGGAATTGGGTGATCTCCGTCTGCCACCTAGTGTCGTAGATTTTCAATTTTTTTCTTCACTTCTATCAATATACTTGATAAATGCAGTTAAGTCATTTGCTGTGGAAAAATGCCCAGGTATGCAGAGTACTATAGCCAGTGAGTGCTTTCTCTGCTTATCTTCATTAAAAAAAAAGGAACAGGCTAAACTGACACTTTTTTTCAGACAGAATGAAACTCTGAGAAAATACATAGCTAAATGCATTGATTTTGTATGATACAGCATTGTATGAATGATTTTCCTGTGTTTTGATGTTTCTGTATGACATTCTCTAATAAAAGCTGTACAATAAAATGAGGCATGTGTACATATCAGTGCAGTTGATCCATATGTTGACCACCTCTGTGTATGTTGATCACTTTCCCTATGTCCCTTGGGTAGTCGACTTTCATTGGTTTTACTGTGTATGTATGTATGTATGTATGTATGTATGTATGTATGTATGTATGTGTGTGTATATATATATATATATACATATACATATATATATCAACTCCATCAAGTAATCAAGATGTTACTCCATCAACTAATCAAGATGTTACAACAGAGCCAACCAACCCGCTTACAGCAACTAAGCCAGCACTCCACACCCACCCACCAATATTTATAGAAAGACAGCAGCTCCGACCACGCTTTGTTCGCACAAGCACGAAGCTGAAAACACCAGCCTGAAGATGACGAGTGGGACCTCGTCGAAATGTCGCCAAGATACTCTCAATCTTACACGGGAAAAGACCCGAATACACCAAGACCTGCATACCTATACCCAGGACCTACGAGAAACTTGAAGTCCGAAGAGCCACCATCTTATGTGACCTCATATTCCTACGCAACTGCCGAGACAAAAATGTGATCCCCACATGCTGCCAACTAAAATTCCATTTTAAAACCTCAGCCGCCGAAAGGATCCTGAAAAGAACTGAATTAGCCCTAATCAGAAACGAACTCCACGGGGCAAAGATTCCAACTAGACCAAACCAACAAGGACCTGCTCACTCTTCACCTCAAACTCAGTAACAGAATCCACCCAATACTCTGGGATAACGCCAAACAACTAGCCCTCTGGAGAGCTGAAATAGAAACCTCCCACACGACAGACACACACATCAACAAACTCCACAAACTGGAAAAACACCAGAAGCCCAACCCCTCTCCACAGCAACTCATGAAACAAACAGTACGTAACATATCAGACAGGACCCTCACCATAGCAGAAACCAACGTCCTTTCCAAAGGATTCAACTTTGCAGTTGCCCCCAAACGCATCCCCACTGAAAACATCATATGCGGAGTTGAAGCCACCCTAACCAAAATCAACCCAGATGAAGCCAACAAAATCAGACTTGAAGTCACCAACGTCCTCTGCTCCAACAATCCACCAAGAAGCAACTTACATAAAGAACAAAAAGTATTCATCAACTTGAGGAAAGACAACAGCATAATCATTCTCCCAGCAGACAAAGGTAACGGCACAGTGGTGATGAACACATCTGACTACCAAAACAAACTATCCAACCTACTCCAAGGCTTACAAACCTCTAAACACAGACCCTACCACCTACCTGGAAAAAACCACCAAATCCAAAATAAAAGCCTCTCCCATCAGTGAAGAGATCCAGCAAAGAATCGTCCCCAGAGATAAATCATCCAGATGCCCCAAGCTCTATGGCCTCCCCAAGATACACAAAGAAGGAACACCACTCAGACCCATAGTCAGCTCCATAGGCTCACCTCTACAGAATCTCGCCAAATTTCTGGCCAAACAACTTCAGCCCTACACAGAATCCATCACCGTACACATACAAAACTCATTCCACTTCATAGAAACAATAAACAAAACCTACAACCCAGCGACCTACTCGTGAGCTTCGATGTCATATCCCTCTTCACCCAAGTGCCTATTAAAGAAGCCTTGACAGCTATCCAAAACAAATACAACCCCCCTAAGCAGATCTTAGATCTGACCAACCATTGCCTAACAAACACATGCTTCATCCACAATGGACAAAGATACAAACAGATAAAAGGAGCTCCTATGGGATCACCCCTCTCACCAGTCATCGCAAACCTATACATGAAACATTTTGAAAGCAACGCCTTAGATAAATCTGAACACAAACCCAAACTCTGGCTTAGATATGTAGATGACACATTTGTAATTTGGCCACATGGGAAAGAAAAACTGGACAACTTCCTCATACATCTCAACAGCCTACACCCCAAAATACAATTTACCATGGAAATAGAAGCCAACAACCAACTTCCCTTTCTGGACATCCTAATCTACAAAAAACCCAATGGCTCCCTAGGACACACCATCTACCAGAAAAAAACACTCACACAATCCTACCACCACCCTGCACAAATCAACTCCGTAGCCAAAACCCTCATCTCCAGAACCAAACGCCTAGCTGACAAAGACCACCTGAAAACTGAATTACACACTCTCACAAATGTATTAATTTCCAACGGATTCCAAAGAAACACAATTACCAACCTAATCCAAAAGGAGAACTGAGACACAGAACAGGACAACGGCATCGCCCTCCTCCCTTGCATCAAAGACACCACAGATAAAATCAGCAACATTCTCCACAAACACAATATCAAGACAGCCTTCGGCACTGAACAAAAAATAGCCAACATGGAGGCTGTGAGGGTCTGGATGGGAGTCAACAGGCTCAGACTTAACCCTGACAAGACCAAGTGGCTGTGGGTATTGCCTCCAAAAGACTATGTCGACTGTCCATCCTTGGCTAGGGGTGGGGGAGAAATTGCCCCCCTCAGAACAGGTTCGCAATTTGGGTGTCGTCCTAGACTCACAGCTAAGATTAGACCAACATTTGACAGCTGTAGCTAGGGGGACCTTTGCACAGGTTCGCCTGGTGCACCAATTGTGACTCTACTTGGATCAGGAGGCTTTCCTCACAGTCACTCATGCCCTTGTCACCTCAGTTAGATTATTGCAACGCGCTCTACATGGGGCTACCCCTGAAGAGTGTTTGGAGACTACAGTTGGTCCAGAATGCAGCTGCGCGAGTTGTTGTGGGTGCACCTAGGTACACCCACATTACACCAATCCTCCGCGAACTGCACTGGCTCCCTACTGGTCTCTGGACACAATTCAAGGTGTTGGTCATTACCTTTAAAGCCCTACATGGCTCAGGGCCAGACTATCTTCGAGACCGCCTTCTACCACATAGCTCCCAGTGACCAATAAGATCCCACAGAGTTGGTCTTCTTCGGGTCCCATCAGCTAAACAGTGTCGGCTGGCGGGTCCGTGGGGGAGGACCTTCTCTATGGCTGTCCGGGCTCTCTGGAACCAGTTACCTCCTGAGATCCGGACTACCCCTATTGGCCTTCCAGAAAGCGGTAAAGACCTGGCTTTTCCGACAGACCTGGGGCCGTTGATCTTGTGGTGGTAAAAATTGAGATCTGGCCATGAATGGTATGCATGGGTGAAACTGTTTTTGAATTGTAAATTGTTTTTAAACTGTTATTAGATGTTTTTGTACTATTTTTGATGTTCGTATTTCTGTTGTGAGCCGCCCAGAGTCCCTAGGGAGTTGGGCGGCATAGAAATTGAAGGAATGAATAACTAAACAAATAAGCAAATAAACAAATAAATAAACAAACATCTTAAGAAACCCCAAAGACAAGATCCAGCTAGAAAACCAAGGAGTCTATGAAATACCATGCAAAATCTGCCTAGCCACATACATTGGACAAACTAATAGGAGAATAAATGCACGCATCACAGAACACAAGAACGCAGTCAGAAAAGAAAAAACTTCCTCCCTTAGTAGATATAGTTCATACCTTTTTAAAATGAAAATTATCAGTACTTTTGATCAGTGACGTCATCAAAGCAAACAAAGCCACGTGTTGATTACGTCACCAGGTCATGACCCTAAGCGGAAGTGATGTGTCCTGCCCCCACCCTCCGGATATGACGTGTTGGCCTAAGGCCATCAAGATAAGCTTGAGTAACCCTAAAAGATAAGGTGTGGTGCAAGGCCATAACCCTATTTTCATGACAGTCAAGCCTCTGGGGACATGATTAGATTAACTAATTCTATGGGACTGTGTTTTTTGGGAAACAAATCCTACTTTGGGGCGGGGGGTTGTGAAATAAAAAATGCTTTTTATTTCTAATTATTCTGGCCTATTGATGCTTTTAATTTTTGTGGAGTTTTAAAAATCAGTGCCTCAAAAGCTGGGGGGAAAAGGAGCCCCTAAAATGCAGCCAGGGCCTGCATTTAACCCCCTTTTTTCTAAAAGGTATTTATTTCTAGGCAGTTTTAAAAACACTTCCTCGAATGCAGGGGGGGGAACAAAAACAAAACACAGACCTGTTAAAACCCGCAGCTGGTTTTTACCTTTGTAAAAATCTAGACACATATTTTGCCAATTGCACCCTCAAATCCTCATGTGAAGCATGGCCTTAATAAAATTTATTCTGCCCCCTACAGCAAAAGACAAGGAATATTAACAGGAATTAAAATGCTCACAAGAGGCAAGCGGCCAAGATTTGTTCAGGCATGTCAGGACCACAATACCTTGTTCGGGACATGCCCGGGCATGCCCTCTGCTGAGTGTGGAAACAGAAGCGGAGGGGGGTTTGAGTCCGACCCCTGGCTTGATGTGAATGGAATGCATGGCCTGTCGGGAGAGAGGGAGACCAGTGGGGAAGGGGAGGGGATCTCTGGGGGGACAGGGAGTGGGAGCATTACGGTCATAACAGGGAGAGGCAGGTATGGCGGGAGCAGAGGGGTAGGCCGCTCTCGGAGAACGAGAACTCGCTGTTTACAAGCGATTCCTTGTTCTGGCCCCTCTGGTTTGGTTCCACCTAGCTCAACCCGAGTGCCTGGTAACCAGGGATGTCAGGGCCCTGGGCTCAAGCTGCTGCTGGTAAACGCCAGGTCGATTACCAACAAGGCCCCCCTTATCCGGGATTTAATCCTAGAAGAGGGGGCTGACCTGGCATGTATTACCGAGACCTGGCTGGGCCAGGAGGGGGGGGTGCCCCTTTCGGAGATATGCCCGGACGGGTTCTCGGTTCAGCATCAGCCGCGACCCCAGGGAAGGGGTGGAGGAGTGGCTATTATAGCTCGCCAGAATCTGTGTCCTCGAAGGAGCCCTGCCCCGGAGATTGTTGGGTGTGAGACTCTCCTTCTGAAGTTGGACCTAGGGGTTCAGGTGGGCCTTTTGCTAACGTACCTGCCTCCTAGCTGCGTAGCAAAAGCCCTGCCTGTTCTGCTCGAGGCGGTTGCAGGGCTGGCGATTGAGTTCCCCAGGTTGATGGTGCTGGGGGATTTTAATCTGCCATCGCCCGGCGAAGCCTCAGGGGCAGTCCAGGAGTTCATGGCTTCCATGACAACCATGGACCTGACCCAAGTAGTTCAGGGTCCGACTCATGAGGGTGGTCACACGCTTGACCTTGTGTTTCTCTCGGGGCAGTGGAGAGATGATCTGAGGCTGAGGGGTTTAGTCACAGTACCCTTGTCGTGGTCAGATCATTTCCTTCTGAGGTTGGATTTCATGGCACCACTCCCCCACCGCAAGGAGGCGGGACCGATTAAGTGGTTCCGCCCCAGGCGCCTAATGGAACCCGAGGGATTCCAGAGGGAACTTGGGGAAATACCTGAATCCCTGGTACACAGTTCGTCCGAGTCTCTGGTTGCGGCCTGGAATCAGGCAGCAGCAGGGGCTCTGGATCGGATTGCGCCTTTGCGGCCTCTCCGTGGAAGTGGATCCAGGAGGGCTCCTTGGTTTACCGAGGAACTCCGGGAGATGAAGCGCCACAAGAGACGCCTAGAGCGACGATGGAGATCTAGTAAAGCTGAGTCTGACCGGACACTTTTAAGAACTTTCATTAAGTCTTACTTAGTGGCGATAAGGGCGGCAAAATGTTCGCATTTTTCCGCTCTTATTGCGTCCGCTGACTCCCGCCCAGCCGCCCTGTTTAGGGTGACCCGCACCCTTCTTGCTAAGGAGGAAGGCGGAGATCCCTTGCAGGGTAGAGCTGAGGAATTTTCTCGGTTTCTGGCGGATAAAGTCATTCAGATTCGGACAGACCTGGACTCCGATTGGGCAGTACAGGCCGAGATGACTGGGGCGAGTCTTAGTCCGGTTATATGGGATAGGTTTGAACCGGTGACTCCTGAGGATGTGGACAAGGCCATAGGAGCTATGAGCTCAGCCACTTGTTTATTGGACCCGTGTCCTTCCTGGTTGGTTTCGGCCACCAGGGAGGTTTCACGCGGCTGGCTCCAGGCGTTGGTCAACGCTTCTTTGAGAGAGGGGTCCGTCCCGCAGCCTTAAAAGCTGCGGTGGTGAGGCCCCTCCTCAAGAAGCCTTCCCTGGACCCAGCGGATTTAAAGAACTTCCGTCCAGTCTCCAACCTTCCCTTCGCGGGGAAGGTTGTTGAGAAAGTGGTGGCACTCCAGCTCCTACGACTGTTGGATGACACTGATTTTCTGGATCCCTTTCAATCTGGCTTCAGGCGCGGTTACAGTACGGAAACGGCTTTGGTCACCCTGATGGATGATCTCTGGCGAGCCCGGGATGGGGGTTATTCCTCTATCCTGGTGCTACTTGACCTCTCAGCGGCCTTCGATACCATTGACCATGGTATCCTTCTGCGTCGTCTCGGAGAGGTAGGGGTGGGCGGCACTGTTTTGCAGTGGTTCTCCTCCTTCCTCTCTGACAGGACGCAGTCGGTGTTGACAGGGGGGCAGAGGTCGAGCCCTAGGCCCCTACTATGTGGGGTGCCACAGGGCTCGGTCCTCTCGCCCATCCTGTTTAATATCTACATGAAGCCGCTGGGTGAGATCATCCGACGACACGGGGTGAGGTATCAGCAATATGCTGATGATACCCAGTTGTACATCTCCACCCCGTCTCAATTTGGGGAAGCCGTAGACGTAATGGACCGCTGCCTGGCCGATGTTAGGGTCTGGATGGGGAAGAACCGGCTAAAGCTTAACCCTGACAAGACTGAGTGGCTGTGGATATTGCCTCCTAAGGACTCGACCAACTGTCCCTCCTTGATTCTTGGGGGGGAGAAATTAGCCCCCTCAGAACGGGTCCGCAATTTGGGTGTCCTCCTAGACCCACAGCTAAAATTGGAACAACATCTTTCAGCTGTGGCTAGGGGGACCTTTGCACAAGTACGTCTTGTGCACCAATTGCGACCCTACTTGGAGAAGGAGGCACTTCTTACAGTCGCTCATGCCCTTATCACCTCACGGCTGGATTACTGCAATGCGCTCTACATGGGGCTACCCTTGAAGAGTGTCCGGCGACTGCAATTGGTGCAAAATGCAGCTGCGCGAGCTGTGGTGGGTGTACCTAGATGCACCCACGTAACACCTATCCTCCGCCAGCTGCATTGGCTGCCCATTAGTCTCTGGATCCAATTTAAGGTGTTGGTCGTTACCTTTAAAGCCCTACATGGCTCAGGGCCAGGTTATCTTCAGGACTGCATCCTGCCGCATACCTCCCTACGACCGGTTAGAGCCCACAGAGTCGGCCTCCTCCAGGTCCCGTCGACCAAACAATGTCGGCTAGCGGGACCTAGGGGGAGGGCCTTCTCTGTGGGAGCCCCCTCCCTTTGGAACCAGCTCCCTCCAGAGATCAGGACCATCCCCACCCTACTGGCCTTCCGTAAAGCAATAAAAACTTGGCTCTTCCGGCAGGCAGGGTATGAATGAAAGTTTGTTTTTTAATGGATAGTATTTTAATATGGCTCCTTTTAAAAATTGTTTTTTATGTGTTTCTATATCTGCTGTGAGCCGCCCAGATTCCCCCGGGAGTTGGGCGGCATAGAAATTTTAATAAATAAATAAATAAATAAATAAATAAATAAATAAATAAATAAATACACCCCATGATACTGGACATGTGCAAGGCTCAAGGGGCGTGTCATTGCAAGGGCAGAGTAGTTTGTGCAGGTAACGATTTAATTCCAGCAGTCTTTTGAAGATGGCAAATACTAATGGAGATTTGTTTGATGTAAATTTGACCCCCAAACCTCCCAAGCGTGGTCATAGAATAAGAAAAGAACCTGAGCTATATGGTTTCATTGAAGAGAACGATCTTATAAAGCCTTGTTATTGCAGGTTCTGCAAAACATCAAATGGTAAGTTAATATAAAAATTAAGAAAACAGCATTTTGATTAGTTGAAACATCCAGCCTAATTCTACTTTTATTTCCTGATTTAGAAACGGGGGGGGGGGGTCTCAAAATGTCAGCATGTCTCGGGTTCTGAAAGCATGTATCATTAAAATTTTACACCATTGTTTAATGCGATGTCTACAATCAGATGAAGACTATCTGGACGGTACCAGTGAAACAGAACTTATTAACAGCTTATGCTTTAGGCTTTCTATGCCTCATGTTCTCTGGATCATCATCAGTGTTTCTGACAAAATGGATAAATTATATTTCACCCGGGATTCCCTTGGTGAGATCAAGACGTTCATACATCGTCTCCAGAAGAATCCTAAACCATTGTTATTAATGTCAAAGATTGAAGCTGAATTGCCATTGCCTCTGAAGAGGTTCATATGCCAGAATGTAACAGAAATTAATTACAAGAAACTGTTAACA
Source organism: Diadophis punctatus similis (assembly GCA_023053685.1). Taxonomy (NCBI): domain Eukaryota; kingdom Metazoa; phylum Chordata; class Lepidosauria; order Squamata; family Dipsadidae; genus Diadophis; species Diadophis punctatus. The sequence continues at coordinate 138,111,543 of JALIGW010000001.1, read as the reverse complement.
CTATGAAATTTATAATAAAATGTACTTTACAAATCACATAAAAGATGTATTTATTATGTTTTTCTTTTGCTGACCCGTTTAGCATTGTCAGATGATAAACACAGAGATACAATTTAATCAAAGACCATGTGATATTATTCAAATTGAGTTTCCTGATGAGGCAGGGCTGTCCAGTTTTGCAAAAGGTGTGAAGATTTCACCAACTCTGATAGGATTAATTTGTGACATCACCAGCGTGTATAAAAGTGGGTGTATACTGGTCTAGACACGTTTGCTGGTTTCTGGCATATCCATACCTCCAAAGCCATTTGATCTGCTAAGAAGACCCTTTTCAGAATGGAAGCTACTATTGTAAGTAACTTCATGCCTAATTTTTGAAAAAGGGGTTTATAACATTCTTGTCTGCTTGCTTATTTGTTTATTTGTTTTCTTTCACTAGAATGAATTGACAGACTCAGAATGTTTGAGGGGAGCTACAATTGTAAGTAGTTTTATGGCTAATTTTTGAAACACTGACCCTCTTAGATGTAAAATGGAGTTTATAACATTCTTGACTGCTTATTTGTTTGACTTTGTTTTCTTTAACTAGAATGAATTGACAGACTCAGAATGTTTGAGGGCATATGAAGGTATTTGTCTTTCATACTTTCATACATTTAGATTCTTATAAGCATTTCTGCAACAATTCTGACCATTGGGGATTTTTCTTTTCCTTTAGAATGGGAGGATGATCAGCCATTCTTGGATCTCACAATTCCCACAGAGCACCAAGGGTACCATCATTGCATGAGCCCTCAGCCCTCCACAAGCCACACAACACGAATGCTGTTAGGAGGTATAATATCTAGCATTTTTTTCCAACTACAAAATCATTAGTATTAGTTTTTAGAAACTAAGTTGATATTACATTATTAGGAATGTTGGTGATAACCTTTTGTTTGTATGTTTAACCAGAGCTGGCCTGCAAAAAAGCAAAAATGCATGGAGGTGGACTTCCCGCATCCCCAGCAGACAGTGATAGTTGTGTTTCTACGTCTGTATCTCAACCAGAAGAGGAGATATGTCATTGTATGGATGCTGTTTATCTGGATATGGTACAGGAATGGGAGAGGCCTATCCGAAATTTCAGGGCTGTGGAATACTATCACCGGTATAGATTTGTTAATCTTAACCGAATCGTCTTTTGTAGATGCTATAGAGCAGGGGTGTCAAACATACGGCCCGCGGGCCGGAACCGGCCCCCAAGGAGGTTCGATCAGGCCCGCAGGATAATTTGAAAGTGGAAAAAATGCATAAAAGACATGGAATTAATATTTTTAATTCGCTGCAATTCATGGATTATCCGCTAAGGGGCGCACTCTTTCCATCAGAGTAGAAGACAAGCCGCATCACTGAGACAGACTGAAAACAGCAGACGGTATCAGTGCGCCATCTGCTGCTTGTTACGACGTTGTTTATACCTTGGTCTCTATTTCTCCGCTACACCCTCATTAGCCAAAATGTCGTTATCCAAACGGAGAAAAGTAGATAAGGAGTGTAGAATTTTCAAAGAAAAATGGACCACGTCCTATTTATTTACAGAGATGCACGGAAAACCTTCGTGCTTGGTGTGTTTGCAACAAGTTTCGGTATTGAAGGAATATAATATTCGACGCCACTACGAGACTCATCACAGTGAAAAATATGACGGCTTGCAAGGACAACTGAGAAGAGATAAGATTAACGAATTGCTGGCGGGTCTGAGGAAACAGCAGTCAACTTTCATCCAGAGCCGAGAAGTCAGTGAAGCAGCGGTAAAAGCCAGCTACCTAATTGCTAGCGAAATAGCATTAGCATCGAAGCCGTATTCCGACGGTGACTTTGTTAAACGATGCATGATGAAAGCGGCTGAACTTGTATGTCCCGAGAAGCGACAAGCTTTTGCCAATATTAGCCTGACGAGGAATACTATAGCAGAGAGGATTTCGGAACTATCGGCAGATTTAGACAGTCAATTGAAACAGAGAGTCAAGTCATTTATTGCATTTTCCGTGGCAATTGACGAGAGCACTGACATCACAGACGTGGCCCAACTGGCCATATTTATTCGAGGAGTTGATGAGACATTGACTGTTACTGAAGAGTTTCTTGAGTTGGTGCCAATGATGGACACTACAACAGCCGAGGACATTTTCGGCTCTGTCGTTGCTGCATTGGACAGAGTTGGAGTGGACTGGTCCCGCGCTGTCAGCCTGGCTACAGACGGCGCGCCATCCATGGTCGGAAAGAAAGCAGGTGTCGCGACAAAGTTCAAAGACAAAGTACAAGCCCTTAATGGAGGAGATCGTTTCTGGACATTTCACTGTATTTTGCACCAGGAGGCATTGTGTTGCAAGTCGCTGAAAATGGACCACGTCATGGAGGTGGTTGTTTGCACTGTAAATTTCATCCGGTCCAGAGGTCTGAACCATCGTCAGTTTGACAAACTTCTCAGCGACAGCAACATTACCCACAGCCTGCCATACCACACTGAAGTGAGATGGTTAAGCCGAGGCGCTGTGCTGAGGCATTTCTTTGATCTACGAGAGGAAATCGGACAGTTCATGGAGAAAAAAGGAAAACCGGTGTTGGAATTACAATCTCAAAAATGGCTACGGGACCTTGCATTCTTGGTTGATATTACTGAACACTTGAACAATCTGAACAAAATGTTGCAAGGCCGCAAAAAAGTTGTCACACAGTTTTCTGACAACATACATGCATTTAAGTTGAAGCTGACTTTGTGGGAGATGCAACTGGCAAATGGCAACCCTGCTCATTTCCCCTGTCTGAGAGATGTGTGTGTGACCAGACCTGATGCGGACATGAAACGGTACAAAGACAAAATTGCAGGACTACTGCGGGAGTTTGAGAAACGTTTTCAGGTATTTGGTGAACTTGAGACAGAATTTTCAGTTTTTCGCTCACCTTTCACAGTTAAAGCTTCTGATCTGCCGGTCGAAATTCAGCTAGAGATAATTGATTTGCAGTGTGATGCAGATTTGAAGGGCAAATTTGCCTCTGTAGGTCTGGACAGATTTTATCAGTATCTACTACCAGGGTACCCCAAATTAACAGCCCTGGCTGCTAAAATTTTGTGCATGTTTGGGACAACCTACCTTTGTGAACAAATCTTCTCAGTGATGAATATCAATAAAACAAAAATGCGTTCAAGGCTCACAAACAAGCACTTAAATGACATTCTGAAAGTGACAGCTAGTCAGGACATGACACCTGGTGTTGATGCACTTGTACAGGCCAAAAGATGCCAAGTTTCAGGAACAAATGCAAGTCCAGACTAGACTAACACCTTTAAAATGCTGCCTTAGATACTGTTTGCATTGAAAGAATACAGCTCTGTGAAGATGAATCCTTACTGTGGTGATTTAAAAAATGTGCACTTTAATATTAGTCAGCAGCTTCAAAATAAAAGTTGTGTGATGGAATTCTACTGTTCATACAACTCCATAAATTTTTAGTATGTATTGTATGTGTATGTATGTTTCATGTATGAAGTTTACAGATTTACAGGACAGGCGAACACTTTCTTCATTACACATTTAAAATCACTCTCCTTAGTTTGTAAGGTGTGCAGGGATTACATTTAGATTTTATATGCGTATGTGTAAGTGGTTTAAAAATTCCTTTCTTTAAAAGTCTCATTTAATCTTAAAGTGCATTACTATATTTTTCAGTACCAATTAAAGTTTTGTGCCTTTGTACAATCAGTGGGATCTGTTGCAATGCATATTTGTGAATGATAAAAGTAAATTGCACATTTGTCTAAGGAAATATGAGGTGTTTTATGAAATGTTTTGTAAAAGGATAGTTTATTAAATTTCAATATTTTCCTAATGTTCTTGTGCTTCTTTACACCAAAACAAAGAAAAGACATGATATTTTAATTATTTATAGCAGAGTATGGTATAATTTTAATGGTCCGGCCCACTTGACATCTCCCTAGGCCGTATGTGGCCCACGATGAGAAATGAGTTTGACACCCCTGCTATAGAGGCTATTTATAATGCTATACAGACTCTCTTGAATAACGTTGCTAGGGACATAGACCCAAATGATTTTATTCAACTCCGGTTGGATGCAGAGGGGTTAAATCATCCTCTCTTTTCTCTTAGGAGGCATGTGGATGATTTAAATGCTGATGATTTTCTGACCAGTGTTGAAAATCTGCTTCAAAGTAAGGCAGAGATATTGTGGGGCGGTAATTTACAATTACTGGTTACCATTGTGGAGAACAAGGAGGGAGGGGGGGCTTAGGAAGTTAAATACTGTGCTGCTCACCAGAGTACTGGAGAAAAAAAGACAACACCTAGTAGATTTCAATGTGGTAGGTGAATTTCTGTGTTTTCCTAGCTGTTTGCTCTGTCTGATTGGTGTGGATGTTAGAAATCAAGAAATTTTTACCAGGGCCAGGGAACTTCACAGCACACTGGGTGTTTCCACAAAAAACAGGATTGCATTTTCTAAGATACACCTCTTTGAAGAAAATTTAGGGGTCACTATAAAGATCTTGTTTTATATGCAGGATGGGTGGAGGTTTTTTGTCAGATAGCCCACAGCGAGAAAAAATAGTGTTTATGCGGTTACACGATAAGCATTACTATGGCATCAAAAATAACGGGCTTCCTGGGTGAACGCTATTTCTGCAAATTCTGCCACACACCCTACCACCACAAATTTAGTCATGGCTGTCAATATATCTGCAGAGCATGTCTCAAGCAAGAATGTCAGCAGGTGGAGGAGGAGGAGATGTGCTGCTGTAAGTGCAAAGTATTTTGCCTGTCTAAGATGTGTCTTGAAAGACACACACAACTCGCTATGGAGGGTAAAGTTGACTGTAAGAATAAAAAATATTGTGAAGCATGTGGGGTTTACGTCTTCACCCCCCACAAAAAGTGCAAGGAAACCAAGTGTGGACAGTGCTCTGAGAAGGTTGAAAGCTTGGAAGGGCATTTATGCTTTCTAAAATCGTTGGACCGACCGCGAATTGGCGAAAGATACATCATTTATGATTTTGAATGCTGTCAAGAGACAGGGACCCATATACCTAATTATGCCTGCACCAGGGATATGTTGAAGGATGGGTGTGATAAAGATGTTGTGAGGTGGGATTCTTATGGTGTTAGATGTCTGGAACAGTTTGTAAAGAAATTTATAAATCATAAGTTTAAAGGATGTACTTTTATTGCACACAACGCCAAAGGTTATGATGGGTACCTAATACTGAGGCAGCTGATCCGTGAAAAGGTTAGGGTTCAACTTGTAAGTCAGGGGGGTAAGCTGTTGTGTATCACCCTTCCGGATTATAAGATTTGGTTTATTGATAGCCTCTCATTTTCGCCCCCTAAATTAAGCAAATTACCCAAAGCTATGGGATTTCAAAGCAGCAAGGGATATTTCCCCCACTTGTTCAATACAATGGCCAATCAAGACTACGTGGGGCCACTCCCTGAAACAAAATATTACAGCCCTGAAACCATGATGCCTGGGGAGAGAGAATTCCTAAAATGGCACGCTGCTAATACAGGTACTGTGTTTAAACTCAACAAGACTCTGGCTTACTATTGCAGACAAGATGTAGATATATTAAGAGAGGCCTGTATTCGATTTAGGGAACAGGTGATGAAAATGACTGAGAGTGAGTGTCTCAGTGGGGTCTTGGGAGATATTGTTGAGGAGATGGAGATTCGATGTATTGATCCCTTCCAATATATCACACTGGCATCTGTCTGCATGGCACAGTATCTGTTCATGTATCTTTATTTTACAGTAAGGTAGGCATGTCTGCATGCACTGGTGACGGTTACAGGTTCCAAACCCCCTTCCCACCTTTATAGTTTTTTACAAACAGCTTTACCATTTGATCATTTTTAATATCGTCATTGGAGTACATCTTAAAAATATTTTCATAGTCCACTCCGTTAGTCCGGTTCAGTAGAAAAAAAGCAGTGTTGCCCACAGGTCACAGCACTGGGGTGTTGCAGTTGACGTTGGTGAAATGTGTACTTCTCTGTGGGGAATGTTTATTCCTTGATTGCTGGCAAACCACTCTTAAGGAATGCAGATTCCACACAATGCCCCCTCCTTAAGGAAGTCTGGACATGATCTTTGGCATGTAGCAAATACTAGGCAAGCCTCACGTAGCCAAGAATCACGTTGTCTGCAGCAGGAAGCTATACCTTTGTCCATGCATTGATCACGAGCTGATCATGAGCCTTCTTAGCCTATCAGTAACAAGGTAACCCTTGATGAATGGATTAGTCTTTGCCATGAGGTCTTTTGTTTGTATGTCAATAAAAGGGAGCTTCCCCGAGCCATCGGGGTGGCTTCCCATTGACTCTCATCCTGTGTGTGTGCGTCGTTTCTTCTCATTGCAACATCTGGTGACCCCAATGTGATCCCCTGTACTCATCTGGCCGGACGAGCCCCAGGTGGGCACCTCAGAGAACTTTGCTCCCAAAAATTCTTGAGTATGGGGGGAAATCTGTCAGCTCCGCAGTTGTTACATGCACAAGAGCTGGACAAAATTCTTAAAGATAATGGAACCGCAGGAATTAGCCTAAAGGAGTTAGAACAGTTAGTGAATGAGATAGGCTGTCAGTGTCCCTGGTATCCTGAGGCTGGTACTTTGGAATTACAGGACTGGATAAAAATTGGAATAAGTTTGCATTCGCCACCAAGAGCTTCAATACAATATACAGTATATTGCTGTGGCAAAAATGTAAGGATGCAATTGAGATTATGGGGACTTATAAACTCAAGGCACCGTCACCATTTCTCTCTCTGATTCCTGAAGAGGGATCAGCACCCCCTCCTTACATGCAATTAACTTTGCCGGCTCCGATGGAGCTGAAGCCTGTAGATTCTAGCCCCCCTGCTGCTCCCTTATCTGTTGCTTCTTCACAGGAGCCGTTCAGCGCAGTCAGGGCAGGATTTAAGGAAGAACAGAGAAAGGGGACCCTCACAGGGATAGAACTTGCCGAGGGTCTGCAAGCCTTTCCAGTCATACAAACAGTTAACCCACAAGGGCAAGCACATTACCAGTGGAATCCATTGTCATATCAAATTTTGAGAGCGCTGCGGAAAAGAATTACAGAGACAGGATTGCATTCCACCTATACTGTTGGAATGATGGAAGGTGTATCCAATGGTTATAATTTGATTCCACAAGATTGGATTTGTTTCGCATGCTTCTCACACCAGCACAGTATGTTGTTTGGGATTCAGAATACCAGAGGGAAGCAATTCATGCCGGGAACAATTCAGGTGGTTTATACATACCAGATCAGTTATACGGAGTTGGGACTTTTTCTAATATACAACAGCAAGCTGCTGGTGCACCCCCTCCAGCCTACTCCGTGATAGGGCGTTGCGTGATCAAAGCATTTAAGAGAGTGCCCGTCTCAGGCAAACCTAGCAAGTCTTTTGCAGCAATTCGGCAGAGTGCTAGTGAAATGTATTCTGATTTTATTGATAGGCTGCAAGAAGCTATTCAGCGGCAAGTAGATAATGAGGCTAGCGGAGAGTTAATGAAAAGGCTAGCCCATGAACATGCTAATGCTGATTGCTGCTGTGCTTTGCAATCTGTTGTTAATAGAGGAGATTACACCTTAGCTGATATGTTAAAAGCATGCGCTGATATAGGCACAAACGTTCATCAAATGGATGCCTTAGCAGCTGCATTACAACAAGGGAAGTTTGGTAAGCCCAAAGGTATTTGTTTTAATTGTAATAAACCTGCCCATTTTAAACAACAATGCAGAGCTACTGGTGGAGGAGCCTATCAAAGCAATGGGCCAGGTGGAGGTAGGGTAATTAGACCAAAAACTGTTTGCCCTAAATGTAAGAAGGGGTTTTATTGGGCTAATCAGTGCAGAAGTCTAGGAAATAATCAGGGAAACTAGAGTTCGGGCTCACGGCAAGCCCCGGCCCAATTGCCGCAATTACTATTAAGGATTCTACAGCAGCTACGAGAGGTAGTGCAGGGATTGATTTGATTAATCAAGAAGATAAATTCCTTCCTTTCCCTGGAGTTGTTACTTTAATGTCATCACAGTTAAAGGGACCATTACCTGATAAGACTGTAGGATTGGTCCTTCCTCGATCATCCGCAGGGAAAAAAGGGATTTTTGTTATCCCTGGGGTTATTGACTCAGATTATGAAGGAATTATTATGATACAATTTGAAACAAATATGCCCATGACTTTAAAGCAGGGGTCGGGAACCTATGGCTCGCGAGCCAGATGTGGCTCTTTTGATGATTGCATATGGCTCGCAGATAAAACAAAATATTCTCACTTGTTTTAATCCATCCATCGATTTTTCACTGCGCATGTCCTGTTCAGGGCTGCAGGAGCAATTGTCCATTATTTTAATTGGATGATACTGGCCTACGTTTGCCGTTGCTGGGTAAAACAGGTAAACGCCCCCTTTTGAATCAGTCTGAGACTGCGTCTGCTCGGTCATTAGCTCAAAGTTGGCTCTTCTATGACTCATGGACTTCAACTCCCAGACTTTCTGAGCCAATCATGCTAGCTCAGGAATTCTGGGAGTTGAAGTCCATGAGTCATAGAAGAGCCAACTTTGCCTACCCCTGAGCTAACCCTTCGACGAAGATGGCGAAAAGAAAAAAAGACGACGAGTATCGTACATTTCAGGATGAATGGACCGAAGAATTCGCCTTTGTGGAGAGAGCGGGTTCTGCGGTGTGTCTAATTTGCAATGACAAAATTACATCGTTGAAACGGTCGAATGTAAAGCAGCACTTCGACACGCGCCACGCTACCTTTGCATCAAAATACCCTGCGGGAGGCAGCAGAAAAGAAAGCGTGCCAAGAGCTTCTGAGCAGGGTGCAAGCTAGCCAGCAGCAACTCCGCGTATGGACCCGGCAAGGTGACTATAATTCGGCTAGCTTTGCTGGTTCTTTAGCAATAGTGAGGAACGGAAAACCATTCACAGATGGCGAGTATGCTAAAACGTTCATGCTGGATGTAGCCAATGAACTTTTTGATGATCTTCCGAACAAAGACAAGATAATCAAACGGATACAAGACATGCCTCTGTCGGCAAGAACTGTTCATGATCGTACCATTGTGATGGCAAACAAAGTGGAGGAAACGCAAGTGAAGGACATAAATGCAGCGCCGTTCTTTTCTCTGGCTTTGGATGAGTCAACAGACGTGAGCAATTTGTCGCAGTTCAGCGTAATTGCAAGATATGCTGTTGGTGACACACTGCGCGAAGAAAGTCTTGCTGTTCTGCCATTAAAAGGGTCCACAAGAGGTGAGGATTTATTCAAGTCTTTCATGGAGTTTGCTCAAGAAAAAAGTCTACCTATGGATAAACTTCTCTCAGTGTGTACTGATGGTGCTCCATGTATGGTGGGGAAAAACAAAGGATTTGTGGCGCTTCTCCGTGAACATGAAAATAGACCCATCCTAAGTTTCCATTGCATTATACACCAGGAGGCACTTTGTGCTCAGATGTGTGACAGGCAGTTTGGCGAAGTGATGTCGCTGGTCATTCGTGTGATCAACTTTATTGTTGCCCGAGCCTTAAATGATCGCCAGTTTAAAGCACTGCTGGATGAAGTTGTAAATAACTATCTTGGTCTGCTTTTGCACAGCAATGTGCATTGGTTGTCAAGAGGGAAGGTGCTTAGCCGTTTTGCGGCTTGCCTGAACGAAATCCGGACTTTCCTTGAAATGAAAGGCGTCGGGCATCCTGAGCTAGCCGACACCGAGTGGCTCCTCAAGTTTTACTATCTCGTAGATCTGACTGAACATCTGAACCAGCTCAACGTGAAAATGCAAGGCATTGGAAATACAGTGTTATCCCTTCAACAAGCTGTATTTGCTTTTGAAAACAAGCTGGAGCAAGGAGATTCTTGGGCTCAATTGGTAATTGTTCCATATGTAGTACCAGCAGGAGGTAAGCAAATTAATAGAGGAAGTGGAGGATTGGGTTCTACCAATCCTATCCGTTCCCTACATCCTAGCATTATGGCAGTAACACAATCAATTCGAGAAGAAAAACCAAAGCGTATCTATTTATTAAATGGCAGATCTTTTGAAGGAGTCCTCGATTCTGGTGCAGATGTCTCTGTCATAGCTTCTGACAATTGGCCCACAGATTGGCCTACCACAGAATCACCCTGTGTGGGGAGTTGGAGGACCCCAAGAAGCCCGACACAGCACCAATTGGCTTACGGTAACAGCTCTTGATGGCAAGCACTCAGCACAGTTAAAACCAGTTATACTCCCCATTCATGTAAATCTATGGGGAAGGGATTTAATGTTGCAATTTCAAGCAAAATTAGTTATTAATGATTAATAATTGCTATGCCTCAGCCTACTGCTCTCCCTTTAGTTTGGCAATCTACTACGCCTGTATGGATTGAGCAATGGCCTTTAACGCAAGAAAAGCTTATAGCCTTACGAGTTAGTGAAAGAACAGTTGGCTGCTAAACACATTGAACCCACTACAAGTCCATTTAATACGCCAGTCTTTGTAATTAAGAAAAAATCTAGTAAATGGAGACTTCTTCACAATCTCAGATCCATCAATGCCATCATACAGCCAATGGGGCCACTACAGTGTGGCACCCCAAATCCAAACATGATTCCTAGGGAATATCAAGTTATGATTATTGATTTAAAAGATTGTTTCTTTACTATTCCATTATGTAAAAAGGATACGCCTCTCTTTGCTTTCACGGTTCCAGTATTAAATGCTGAACAACCCACAGAAAGATATCAATGGACTGTATTACCTCAAGGCATGTTAAACAGTCCTACGCTCTGTCAGCAGTTTGTTGCAAGAGCTTTGAAACCTTTTAGAAAAAGGTATCCTCAAGCATTGGTATATCATTATATGGATGATATTTTAATTGCTGGACCGCAAATTCCTCCATATTGGCTAGAACATCTAACACAAGATCTGGCTGCATATGGTCTGCAGATAGTATCAGAACAGCTACAAGAATCTTTTATTTATTTGGGTCACAAGTTGTTACAAACCTATTCACACCCACAGATTCCTCAATTAAAGATAAGGGATAAAGTCTCCTACGTCCAATTACAGCAACTTTTGGGTTCTATAAATTGGTTGCAACCATACGTAGGTCTTCCTACTAGTATGCTTAGTCCTTTGAGGCATTAAAAGATAAGAAAGATCCATCTCAATTGATAACACTTACCCTAACTCAAAAAGCAGTCTTCACAAAAATTAATGAAGCATTAAAATTGGTTTGGGTAGATAGATGCCAAGAAAATATTCCTTTAGTAATGATTATCATTCCAACTGCCAAACAACCTACAGCCGTCTTAGCTCAGTAAATCCAACACCGAAGCAAGAATAAGCCTTCATTATTAATCCTTGAATGGCTTTATCTCCCGCATAGCCCAAGTTCTACTATTAGTATACCAGCGCAAATGCATGCAGAATTAATTTTTAAAGGACGTGAACGATGTAAGATACTTATTGGTCACGATCTTGTCAATATCATAGTCCCCTTGCCTTTGAAAGATTGGGAACGCATGGTTAGCTTTTCCTCTTCTTTACAAGCAGCGCTAACTGATTACGTTGGGAAGATTTCTTACCATATTCCTGCAGACCCGCGCCTGCTTGCCTTTAATCAAGTTGAAATCATAGTTCAAAATGGTATTTCATTGCAACCTTTAGTGAATGCCCTCACAGTATTCACTGATGGGGGGGTCCAAGTGGGGCGCCGCTGCCTGGCTTGAACAGGGATGCTGGGTTACGAAAATTACACCTCCGCAGAAGACCGCTCAGCGCGCAGAGGTTGCAGCCGTAATTCTGGCTTTGCAAATCTTTCCAAATCGAGATCTCAATATTATTTCAGATAGCCAGTACGTCTGTCAAATTGTCACCTCCCTCCCTGGTGCGTATGTTACACCATCTTTGGATGATAATCTTCTGTCCGTCTTTTTAACATTACAGCAACTTTTGCAATTTAGAAAGCATCAAATTTACATTGCACATATTAGAAGTCATCAGTCTTTCCCAGGCATGCTGTCAGAAGGAAATGCTGTTGCAGATGCTGCAACAAAGCAGCATGTTCTGTCTGTTACCCCCATGGGAAAGTCATTCAATGTTTCATGAAAATGCCAAGGCTCTTGCAAAACAATTTCACATTCCTTTAGATCACGCTAGAGCAATCATACAGCAATGCCCTCAATGTTCTCAAATCACCACATCTCCCTCCATTGGGGTGAACCCGAGAGGTCTTAAAGCAAATGAACTTTGGCAGATGGATGTCACCCAATATCCCTCTTTTGCCCCTTGGAAATATCTTCATGTAACCATTGATACTTTTTCTCATTTTATTTGGGCTACTCCTCAGAAAGGAGAAGCCACCAAACATATGGTTAATCATTGTATTTGAACATTTGCTGTTAGGGGTCTACCTTCTACGTTGAAAACAGACAATGGCCCTGCATATTGTAGCCACTCCTTTGCTGAATTTTGTGGCAAATGGCAAATTAAACATCTTTTTGGCATTCCTCACAACTCTAAAGGGCAGGCTATCGTGGAACGAGCGAACTTTACATTAAAATCTGCTTTGGATAAACATAAACAAACGGGAGGAATACCCATAGGTCTCCCTGGTAAACTGGAATGGTTGAATAAAGTACTGTTTACTTTGAATCATCTTAATATCACAAATTTATCAACACCAGTAGATGATCATTTTGAAAGTAGAATGAGTCATCCCCAGCCACAGGTAATGTATAGATTGTTGCCCAATCCCGAATGGTTTGGACCTGCTCCCTTATTGACGTGGGGACGGGGATATGCTGCTGTGCTTGCTCCTACAGGTCCGGTGTGGATTCCTGCTCGGTGCGTGAAGCCGTGGAAGGATGGTGTGGCACCAAGGACTGAAAAACCCAATCCCGAACTTCTCCCTCAACCTGCAGAACCCTCAACAGGATCGGGACCGAGCACCTCATCTGAAACATTAAGTGACCTGGGGGCAGATTAAAGCCCTCTCTGCTCAGTCAACAAAATTGTTAGAGGAAAAAGATATACCTCAGACACCAGAGAACTTTTTGGTGGCGGCATTCGCTTGTTTAAATGCTAATTCTATAACTATTTTTATATGTATTCTTTTTATGTGTATCCTTCCTCCTGGCTCATAGTATATTTTGCGGAAATATGCCATAAATTGAAGCATTTTTTCATGACTACCAAGCCAATGGGCCAGTCTGATTATAGTTACTCAACATGGTTTGATAATGACTGTAAGGAAAAGAAAAAACAGTTTAGGAAATCACTTAGGAGATACTTAATCAGCCCAAACATGGAATCACAGAAGGAGTATATTACCATAAGGCAGAAATATAAGCAGCTATTGAAGAGAAAAAAGGCCTCTTATATTGACAATTTATGGGCTGGCCTAGAACAGGCAGCAAAGCTGGCCTCACCCACACTATTCTGGTTGGAGGTCTCAAAATTAGATATAGAAAACCAATAAGTGACCCAAATATTAGTGCAGAAAGTTGGGAGAAGCATTTGGCCACTCCAGCAGCAGTAGAAAGCTCTGATGAGGCTATATCCTCTCCGAGCTTGATACAGGAATATGAAGCCTTACCCCAGTGGGAAGAAGTGTCAATCACAGAGGTGAGGAGTTTAATCTCCTCCCTGAAGACAAACAAAGCTCCAGGACAGGATGCATTCCTGGCATCGTTATTTAAAGATCACATAGCCTGGTGGGCGCCTCTCCTGGCGGGTCTCTTTAGTTTTATTAATAGAACAGGACAAATTCCTGCCAGTTGGCGTTCATCAATAATTATTCCCTTACATAAAAAAGGCTCTAGAGATAACCCAGATAATTTCTGATTAATTAGTCTAATCGATATTTCAGCAAAAACTTATGCTAAGCATTTGCTTCATAAATTAGAGGATTGGATAATGAGAAATAAAATTCTAGCTGAAGAACAGTTAGGTTTCAGGAGTGGAAGATCTACTATGGATAATTGTTTTGTGTTGGACCATCTAATAACAAAGTTTAAGTTTTGGAAAAAAAACCACTGTTTGTGGCATTCATAGACTTGAAGGCAGCCTTTGACACAATTGATAGACAAATTTTATGGGATAAATTAGAGGCCATGGGAATTGAAAAGAAATTGTTATATCTAATTAGATTGTTATACACGGAAACCCAGGTAAGAGTTCGAGTGAATAGGACAGGATCAGTAACAAATGCAATCCCAATAAAGAAGGGCGTCAGAAGGTTGCATCTTAGCCCCAACACTTTTCAACTTATATTTAAATGACCTTCCAAAATGTTTGGAAGATATATCACTCCATGGGCCTAATATAGGAACAAGACAGGTAAATTGCTTGTTATATGCTGATGATATAATTTTGCTGTCGGCCTCACAGGTGGGGCTACGAAGGTCACTCGGGAGGTTGGCAGCATATTGTATAAAAATCGCTTGACAATTAATGTAGAGAAATCAAAGGTAATCATATTTAGTAGGCAACAAAATATGAGGAGATGGGTTTTAAATGACAGAAGAATAGAACAAGTTCAGTCATTTACCTATTTAGGGCTAACATTTCAGACAAATGGCAAATGGAATAAGCAGGTAAAAGCCGGAGCTCGGAAGGCCATGGCTCGGATGGCTCAATTAAACAAACTTATTTTAGAGAAAACTCCATCTTCATTGATCCCGGTGCTAAAGGTCTTCCAGGCGAAAATTGAACCAGTAATTACCTATGGGGCAGAAATATGGGGGTCGGTTAAGTCGCCTGGGCTGGAAACTCCTCAAAATAAGTTCCTGAGGAGAATTTTGGCAGTGTCCCCTGGAACCCCAGCATGTGTAGTAAGGGCAGAAACGGGAGTCCATGCGATTGGCACGAGGGCCTTGTTGAAGACCGTTCATTATTGGTTAAGAATAATCAAGATAGAGGAAGGGAGGTTACCAAAATTAGCTCTAATGGAGCAGATTATCTCAAGTAGAGATGTGAAAGCCCGGAAAAAACCCGGAAAAATTAGGGGGGGGAAACGGGGTTTTTTTCGTTTTTTTTCCTGAAGGCTTTTTTGTTTTTTTTCCAAAAAATTGGAAAAATTGAAAAAAGAAAAAAAAAGTATGGAATATTTTACTTTAACATGATGAATAAAATATTTTAAGACAGGGTGTTCAAATATTTTCCAAATCATTTCTAAAAAAAAATGTATGATATCAGATTATTCTAATTTCTGTGCACTGAGTGAGGACAAGAAAGTCCTAGGTAAGAAACTGAACCCTTTAATGCAAGAACAGTATGCATTTCTTCCTTTAGGAGATGCTGCTATTGTAACAAGAAAAAGGTTTTAGTTTTGCTTTTGCATGTTAGTGGGTGTGTTTGGTTTGTTCTGACCTCTTCACTAGGCCTCAAAAGCATTGGAAGAAAATACAGAGCAACAAAAAGGACCTGAAAGTATATACTTAACTTTAAAAAGGTAAGAGTTTACATTTATCTGAATCCAGAAAACTGAATCATTTAGCTACATTAGTTTATCTTTATAAACTTTTGTGTAAATAATAATTTAATTACCAGTAATCTGGTTCTTCCCCCAGTGACCCCCACACACAACCATAGATTAGTGTCTTCTTGCAAAGTAGTCATTTTTTCTTGTTTTTATTTCCTACTCCCCTCAGAAAAATGGTGAGACCAACATCTAGCATATGGAGGCATTTTCACATTACAAGTTCTGAAAAGAAAAATGTGATTTGCAAATATTGTCAGATGAAATATGCATTTCCAAATGCTACCAGGATGACAAAACACATTCTTGTATGTAACAAGTGTCCTGTAGATATTAAAAACTCTCTTCTTAACACTTCCCCCATCTTCAATTCTTTTTATGAGAATGGGGTTTTTATTTTTATTTTTATTTAATACTGTGGAGAGGAAATATGAAAAATTGTTACTTTTGGTTTTGAAAATTGTTTTGTGGAGGCTTTTTGGCTGTTCCACATAAACTAGTAAGCAGTTCAGGAGATTGTTGCTCCCTTTGTTACAAATAAATATTATAAAAAAGTAAATTCTGTTTATGATGTTGTTTGGCTACACTATAACAAGGTCCCGTGGCTGTCCAGAGGGGAGGTGTTGAAACGCTTTGCTGCATGTCTGGAAGAGGTGAAAACTTGCCCAGCCAGCAAAAAGCCTGACTTTTCCCGAGCTGGAACAGCCAGAGTGGCTGGAAAAGCTACACTTCATGGTGGATATGACAGCGCACCTGAATACGCTGAACACAGCTCTTCAAGGGAAAGGAGGCACAGCCCTGAACATGCTGGAGACGGTTTTGGCATTTGAGCGCAAGTTGACATTCATTACCAGAGACTTACAGAGAGGTACACTGTCTCACTTCCCCTCTTTGAGACAGTACAAAGAAGCTCATAATATTATAAATTCGGAGTATTTGCAGTCTGCAATTGCTGCAATGCAAACATCATTTGGGAAACGATTCCAAGACTTCAGAGAAGAAAAAAATACATTTTCCTTCCTTGTCACTCCCCTGGCCATCGATCCATCCCTATTGAATGTGACTGCATTTGCAGGTGTAAGTCAACCTGATCTAGAGATGGAGCTGGCAGACATAGCTGACAAAGACATGTGGGTGTCCCAAGTTCGAAGTCTTGGCAGATACTCTTGAAGGGTATCTGAAGCACAGTCTTGCTCGGAATCACAAATGGAGTGATATTGAAAATCTTCCCAAAGCGGAAAACCTTATCTTCGATACATGGAATGCCATCCCTGACAACTTCACCAACATGAAAACATATGCATTTGGAGTCCTGTCGATCTTCGGATCTACATACGTCTGTGAGCAGGTCTTCTCCAACATGAGCTACATAAAAAACAAACATCGCTCACGCCTCACAGGCAACAGTTTGCAATCCTGCGTGAAGATGAAGGTGACGTCTTACAGCCCTGATGTGCAGACACTGTGCACTGAGGTTCAGGAGCAGAAATCACACTAACCAGGCAAGCTAAATATTTTAATTGGCTATTATTTGGCAAATATATATATATGGTACATTGTTCAGTGAAACAGTCCTTTTTTAATTCCGGTTGAGAGCTGACTTCCCCCTCTTCCGGTATGAAAAACAACCATCGCCCATGCCTCACAGACAAGCCCTGCATGAAGATGTCCTGATGTGCAGACACTGTCCGCTGAGGAGCCAAAATCACATTAAGCACTTTAATTAAATATTTTAATGATAGTTTACATTGTTCAGCACAATGTATCTTTTATTTATGTACACATATGCACCAAGGCAATTTCCTTGTGTCCAATCACACTTGGCCAATAAAGAATTCTATTCTAATTTTTATTCAGTTTGACAGCTGACTGCACCTTACCCTCCAATACACATGTTCAAAATGTTTTATGGGTGGGAGTGATGTCGCATTGGCCATGCCCACAAGGCATGGCTGGGGGGTCATGTGACCAGGGGGTGTGTCGAGTTGGCCACACCCACCCAGGCATTGTGGCTCCCAGTGTTTTGTTTTCTGTGGGAAATGGTTCCAAGTGGCTCTTTGAGTGTTCAAGGTTGCAGACCCCTGCCCTAGGAAGATACACCTGGTGGAACCCAGAAGAGCCTTCTCCGTGGTGGCTCCTCTCTCTTCAACATCATTCCCCCCCAGAGATTAGATTGGCCCCAACTCTTAACACTCTTTAGGAAGGTGCTGAAGACCTGGTTCTGCCAGCAGGCCTGGGGAACCCAGAGCGAGATGGAACCAATTAAATGGCTTGTGTGATGTGTTGTCACTTATTAATTTATTATTTGATTATTTTCTTCTATTAGTTTTAATTTTTATATATGTTTTTATATTTATATAAGCCGCTTTGAGTCGCCATGTGCAAATAGGCGGCAATATAAATTTTCTAAATAAACTTATTCCCCTCTAAAATTCCCATCCTGAGTACCTTGGAGTAACACTGGACCAGACTTTTCCTATAAAATACATCTAGAGAATAGGGTGACAGAAATCAATACTAAGAGTAACATACACCAGAAATTATGTGGAATTAATAGGGAACTTCAGCAGACACCCTCAGGGCATCAGCCCTAGGTTGGTCTTCTCTACAGCAGAATACAGTGCCCCTGTAAGGCTTAAGAGCTGCCATACTAGTACCGAAGAAACCAGATTAATGATACCATAAGGATTATAAGCGGATGCATTAAAAGCACTCTAACTTGCTGGCTTTCTGTTCAGAGCCATATAGCATCGCCAGCTTTACAAAGGCAAGAGAACACGGGAAAATTACGAACAACTCACTCCTACCGATCTTCCTCATTTATCAGCCAGAAGACTCAAATCCACTGGCACTTGCACAATATTTGCCCAACATCTTTAATATTGATTCCCAATGGAAAGACAAATGTCTCGGTGAACACCCAGTTATAGGAAGACATATAAACAATCCCACAAAATGTACTTATAAATTCTGGACTGACATCTAGTGGCAAATTTTGGTAACTACAATTTCAAGTAACTATTTTTTCCCTATTATTTATATTGTACTTTATTTAAAATGGCAACTTGCAAAAAAACCAGAGAAGACCATCCATGGAGCAATCATTAGAAACAAAGAGATACAATCCTGTAATCCTAGTTTGATTAAATCAATGCTAGAAGAACTGGGAACTAAACTGACCCAATCTTTAAATGATAAATTGAATACTAAATTCTCGCTCTTTGAGAGAATACCCCAGAGATATGCTAGTCTATTTTGTGAGGACAACAACTGGAGATCAAGTTGTTTGCCACTTTAAAACTAAATTGAAGATTGACATGAAAATAAATTCCTGTTTGAATTTATTCAGGAAAGAAAAACATATGCTTGGACAGATACTTTAACAAAGAGGAAGATTCCATTCCGTTGGGACAAACAGGAAGGGGTGACCCTTAGATATTAAGAAAGAAGGGACAGAGTCCCTCCAGAAAACGGATTGAATGGTGAGCTGTTTTTTCCTCTGCCAACAAACAGCTGACTTTGCTGCCAAAGCGAAAATCCACACTTCAAAATTTTGAATGGAAGAAACTTGGAATACCCTATGATGAACTTCGGACAACTGTCTGGGAAGAGAATCCAAGTCAGTAAGAGCAGCCAGAGTGGTTGAATCTCCATCTTTTCCTGTCACTGTTTGTATTCCTAGGTGTGCCTCTGTTTTAACATCATGTTTTGAAGTTTTTGCTTTTGATTTACATTTTTAATTGATAATTGCCTGGCTGAATGCGGATATATCCTATATCCCCTTGTTGGATTACAAGTGTGACTTTGTTTGGGTGTCTTCCAAAGAGACCAAGCTCCATTTCAGCCCAGCATGAACGCAAGCAAAGGAGGACCCTCAATCTGGACTTAAAAATGAAGGTAATCCAAATAATATGAGGGCAAGAAGGTAAAGATCATAGCACAAGGGCTGACCCATCCCCACTCTATTATCCTTAAGGAAAAGATTAAAGAGGTGAGCATCACCAAGAATGGATGCCATAATTACCAGAAACAGAAAAAAGGCCTCATCTCCAAGATAGAAAAACTGGTTGATCCAAAAAAAGGATTCCCATTAGCCTACTTTACATTTAATCCAACGCAAGCAACATTTTTGAGACACTAAAGCAGTGGTTCCCAACCTGCGGTACGTGTACCACTAGTGGTACGCGAGGGCCTTCCAGGTGGTACGCGAACACTTTCGGGGTCATGAACGATTTTTAGTTAGTTATTTTTTACTTCACAAAAATGTTTACTGCCTAACACAAGATAATCTGGCAACGATTTGCAACTGTTGCCACACGCCACCCACCTGGTCCCAGCGGCCCGAGAATCCAGTTGCTGGATGCGCGGGGCCAAAAAAGGAACGGTACAATTATGGAAATAAAGTGATATCTGATCGAATTTAGTTTCTCTGGAACCAGGTGGTACGCGGCGACTGTATGGGACCTCCAAGTGGTACTCGATCACAAAAAGGTTGGGAACCACTGCACTAAAGGAAGGAGCAGGTAATGAATACACTGAGATATTCAGTCAGCTGTGGCTGCTTTAGTCGGTTTCAAAGACGATTTAATTACAACTTTTACACACAGAACTTTTACAAGTGCTGATGAAGCTTCTGCCCCAATGCTTTCCTGACCAACTAGATCAGATCATAGCAAAGGGTGGGGGACTATTGGCCACAGCAATTTTCCATTTGGATGAAATTGATCTGTTCAATCTCCAAACCAGGAGCAGAAGAGAATTGGGGGTGGGGGAGAGAGATCTGATGTCTAAGGGAGTCACCACAGAATGTGGCTCGATCTTCTTCCCCAATGTGAATTCAAAGCTTCCAAGTGAGCAATTGGTGATGGGGTGGGGAGAAGCATGTGCAGGGTGGAATGCAGGCCAAAGGTGGGACTGGGACAGGAAACAGCAAGGTGTTCAGGGGATAGGGAAGACTTGGGAGGCGCAAGGCACTGCCTTGCGGAAATAGGCATGCTCATAACTCAAGGAACTCTACCTGTTAAGTAAATATACAGTACTGTATCAGTTCTGTACATCAATGAACAAAATTTGCAATTATGTTTGAACTTTATTAATCTTTCAATTAGTTAAACATACGGGAAAAGGTAATTGAACTGTATAAAACAGGAAAGGGATATAAAAAAAATATCCAAGGAATTGAGAATGCCAGTCAGTAGTGTTCAAACTCTAATCAAGAAGTGGAAAACGAGGGGTTTTGTTGAAACCAAACCAAGGTCAGGTAGACCAACTAAACTTTCAGCCACAACTGCCAGGAAAATTGTTCGGGATGCAAAGAAAAACCCACAAATAACTTCAGGTGAAATACAGGACACTCTGAAAACATGTGGTGTGGCTGTTGCAAGATGCACAATAAGGAGGCACTTGAAGAAAGACGGGCTGCATGGTCAAGTCATCAGAAAGCCATTACTATGCCAATGCCACAAGGTATCCCGCTTACAATACGCCAAATAGCAGAGACCAGCCTCAAACCTTCTGGCACATAGTCATTTGGAGTAAGGAGACCAAAACTGAGCTTTTCGGCCACAACCATAAAATGCTACATTTGGAGAGGAGTGAACAAGGCCTATGATGAAAAGTACACCATTCCTACTGTAAAACACGGAGATGGATCGCTGATGTTTTGGGGATGTGTGAGCTACAAAGGCACAGGACATTTGGTCAGAATTGATGGCACGATGAATGCAGTATGTTATGAAAAGATACTGGAGGAAAATTTGCATTCATCAGCCCGGAAGCTGTGCATGGGAAGTACTTGGGCATTCCAACATGACAATGACCCTAAACACAAGGCCAAGTCGACCTGTCATTGGCTACAGCAGAATAAAGTGAAGGTTCTGGAGTGGCCATCTCAGTCTCCTGACCTCAATATCATTGAGCCACTCTGGGGAGATCTCAAATGTGCAGTTCATGCAAGACAGCCCAAGAATTTACAGGACCTGGAGGCTTTTTGCCAGGAAGAATGGGCAGCTTTACCATCTGAGAAGATAAAGAGCCTCATCCACACATACCACAAAAGACTTCAAGCTGTCACTGATCTTAAAGGAGGCAACACACCATATTAAGAACTGGGGTATGTACACTTGTGATCAGGGTCATTTGGGTAGTTTCTGTTGTCATTATGATTGAAAACGAGTAAACAGAGTTGATTGATAATAAATGGCTTCAGCCAAACACTAACCATGAGTGAAAGGAAGATTTTCGTGTTATCATTCATATTCTCTGAAACATGGCCAGGAAATCATAAATTCTGCCAGGGTATGTAAACTTATGAGCACAACTGTAGTTACAGTATGATTCATTTAATCCAAGCAGTAAGCCCTCATCACACTTCATTTAATGACCAGGTTGATTTGCTTAATGACTGCGATGAAAAAATGTGAAATGAATCCAATCCCGTGATGATTCATTTTACGACTGAAACAACTTACAATTATAATGGGCAAACTCCATTACTAAGGTGACCAATCGTCCTCCTTTAGGGAGGATAGTCCTTCTTTTGTAAGTTCTGTCCTCCCTCGAAAAGTGTCCTCCTTTTCGATATTTGAAGACTAATCTGTTGCGTGTTATGTGACGTATTTGTATTTTACATGACAATTTGTCAAGGCTCAGTACAGTGCGGTATAAGACGCGATTATGAGACGCATGCGCGCTGCACGGGAGACCTTGAGAGAGCGCCGCGCGCAAGTGGCTTTGTTTACTTCTTACCGAAACATGACACGGCACATAACGCATGCAGTGGACTCACGGCACGTCGGCAATTGAATGACTCATACTAATTATTTATTTCTCAGTGAATATTCAATTATACAGAGGTAAGTACAATTCACATTTAATTATCTATTTAATAATTTCCAAATATGTATAATTTTATTTACAAGTTTATACAACCCTGTTGTCAACAGAAGTGTAAAATAATTTAAATTTTAGTGGTTTATTCACTTATGTTATTAAAGTTTCAGTTGTAATAATTAATTTTATTTATTCATAATGTGCTTGCATCATTTGTGTAGCTTTATATTTTATTTTTAATTTTAAATTTCATTTAAGGGATGGAAAAATCAAAAAAGAGGAAATGCCATTTCAACGATCAATTGAAAAAGGAATTTCCATTCCTCATATCAAAGAAAGATGCCATTGTTTTCTGCAATATTTGCAGAAGAGAATTTTGTATTGCAGTTGGGAGCAGAGCAGCTATAATAAAACACTTGTCCACCAACAAACATAAGCAATCATTAGATGCATCAGCTTCCAGTCATAAAGTAACAGGTTTTTTTAAAACTTCAAATTATTCTGAAGATGAAAAACAGTTAGCTGCAATGGAGGGAACATTTGCATTTCATACCATAATTCACAAAGTTTTTGTAGTATGGATTGTACAACTAAATTATTGAAAAAGTTTAACAATGCTAAATTTTCATGCGCCAGGGCAAAATGCGAGGCTATTATTAAATCAGTATTTAAAAATTACTTACAGCAGACTTGAAAATTGCAGCATTTGTAAGTTTTATCTGATGCATCAAATCATAATGAAACCAAATTGTATCCAATACTAGTTAAGATATTTTAATGTTACCAAGGGGATTCAAGTAAAAATTTTAAATTTAGAATCCATTGAGGGTGAAACTGCTGAAATTTTGTCAAACCATCTATACAGAGTAATAAATGAAAACAATTTGAAATCCAAAGTTGTTGTACTAACAGCTGATAATACAAACACAAATTTTGGTGGGCAAAGACGCAAAGGGGTGAATAATGTGTATGTAAAATTACAAGATTTACTCCAAAAGAAAATACTAGGAATAGGTTGTAATGCATATATTTTGTCAAATGCAATCAACACGGCGTCATGTGCCATGCCAATTGAAGTAGAAGTAATAGTAACTACAATTTATTTGTATTTTAGTCGTTTTACCGTTCGTGTGGCTACTTTAAAACAATTTTGTGAAGAAGAAAATGTTGAATACAAAAAACTTTTAGGATATTCAAAAGTTAGATGGCTTGCTCTAACTCCTGCTGTAGAGCATGTTCTACAATTATTTGAGCCTTTCCGTTCATATTTTTTAAGTTTATACAAATGTCCTAAAATCCTGGAATCGTTTTTCAATAATGAAGTTGTTGTGGCCAGGTCGAGTCCAGTGCAATTAGCAGCCAATCCCGAGGATTCGGAGGTAGTGAGGGTGCAGTACAGAAGACCGGTGTTCCTGGCACCAAAGACGGAGAGTGAAGAGGACGTGGGGTCAGAGGCTGGCGAACAATTAGAGCCTGATGCATCTCCTGAGATTAGTGACTCAGGAGAAGAGGAGGAGCCTCTTCTGGATGCCAGAACACACAGGCTCTCAAAGAGACATAAGTGGCTAATCAGGAGGCTTCCTCGTGAGTAGTAATGCAGGGCTTGACCACGCCCTGTGGGTATTTAAGGGTCTGTCACGAGGGGCTTCGTTGCAGAGAACAACTCCGTTCTGTGGTTTCAGCATTTTGCTCTTGTATCCACTGCTCGGATTATCAAAAGTGAACATTTTTCCTGTGTTAATGTGAGTTGGATTTCTGCCAAAACTTCCGTGAGTTGAGATAATTGATTGCTTTCTGGGACTCTAGCCAACTACTGAGAATACTTTGTAAATAACTCAATTAATTACCTGATATTCTTTTGAAAAGATTCAACTCTGGCTAAGACTAAGAGTATTGTTCCCAATTCCTTCTCATGCATCTTATTTTGGGGGCATACCCGTGGGGACAGAACAGAAGTATCTGAGATATTAATGTATTTTGTACATAATCAAGCATCTGTTTTTCACAAAACGATTCAAAAGATTGAAGGTGAACACATTTCAGCTACAGAAGTTAGTCCAATTTTGAATGACTTTATCCTTCAATATAAATCTCAATTTGAAGAAAAATTTCCTTTAATTATAAAAAGAAAATCGTCAGACATAGAGGAATCAAATCTGGGCATAACGGAAAAGTTTATCAAAGTGCAGAATTTTTACCAAACATGTTTTCAATATATCGAAGAATGGTCTGAAACAAACATCACGGGAAATAACAGTTTTCAATGGTGTTTTTTGACTTCATCGCAAGTATATTGGACAGATATTGAATCTTGTGTTGAATTTTTATCTAAAGAAATGCCAGACATTAAAATAGATGACAATTCTCTTTGAAGAAATTAGAAGACTGAATGTATATTTAAATTCTGAAAAATTAATACAATGGGAAAATTAACACGTTGAAATTGATAAAAGATGGGTGGATATTTGCAGCCATTTCAAAAATGAACATATTCCATGTGAAAATTTATTTATACTTGTTCAATTTATGTTGTGCTGCCCTGGAACTAATGCAGCAGTTGAAAGGGTTTTTTTCAATTGCCAATGGTTTTTGGACAAGTGAGAAATCAAGATTGAATGTTGATACTCTAGCTGCAGCACTTGCCGTAAAATTCAATATGAAGGATATTTCTTGTTCAGATATTTCCAATATATTGTTAGAAGATGATACATTGACAAAAATACTAATTCAATGGAAAAGTACTCATTTAAATAATAATTAACAGGCATGTAAGCATAATTACAATATAAAATGTTACAAATGTTTTTATTATGCATATATATTATAGTGTATTATTGTTGCAATGAATAAAATGTTTCTTTTATTTACGATATTTTTTTTTCAATTTATTTGTCCTCCTTTTCATTGTAAAAAAGTTGGTCACCTTATCAGTACACACACAGCTCAAGGCCCATTTCTCCTCCCCCTGCCAGATCCCCACTCAGGTCTTCTTCCCCAACAAAATTGGGCAAATCGCAGCATAAGTCTAGGACTCCCTCAGGGGCCCTCAGAAGATCTAAGGGACCTTCTCAGCCCCCTCCCCAGAGTGGCAGTCAACGCCCAGCTCACCCCTCCAACTCAGTTTCCCTTGATAAGGTCAACCTATGTCTCGCTGAGCCGGATATCTGGGGTGCACAACAGGCCACAGAAGGACCTGCACTGGGTTCCAGGGAAGGGTCTACCAGTGGGGACCCATTCCAAGCTAACACCTCCTGGGCAAGATGATCTCTCCCATCTACATCACCCCGTGGGCTCACTTACACTCCAGGGACCTTCAATGGTTTCTTCTCCCTTTTCAATGTGCCACCTCCCCGGCCAGGGTGAGGCTCCCGCTTCAGGTGAGAGAGTAGCTTCGGTGGTGGTCAACAACAGTGGTCCATAAGGGCACTTGTTTCTGCCTCCACGTCAGATCACCATCACCACAGACGCCAGCACGCTGGGTTGGGGGGCCCATGCAGGGTCTCAGGTGGCCCAAGACACCTGGTCTCAGGAAGAGGCGGCTCTGAGCATAAACCTCCTAGAACTACGAGCTGTCTTTCTTGCCCTAAAGCACTTCAGGCTTCTTCTGGCAAACAACCATGTACTGGTTCTCACGGACAATGTGGCCACCAAGGCACACATAAACAGGCAAGGGGGGACCATGTCTGGCCAACTTATGACAGAAGCCATGCAGTTGGGGCTGTGGGCGGAACGGAACGGAACCTGATGTCGCTCTCTGCGGAGCACATCTCCGGGGTGAGCAATACCAGGGCAGACTGGCTCAGCCGGCATCAGATCGACCCAGCGGAGTGGACTCTCCACCCAGACCTCTTTCGGTGGCTGGTGGGTCACTTCGGTCTGCCAGTCATGGACCTGTTCGCCACCCCGGGGAACTCTCAACTGCTCAGGTTTATATCCAGGTACCGAACTCCAGGGGCGGAGGGAACGGACGCTCTTCGCTGCATCTGGCCCCAAGGGCTGCTATATGTGTTCCCTCCCATGCTAATCATTCCCCAGGTGATCAGGAAGCTACTAGAGGAGAGGGCAGAGGTGATCCTCCTGGCTCCTCACTTGCCCAGGAGAGCCTGGTATGCCGACCTGGTCTCTGTCGGTTTCACCCCCCTGGAGAATCCCTCCGACAGAGTGGTCATTTGTCCAGGGGTCAGTTCAGCATCCAGAGCCTCACTGGTTATAACTGACTGCCTGGCACTTGAGCGGCTCACTCTGAGGAGCCGCCAGGTCAGAGGATGTCATGGAGGTCCTGCTTGATTCTTGTAGCCCGTCCACGCAGCGCATTTGTGCGGCCTCCTGGCTGACCTTCAGTGCTTGGTGTACACGGGAGGGGTATTCCCCAGTGGACTTGTCCGTTATCAATGTCCTCCAGTTCCTTCGCCAGGGGCTAGCCAAAGGTCTCTCTCCCAGTACCCTCCGCGCCAGGTGGCAGCCTTGTCCACTGTCTTGGCCTGTCCATCACTGGGGTCCTTGTTGGCCCACCCCTTGATCCACAGATTTCTCAAGGGTGCGACCAATCGCTGTCCGCCTGTGGTGCACAGGTACCCCACCTGGGACGTGTCCAGGGTACTTCTTGCACTCATGGGGGTCCCTTTGAGCCATTACAATCTGTCTTACAAGGTGGTCTTCCTGGTGGCCGTTACATCCGCCCGCCGCATCTCCAAACTGGCAGCCCTCTCGGTCAGGAGTGACCTGTGTTTTCCACCAGGACAGAGTAGTACTGAGGTTAGATCCTACCTTTTTGCCAAAGGTAAACTCATACTTTCACCGGGCTCAGGAGGTTGTGTTACCTTCTTTTTACCCCTCTTCCTTCTTCTGACATTGAGAGACAGTGGCACCTCCTGGACGTGAGGCGCGCCCTCGACATTTACTTGCAGAGGATATCTGACTTTCGTAGGACTGAAGCATTATTTGTCTCCTTTCATGCTACTTCCATGGGCAAGAAAGCTTCCTCCTCCACTGTGGGTCGTTGGATTCGTACTGTCATTGCTCTTGCTTACGAACAGCTGCCTTTGCCACGACCCACCAGGATAACTGCCCACTCCACACGCAGCGCTGCCACCACTGTGGCGTGGAATACCAGGGCTTCCATTGAGGTTTTCCGCGCGGCCACGTGGTCATCCCCAACGCCATTTGTTCGGCACTATAAACTGGATGCTTTCGCCTCTCAGGAGGCTGACTTTGGGCGCAGGGTGTTAGAACAGGTAACATTACACAGCGGAGGTCCCAGCCAGGATCAGGAGGCCCACCCTAGGGACTGAACTACTTTGGTATGTCCCAATTCATGGCAGCTAGCTCCACCCACTATGGAGAATGAGACGTTGTACTCATCTGAGACGTCCATTCTTGTAGGGTGGAGCTAGCCGCCAAGTCCCTCCCTTCTCTTCCATTGCTCTGGCTGGGCAGTCCTTTTCTGTGTCAATAGGTATGTAGGAATTAGCTCCATAGGATTGTTTCTGTAAATAGGTTTTTTAGCCATTTCTAGGTATTTAGCAGTGTTACACTATTGTGTTGTTCTTTGACTGATTTTCAATAGTTTGTTGGTTTGTGATTGGCACGTCGAATCTGGCTTTCATCCCTCGTCAAAAGAGGGGGAACTAGGCCACAGAGCCACTATCTATACTTTTTCCAGACTCAGTCCTGATTGGCTAGAAGGCTATGTCAACCCAATTCTTAGCAGCTAGCTCCATCCGATGAGAATGGACGTCTCAGGTAAGTACATCTCATTCTCCGCCAGCTGCATTGGCTGCCCATTAGTTTCTGGACGCAATTTAAGGTGTTGGGTTTTGACCTTTAAAGCCCTACATGCTCAGGGTCAGGTTACCTTTGGGACCGCATCCTACCGCATACCTCCCTATGACCAGTTAGGTCCCAGAGTTGGTCTCCTCCAGGTCCCATCAACGAAACAATGCCGGTTGGTGGGACCAAGGGGGAGAGCCTGCTCTGTGGGAGCCCCATCTCTCTGGAACCAACTCCCACCAGAGATCGGATTATCTCCACCCTACCGGCCTTCCGTAAAGCTGTAAAGACATGGCTCTTCCTGCAGGCGGGGTGAAAGAGATCTCCCCTATGGATGATTGGTTTTTTTTTTTTAAATTTGTAATTTTTAAAATTATTTTTATTACATTTTTACTTCTTATTTCTGTTGTATGCCACCCCGAGTCCTACGGGATTGGGCGGCCTATAAGAACTTTTAAATAAATAAAATAAATATTGCTGTGGGGGCAGGCAGGCGCACGCGCACACCCGGCGTGACCCTGAGCGAACTGGCAGCCAAACGATCCAGAACCCACCCCGGACTTAACCCTCCAGAAGAAACTATTGGTGCGAAGAGGGGTGGCATTTAAAAACGCAGTCGATAAATGAGAACCTGATTTTTTTCCCCAAATGTAAATATATTTTCTGAAGTTTTCTGTGGAAAATTAAAAAATAAAGTCTGTCGCCTTCAAAAAAAAGACGCAGTCAAAGAAGAGAGGACTGCTGAATCCTCAGATAACTCCGCCACAGACATCAGGAAGACCAGCAAGGTCTATTATGCCCACCGAGCCCAACTGGACAACAGAGGTTCCCGAATATGGGGACGAATGGGAAGAAGCCATACACCGAGTATATCCGGAAAAACAGGTAATCTCCAGGGACAATTACTTTAAGCAACCCCGTTGCTCCAGATGTATGGGGCTCCATGCCAGGGCGGTTTGCCAGTTTAAAGAAGCCATCTGCCACCGGTGCCAACGACAAAGCCACACAGCCAATCCCATACCAACCCAAACCACCCTCAGGCTCCAATGGAATAAGCACCGGGAGGATCACTATCAGACACCCGGGAAATCAACCAAACCATTGTGGGGCACTTGGATGAGTGCGATGGGGACAAATACCATGCAACCATCACCATTGAAGGAAACCCATGTGAAATGGAGCTGGACACCGGATCATTTTTTACCATTGTGTCCTGGCAGACGCTCTAACATCTCAAGCCAACAATATCCCGAAGACACTCAAGCCGCAGAATATAAAGTTAAACGACTTCCAGAGAAACAGCATCCCTGTGTGGGGCAGAGCCAAAGTAAAGGTACAATTTAAAGACTTCTATGGCCGACTCCCCCGACCGTCATCGCAAGCGACCGCCCCACATTGCTGGGCATCGAATGGTTCAAGCCATTAGGACTTGGCATCATGGGCATAAACCAAATCAGAGGGAACGAGCTAGACCAGCTGCTGGCAAAATTCAGGGATGTGTTTGACAGGAGTCTAGGTAAATATACAGGGAAACCTATCTCATTTAACCTAGACCCTAGTGTTACCCCAATAAGGCTCAAGCCACAAAGGGTTCCGTTTGCTCTACAGTCCAAGGTAGATGAGCAGTCAATAAACTCATTGCCCAAGGGATCCTGGAGCCGATCAATCACACCACGTGGAAGACCCCAATAGTCACCCCAGTGAAGCCAGATGGCTCCATCCACATCTATGCAGATTATAAGGGGACTTTAAATAAAGCACTGCAGAAAAGTGCATATCCTGTACCAGTAGTGCAACATGTTACATTCACTGGGAAATGGCAAAATATTTGCCAAATTGGACTTGGCTCAGGCCTATCAACAATTACCAGTGGATGCGGCCACTGCAGAGGCCCAAACGATTGTGACACATAGAGGGGCATTCAAATGTAAATGGATGCAATTTGGGGTAAGCGTCGCCCCAAGGCTAATCCAAAGCCTGATGGAGCGCCTCCTGCAGGGCATTCCGGGAGTAGTCCCATACTTTGACGATGTCCTCATATCAGGAGAATCAAAATCTATATAGAATCATGGACTGATTAAAAGAAACATTGGGGAGGTTTCAACAAAAAAGGAAAAATGTAAAATGTAAAATCGACATAAACCAAGTCAAGTTCCATGGCTATTTATTCAATGGGTCAGGCTTCCACCCCACGGACAGCAAAATAAAAGCTATAAAAGCCCCAACCCCTAAAAATAAAACAGAACTGTTAAGTCCTTGACTTAAGATCATGCCGGCTGTTATATTTATTGGTTGAACTTAAACAGCAGGCATGGGAGACTTGGTTAACTCTCATTGGTTCTTCTCTGGCAGCCTCCTTATAAAGAGGAAGCTGTCAGCCCCATTCCTGTGTGTGTTTTATGTCTAATTACATTGTTGAATAAACAGCTAATTTTATGCAAGCTGCCTTCTGCATCTTCATTCAAGCAAGCCAACACCACCCACCGGTCTTGCCTCCAGGGATGGCTTCTTCAGCACCGATCTCTCCTCTAAGGATAGCAGCTCCTGTCGACTCAGCAGAGGGCGAGAGCGGCGTTCCTTCTTCAACTCCAGGACCGGTTCTGAGAAGGTCTGGGCGGAGCCGGCGGAGCCCTGCCTATCTGAAGGATTAGGTCTGTGCGTTTTAAGGGGGGAGGAGTGTTAAGTCCTTGACTTAAGATCATGCCGGCTGTTATATTTATTGGTTGAACTTAAACAGCAGGCGTGGGAGACTTGGTTAACTCTCATTGGTTCTTCTCTGGCAGCCTCCTTATAAAGAGGAAGCTCTCAGCCCCATTCCTGTGTGTGTTTTGTCAAACTACACTGTTGAATAAATAGCTAATTTTATGCAAGCTGCCTTCTGCATCTTCATTCGAGCAAGCCAACTTCCGGCATAACAAGAACTACAAGCCTTCTTGGGACTATTGAACTTTTATAGTATTTTCTTAAAACAGAAGGCAACCGTTGCTGAGCCGCTCCACAAATTACTAGGAAAGATTCCACTTCTGCGGCAGCTGTCAGAGCTGAATTGGGACATTTTTCACTGTATACCTATATAATCATTAGGGCGGTAGCCTACTGGCTAAAAATGACTCAGATGGAAGCCAGTAGACTTCCTAAAATCTGCCTAGAGGAACAGCAGATCTTAAACCCTCAAAGGTATTTTTGGTTAACTCGGTTGTCAGATAAATTGAATCGATATGGCATAGGGTTTCCGTTGTGCGACACATTGGAGCAAGTTAAACAACGGATTAAAGATATACATGGGCAAATGGACATGGCAACTTTTTCAACTAATCATTCCCTTAAGCTTCTGACAGCAGTTAAAACAACTTTCACCCAATATTTACTCCTAGAAATGCCATCAGTGGAGAGAATTATTTGTCAAGTTTAGATTTGAACTTTTAGATACCAACATTAAATTCGGCCGGTATCGGAAAATCCCGTATGATGAAAGAACATGTATATGTGGGGCAAACGTTGTCGAGGATACGTCACATATAATATTTGAATGTAGGATGTATGAGGAAGTAAGAAAACAATATCTGTCCCCAATTATAAATAAATTTTCCCACTGGGATGTAAGGCATAAATTAACATTTCTATTGAAGGCAGACTCTCCTCCCCTGGTAAGGGCTATCACTCTCTATCTTAATAGGATGACAACAATACGAGCCAGCTACATTGAAAAGAATTTCATTGATTGTAAGAAAGATGAGCTGAGTTAGAGACGAGATATTTTATTTGGGTTATCTAGTTTTAGAAATTTAGTTATTGAATTTTGATATCGTTGAATTTTGATGTCATGTACCATATATATTTTTGTACGGTTGTTTTTGTACCTGTTTGTTCTGTTTTTCTTTTTCTTTTTGAAAAGGCCTTCGGGCTATTCAATAAATTTGAAAATGTAAATGTACTAGAAAAGACGATCACATGGACCTGGGGACGGAAGGACGACAGCACATTCGCAGCCGTCAAAGAACTACTCTCTTCCGACAGTGTCCTAATCCAATACGAGACTCTTCCCTTACTACTGATCTGTGACGCATCTCCATTTGGAGTCGGGGCCGTCCTCAGCCATTGATTGCCAAATGGCTCAGAGGCGCCCATTGCCTACTACTCAAAGACATTGTCCCCTGCTGAAAGAAACTAATCAGATCGACAAGGAAGCCCTGGCTGCAGTTGTGGGGATCAAACGCTTCCACAAATACGGTTATGGGAGGAAATTCGAATTCATCACCAACCATAAGCCACTGCTGCGACTCATCATGGGAGACCAATAAACCCAGCACTACATGTCCCCCAGAATGACAATGTGGTCCATTTTTCTAACCGGATAGAATTATAAACTGGTGCACCACCCAGGGAAAAGCATCAACAACGCAGACGTCCTCAGCAGATGCCCAATGCCTGACCTCGTAGAAGATCCAGCACCCATAGCACAAGTATTATTAATAGACATTGGCACGACCAGCCCAGTCACATCCAATGAAATTGCAGAACACACCAAAAAAGACAGAATGTTATCCAAGGTTTTGAACTGGGTATTGAGAGGGTGGACACAGGAGAAACCGGGGGACAAGTTCAAAAGTTTTTATAATAAGCAATTTGAATTGTCAACCCTTAACATCTTCCATTACTCTAATTCTATTGCTGCCTGCCCTTATTTACAAATTACCTTTTCTGGTCCTGGTTCCTAAGGGTTGTCTTTAGAGTAACTATCATGTCAGCAAATTCTGGTTAAGGCAGATTTCTAGCATAGCAGAGGCCTCTGATCCTAGCTCCTAGATACAATTCTCAGGCTTCAGCCTAGCTCATGAGGTTAGAAATGTATACAATGCATTTTCTTCACAGGCTAGCATGTCTTCTTACAATTCTGTAAAAACAAGAGGCTGTTTCCCACACATGATCACATGGGACTTGAAAATTGCTCATCATAACTGACCCAAAATGGCCACTGCTGCTGTTGGTGTGACTGAATGCATGTCACATAATTGCAGAGGTCTCACGGTGATTGTAATTTGAGGCTGAGGATTGAACTGCACTTTCGGGGTGCCATCAGAACTTGAACAGCCATTAGGCAACCAGTCAGTAAAGGATTTCCTGTAAACAGATATCTTCTTTGCATTGGGGGACACAAAAGGAAACCTCTTCAAAGAATGTGTTGCTATCACATTCAGGCATCCCCTAGGCAACAACTTAAACCAATGGGTAATCCCTTTCAACTAAACTAAACTAATGGGTAATCCCTTTCAATCCAGAAGCACCTTAGCAGAGATACAGTATACACAAAGAGATGTACACACACACACACACACACACACACACACACACACACATTTTTACTTTTTATGACAAAGTTACCCCACAAAGAATCTATTTCCATAAGTATTGAGGGATTGTTTGCGTGCAAAGAATTGCTGCAGAATTTATCCCAAAAGACTTAATTGCGATGTTTTATGTATATAGGAGACTCAAGAGATAATCATCAGGGCATGTGGCTTGTAGCACAAAGGCCCCATCAACAGTATGGCAGTGCAGTCTTTGTGAAGCCTGACATCCAAGTTTGGTCTACTACTATATCAGAGATAAATCATTTCTCTCAGAATGCTAACAACCTATCTTCAGAGTGTTAATGACAAGACTGCAAAGAATATAAATCCTACCATTCAGTCAGAACTGAAGCAGCTTCTTGGGCGAGAAATAAAATGTTTTCAAGGAGAAAACAAGTCCAGTTGCCTTTTGGAAAGCATCTTTGGGGCAACCATGACCAGATGATTGAGAATCTCCATAGACATACTGCCTTTTAACTTTGTGGAAAATAAAACAATGCCTTTCTAGTATTAATGGAACTTACATCAATGTTACAGGGATAGAAACCTGGTCAAGACTTCTACTCTTTGGAACTGAAAAAAAATTATCCTAACTTTGTCTACAAAGAGGGATGTTACATTTATATCTTTCTGTATTTACAGACAATACTGTCAGACAAATTCAAAGAGAGATGTGAGACAAGAAACTAGCCAACAGTCTCTTAATGTGCGGTGGTTTAGGTACCATCCCTTCTAATTACTTAGGTTTTGATTCATATTTTCAAACATATTCCACATATTAGTCAACAGGAATCATGGTTATGAACCAGTCTATGAAAAGTCCAGTTAAAAATAGCTCATTGGTGGTTTCGGATAATGACATGTCATCAGCCAGTTCCTCTGTTCTACAAGATTTGGACCTCATGGAAGATGCGAGTCCACCTCCTTACTTGGTTGGATCAAGAGATGATCAATTCAAGAGTACTGAAATGTCGACTTCCGGTTTGGCTCCTCGCCGAGCGCCGGTCCCCAGCACCGTTTAAGCCGCCAGAACAGCCAAAAAACAGCTGACTGGTGGCCAAAAATCCCCTCCCCGGGCAAAGGGGAGTGAGAAGAGCAGACAGGTACAGGTAGAGTCCCCCAAGTGTCCCAGGAGAAATCCGGGGGCGTGAAGGGCGAGGGCTCCCTAGAATCCTGTCAAGTGCTCCGGACCTGGGACATCTCCGCTTTTTAGCGGAGCAAGAAAGACGTGACCAACCCTGCTTTTAACACCAGCATTTCAATATTGGAACTGTAGCAGCGGAAAAACCCAGGAGACACGCTGGGCAAGTATCCATACTTAACTCCTATGCTGACTCTTATATCGGAAGCTACAAATTAGCAAGTTGTATCAAAAAGGCGATTGAAGTCTGAAAGGGCATGGAAAAGTGAAAGTTAGAAGGAAAGTTTCATTTTGCTAGCAGGCTTATGCAGGAGAACCTCTGACTTTAATTCTGATTTGGATTTTGACTTTGAGGAATTCTTTTTGGTATTTGAATAAAAGTAATTTGGAACAACATAAAGATCTGTTTAAATTCAAATGGCTTCTAAATCTGGGAAGACGGCTCCTTCTAAAGGAGCGGGTAGCGCTGAGAGCTCACTCATCCATACTTCTAGACTGCAATCCCTCTCAACACAGTGTAAGTGAGCCCGGGGACTGGCTGAGGCCTTCCTTGCTGCCACTCCCCAGGCTCGTGTAGCTTCTTGCCACCCCGGCACACCCTGCAAAGTCGCCCGATCGAGGCAACAGTGTTTCACCTATTTCTACACCAAGAAACCAAGACAGGAACAATCAGCTGATTCAAAAGTCACCAGCGCCACAAGCACCACCGCATCCACCATTGGAAGTCAAAGAAAGCAGCAACTGAAAGTCTTCAAAAACTTCCTGACTGCTGGAATTTGCAGCAATACAGAAGCTTCCAGGAGAAGTATGATGGGATGGCAGTGTCAGACAAAAAGTTATGTTGTGGATACTGTGCGAAATACAGGTTCTCATTAGGGAAAGGTATTCATGTTTCCAGAGAATGGAAAAATTTCCAGGTCATGGCAGCAGGGACAAATAAGGAGGTGCAGCAAGCATCTCTCAGGAAAAAAATGAATGAACATTTTAAATCAAAATCACACACCATTTGCAGAGAGAACATTAAACAACAGGAGCAGGATGCTATAAGAAAATCAACAGAGAAGTCAACTGAACAACATTTACCTACTACTAGAACAGTATTTCTTAGAGTTTACAATCAGGCACAGTATCTCAGACATTGAAGGACAGGTAGATTTGCTAACTGCAATTGGAGTAAATCTGGGAGTAGGCTTGCATTCACAGAGATCTGCAGTGAAAATAGGTTTTATTGAAAAAGACATTAAAACCACCACGTTTACCAGCATTATTGCAAAGAATCTGAAAGTGTTTGATCATTGATGAAGCCTCAACGCTATCAATGAAAGCAGTTGTGATAGTTTTTGTAAAAGTTGATTCAGAATGCCCAACAACCATTTTCCCTGAGCTGGTGGAATTGGACAAAGATGTGGAGACCATATGTTCTTCAGTGAACATTTTCTGGCCAATGAAAAATACCCAGGCATGGCTGCCCGTCTTGAAAATTTAAATTTTTTCACTGATTTGGCCCTCATGATTTACATTCTAAATGAGATTTATCTTCTGTCAAATGCCCTGCAAGGGAAAAACGCAGACATCATCAAGGCCAAAAAATTGGTATTGCGGTCAATTAAAGCATTTGAAGTGCTTAGACGGAGAAAGGGCCCATATGAAAAAAAGGTTGACAGAATGATAACTTCAGAAACCCTCCAAAGTATAAAATTTGTTAACAATCAACGATTTGTTAACAATCAACGATTTGTTGCACTTCCTTGTGAAAAACTTCTGGAAAGCATCATCACCAATTTGAAGAAAAGGCTGATGGATTGCAAACACCTAAAAACAGGTAGCCAATTGCCAGACGCAAACAAATTACAATTTCCTCACCTATTTGGAGCCGGATTACTGGAACATTGCAGATGTAGTCGTTCCATGGGCAGAAACAGAGGAAGGATTGCTTGAATTTGGCAAAATATTTAATTACAGAATTGATTTGAATGACTAGTGTTTTTTGGAAAATGTTCTCAAAAATCCACAGAACTATAAAATTCCTGACACTGTCAAAACAGCTAGAGATATTATCAGGACAATTGCTGTTAGTTCAGCAGAGGCGGAAAGGGGGTTCTCAAAAATGAACCTCATAGGTTCAGAACAGCCTAACTATTCAAAACATTAGCAATTTGATGACAATAAGCGTTATTGGCATGTCTATAACAAAATGGGACCCAATTCCTTCAGTCAGAAAGTGGCTCAGAGCAGAAAATAGAAGCGATAGAACAGAAAAAAAACCAAAAAGAAATTAGAAGAAATTTAAGAGAAACTGACAGCTGTGAACAGAGGATTGGAAGAGGCAATAACCCATTTAGAAATAGAGAAATCCGCTTTTTATTTGAGTGGACCCAATTCCTTCAGTCAGAAAGTGGCTCAGAGCACATCGCAAGGCCGATGATCCACAAGTGAAGAGTAAGAGAAGTGCAACTGAGGAGGCCGGAAACAAAAGAACGATGTGGAAACATCTTCAACCACAAAACCAATAACAAAGCAAGTACTTGATTGTGTCTTTGATTGTGTTATTCTTATGTAAGGTGTAAGTGCAGGCAATTAAAGTTTTCATTTCTGTGTCTTTTCTTTGTGCAGGTCATTGGAGTAAGGTCGTCAGTTGGTGGTGTTGAAGACCAGCAGGACAGTCAGCAGAAGACCGGCAGGACAGCTGAAATATACCATGGTGGAAGAACAGATGAAGAAACCATGTTAGTTTGGCGCAAAAACTTTGGCTATAACATTGATCTAGAAAATGGCAGGAACTATGGGAGAGAAACAGAAAGTTAACCCTAGCCACTACATACAAAGAACACCTATGTAAAATGTTTTATAGGTCACATCTCCTACCTACAAGATTAGTCAAAATGAACAAAAACATATCGCCGATGTATTGGAAATGTAAGGTAGCACCAGGAACCTTCTACATTGTGGTGGGTTTGTCCAAAAGCTAAGGCTTTTTGGCTTTAGATAAGAAGGTGGCTGGAAGAGATGTTAAATCAAAACATAGATGTAAAGCCAGAACTGTATTAGGTATTACAAAGGATATAGTAAAGCAACAATATATTTAATGCTGCATATACTAATGGCAGCAAGACTGGTCTTCGTGCAAAATTGGAAAAGTAAAGAGACACCCCCCCCCCCCCGAAGGATAGTAAACAAGATACTGAGTTGCGCAGAAATGGACAGGCTAATTTTAGAACTCTAAGACAAGGGTGAGACAGAATATTACGAAATCTGGAATAAAATGTTATCAGTGGTTGGAAATGAGGAGGAAATGTCGGGATAGAGAAATATTGATAAATTGAGAATTGAAAAATTATTATGTTATGATACGTAGAAATTGTATTGGTATTAAATGTTACTTTTGTAGACAACGGGATTTTTGTGTTTGAATTGTGATAGATTGTACATATTTAAATAGCGAATATGAATTGTAGTTGTTGGGTAAAACCTTTTGGAAATGTTCGAACCGGAAAAGTCACACTATGTCCAATGTTTTTAACTGTATATTTAATTTTAAAAACAAGAAAAAAAGAAACTAAGTGATATTTATAGATGCACAAAAAGTGTTTGATAACCTAAATTGGGATTGTTTTATAAACCAATTAGTAGTGATGAATTTCGGAGAAAATTTTATTGGCATGATTAGAGCAATCTACTCCAACCAATTGGCAAATAATAAATGGAGAATTAACAGAAGGTTTTAATATAACTAAAGGGGTGAGACAGGGATGTCCCCTATCCCCCTTGCTATTTATCCTTTCAATAGAAATGTTGATGTTACAAATCAGGCAAAATCAGGAAATAAAGGGATTAAGAATTAAAAAGGAGGAATATAAAGTACAAGCCTTTGCAGATGATCTGGCATTCATTATAGAAGTCCCCTTAGAAAATGGGCAAACATTACTACAGGAAATAAAACAATTTGGCAAAGTAGCAAGACTTAAAATAAAGAGAAAACTAAAATATTAACTAAGAACCTTAACTAATAGACAAAATGAAGAACTGAAGGAGACTGGGATTTTGAGGGCCAAGAAAGTTAGGTATTTGGGAATATTGTTAACAGCAAAATGCACTACGATAAAAGAATAAACTACAACAGACTATTACAACAAATAAAAAAAGATTTGGACAATTGAGCTAAATTATAGACATCATTAATTGGGAGAAACTCAACAATTAAAATGAATATATTACCTAAATTATTGTATCTTTTTCAAACAATACCAATAAAATTAGGGAAAATCTTTTTTGAACTAAACAGAATATCCAAATTTATTTGGTCAGTGAAAAAAGCCTGTATAAAACTTAAACCTCTACTGGATAGCAGAAATAAGGGAGGCTTTGGCCTCCCAGACTGGGAACTTTCCAGCCGGCAGCCATGATGTGGCTCAAGGATTGTATCAAATTTAAAAAATAAAAGGATACTAACAATAGAAGGCTATGATCTCCAACTTGGTTGGCATGCATTTCTCTGGGAGGGGAAAAACAAATCCCATTCATACTTCCAGAGGCATCTAGTAAAAGACGCCCTGCTATGTACTTGGGAATTTTTTAAAAAATCATTATATGAAGATCCCAATTATCGTTAGCGATGGAGGAAATTATCTATCCAAATACTATAGATATTAACAAAATGGTGAGTTATGCAGTACTCTTGGACTGCATAACTCCTTGAAAAAGGAGAACTAAAATCAGCTCAGAATTTGAAAAAACAAGGAATTGATAGGGAATGGGGGCCCTATTTACAAATTAAGACAAGATTTAAAAGACCGTGAACAATATGGTATATATGAGAAACAATTGGAATTGGACAAACTACTCCAAGGAATGGGGGGGGGGAATAATTACTAAAATATATAATTTTCTCTTAAGATACAAAATGGAGGAAGAGACAGTAAAGGAGACAATGATAAGTTGGGCCATAAATTTTGGCTATAGTATAGAGCTAGAACATTGGGATAAATTATGGGAAAATTATAAACTTATGATGGCGGTAGCCTATAAGGAGAAACTTTATAAAATGTTTTTATTGATGGCATTTGCCCCGTGAGATTGGCCAAAATGTTCCCAAATCTGTCCCGGGAACGTTGGAGATGTTGCCATAAATTTGGAACGTTCTACCATAAGTGGTGGACATGCCCCAAAGCCAGGAAATATTGGCACAAAATTAAGAAAGGGCTGGAAGAAATCACGGAACATAAAGTAGAATTGTTTTTATTACAAGAATTGTTTTTATTACGAATATGATCCAAGATGGCGCAGACAAAGGCTGCCTCGGTGAAATGCTCTCAAATGGTTTCTTCATTTTCTATTTTTCTCTGCGATTCTCTACGGATTTCATACTCACGAGACCATCTGCTAAGAATTAAGGAACGTTTCTTTAAGTAGTAGCTCTCTGTAACCTCACCCCCACCTGTCTTTACAAACACGGAGATTCTAACACAGGAGGAAGCTAATTCCCCAGAACTATGGATAACCAAAAGCAAACGGCAGAGCCAAAAAGGTAAAAGGGCAGGAATTTTAAATAGACTAAGGAATAAGGGAATTTTTTTAAAAACCGCTCCCTTCAATCTTTCTTACCAATTTACATTCACTTGCTAACCAGATGGATGAAATACTCCTTTTAAACAGATGCAATTCTGATTTTTACA
Organism: Diadophis punctatus similis; assembly: GCA_023053685.1. NCBI lineage: Eukaryota > Metazoa > Chordata > Lepidosauria > Squamata > Dipsadidae > Diadophis > Diadophis punctatus. The sequence continues at coordinate 138,071,245 of JALIGW010000001.1, read as the reverse complement.
ATGCATCTGCCCTATGCTTTATTAAATCCTGGCTAAACGAGGAAATTGATGACAATAGCATGCATATACCAGGGTTTCAGATACTTAGAGCAGACAGGATTGTAAAACTATCAGGGGGGGAGGGAGGCGGCTTAGGTATAATACTACATATATTAACTGCTGCAAGGATCAAAGCTGATGCTTTGAGCCGGTGACCGCTGCTGAACTTGGTGGACGACCCCATTCTGGGCGTTCCAGTACTCTTGACTGTGCCGGGCCGGGCCTGATCACATCTGCAGATATTGCAGCTCAATCTGCAAAAACTCTGAATTTCACACCGTTTTGAACTGGGTATGGAGGGGGTGGCCACAAGGGCCAGTGAAGCCTGAATTCAAACCTTACGCGCAAAGACACCATGAGATATCGGCGCAAGGGGGTGCCTATTGTGGGGCGAACGCATCATTGTTCCTCCATCGTTTCAAGAGGATATTCTAAGGTCACTACACGAGGGGCACCCAGGGATCGTTAGGATGAAGGCACTAGCACAGAGTTATGTGTGGTGGCCCAATATGGACAAATAGAGGAATGGGTCGCAGGGTGTACTCCGTGCCAGAAATCCATAGCATACCCCTCCAAATACCCCGTGTATGAGTGGGAACAACCCAGGGCCCCTTGGTCTCGCATTCATAGATTTCACAGGTCCATTCCACGGTCAAATGTTAATGGTAATAATTGATGCATATTCAAAAAGGCTTGAAATTGTATTAATGTCTACCACAAACACCGATGCTGTAATTAGAGTGTTAAGAAAACTGTTTGCTACTCATGAGTTGCCGGATATGATTGTGTCAGACAATGGGCCGCAACTTACTGCGGCACAATTTGAGGGATTCTTAGCCAGATTGGGAATTAAGCACACTTTAGTAGCGCCTATCCACCCCAGCAGCAATGGACTGGTGGAAATAATGGTTAGAACTGCAAAGGAGGCCCTAGGCCGAGTGGGACCGGATGATTGGCAGGCACGATTGATAAGTTCTTAATGGTGCAGAATATTACCCCTAGTACGGCCACAGACAAAAGCCCTGCTGAATTATTAATGGGCCTTAAGCTCCAGTTTGTCCTCAACAGATTACTCCCTAGCTATTCCAACCACAAAGAAACAAACAAACAACCACAAAGAAACGGAACAAACATGAACATTCACAATCCATGACCTGGTGTTCGCGAGGAACTTCGCCGAGGGTCCCCTATGGCTACCTGGGGAGATCCTTGAAATAACAGGGCCCAAATCATATTGGGTAGTCCTAGAAGATGGTAGAAAATGGCAGCGCCATATAGACCAATTGCGCAGCCGCCACCTGTTAAATATTGACTGGAGATTAGGCCCTAACACGCTCTACATGGGGCTACCCTTGAAGAGTATCCGGAGACTTCAGTTGGTGCAAAATGCGGCTGCGCGTGCTGTGGTGGGTGTGCCAAGGTACACCCACGTGACACCTATACTCCGCCAGCTGCATTGGTTGCCCATCGGTCTCCGGGTCCAATTCAAGGTGTTGATCATCATCTTTAAAGCCCTTCATGGCTTAGGACCAGGTTATCTCCGGGACCGCATTCTGCCTCATACGTCCCTCCGACCGGTTAGGGCCCAGAGTTGGCCTCCTCCGGGTCCCGTCGGCCAAGCAATGCCGGCTGGCGGGCCCTAGGGGGAGGGCCTTCTCTGTGGCGGGCCCGGCGCTCTGGAACCAACTCCCTCCGGAGACCCGAACTATCCCCACCCTGCTGGCCTTCCGAAAAGCCGTTAAGACATGGCTCTTCCTGCAGGCTGGGGGTAGAGCCTAATCCATCTGTGCTCTCCCCCAGGTATGTCTGATTGTTGGATGGTTTTTTAATATGAATTTTTAATTTTTATATTTGCTTTTAAATTTAACGTTTATTATTGGTGATTCTTGTATCTTTTTTCTGTTGTACGCCGCCCTGAGTCCCTCGGGAGTTGGGCGGCATATAAGAAAACCGTAATAAATAAATAAATAAATAAATTTCCCTGCAGCTACTACTGGTCAGAGGAGCCAGGGCACTTCTCTGACGAGCTGGAAGCACCACCCATCGATAGTGGTGAGTCAGTTTCAGTCAAGCTAGAGACCACACCCAAGCCATTCCAGGTGGTTCCACAGATAAAGCCAGAGAGAAAACCCGTCCTCTCCACCCAAGGTCGACGCCCAAACTGAGCTGCGCAGGTCAACTAGAGCTACCAAGCGTCCTGCGTATCTAAACAACTTTGTATGCAAATGTGTTGGACTAAACCAAGGGGGGAGGTTTGTTGTATCCTGAGATTTGCATGTTAGCTAGGTAGTTTACAACCAGGTCCGCTCTATTGAGCGGGAGATTGCTGATCACTGATTTGTCTTCCCAGCCGAAGCTCCCTATTTAAACAGGAGCCACCGGCTGGGCTTTTATTGGAGATTTCACTTACACTAATAAACAGCTGTTGTCACTAAACCTGCCTCCTGACTCTTCAGTACCACAACTTAACAGTTATAATCAGTATTATTGTCAAGTTCTAGGAAGTCGTTGGAAGAAAAACTCAAACACAAGCGTTTGCAATTGAAGTTGTTTACTTCTCCAACTCCTGGCACTCACCAACCATCATTACATGAATGAGAATTTTGTCAGCAGCAATCATTGGATACTCCCACCACCTATTTAACATGTAGCGCACCCCTCCCCACAGCTCCACCCTCTCCCAGCTTTGCTCACTTCAAGCTACAATCACACAGCTGCCGCCAGCCAGCTTCAGTCTTTGCAGGATCTTAGTGAGGTTGGTGACGAACGGGATACAGGTTCCCCCAGCAGCACAAAGTTCCCTCTGCCCAAATGGCAGCCCCAAGGTGGGGCTGACAATAACTTCAAAAAAAACATGGTCAACCAATAATAAGAGTGATGAATATGAACGTTTAAAGAATCCTGACAAAATGGTTTCCTATAATTAAAAGAACTAAGTGAATCAAGAAATACTTGCATGGAATAGATTCATTAAAGAAAAGATGCTAAAGGAGGGGACAAAATGAAATGTGAATGACTAAATAATGAAAATATCGAAGAAACAGTGGTGGATAACAGTAGTTCTCTTGAAGGAAGTTATCCTTCACTGAATTGTCCCATGGCGAATTAGCCAGCATTGAAGTTGGCCCAATTCCGGGTGTGGGGGCCCAATGGGGATATCCCATTTTGGAAGTTAATAGACTGGAGATCACACCTCCATGTTTTTGCATTGGTCCCTTTTTATCTAATCTCGGTAAACTTTAGTGTTTTAATTCTTAAGGATGTTAAACATTAAAAATTTCAACATTTATTTTATATTGTTGTAAGCCACCCAGATTGCTTGACAGCAAGATGGGCAGCATATAAATTTCATAAAACAGAGATGGCAGTGCAGAAGATTGCAGGTATGTGAACTCCATCTACTGTGATAATTTTAAAACTAATTTAACAGTTACTGTATTTTACAAATATTGGGTATGAGCTTTTAAACTGAATTTTAAGTGAAGCACTTAACATCAGAATCAGCTCGGTTTGACTACATCAAGCTACAGTGTATGTAACAACCTTCTCCCGTATTCTTCAGATAAATGTCTGGTCTGGGTTATGAGGTAGTACGGTAAAATGAAATCCTTTTCTTACAAAGAAAAACCCAATTACATTTTGCAAAAGAAAAACCTGCAAAGCCTGACAAAAGCATGTGAGAAAATGTGTTATGGTCTGATGAGACCAAAGTTGAACCTTTTAGCCACAATTCCAAAATGACATTCTTGACAAAAACCAACACTGCACATTCCCCAAAAGTACACCATACCCACAGTGAAGCATGGTGGTGGCATGCATTATGCTTCACTGGGGCTTTAGGAAAAGTAGAGGAAAAATATGAACAGTTCCAAATATCAATTTTGAAATGAAACCTTTTAAACGGAGTATTGCAGTCGTAACTGGGAGAGGTAGATATGGCGGGAGCCGTTGGGGTAGGCCGCTCTCAGGGAACTAGGACTCGCTGTCTCAAAGCGATTACTTGTTCCAGCCCCTCTGGTTCTGGTTCACCTGGCTCAGCTCATATACCTGGTGACTTGGGATGTCAGGGCCCTGGGCTCAAGCTGCTGCTGTTTAATGCCAGTCTATTGTTAACAAGGCTCCCCTCATTCATGACTTAATCTTGGAGGAGGGAGCTGACCTGGCATGTATAACTGAGACCTGGCTGGGCCAGGAGGGGGTGTTCCCCTCTCAGAGATGTGCCCAGATGGTTTTCAAGTATTGCATCAGCCGCGACCCTAGGGAAGGGGTGGAGGAGTGGCAATTATAGCAAGCAAGAGTCTTCTTCCTCGCAGGATCCCTGCCCCGGAGATTGTTGGGTGTGAGTCTCTCCTCTTTAAGTTGCACTCAGGGGTTCAGTTGGGCCTATTGTTGATGTACCTGCCTCCCAGCTGTGTTACAATGGCCCTGCCTGTGCTGCTAGAAGCGGTAGCCGGACTGGTGGTAGAGTTCCCCAGGTTTATGGTACTGGGGGACTTTAACCTGCCATCACTCGGCGAATCCTCAGATGCAGCTCAGGAGTTCATGGCTTCCATGACAACCATGGACCTGACCCAAGTAGTTCAGGGTCCGACTCATGGGGGGGGACACACACGCTTGACCTAGTGTTCCACTCGGGGCAGTGGAGATATGATCTGAAACTAAGGCGAATAGTTTTTCTCCCTTGTCGTGGTCAGATCAATTCCTGCTGAGGTTAGACTTTAAGGCACCACTCCCCCATCGCAGGGAGGCAGAACCAATAAAGTGGTTCCGCCCCAGATGCCTAATGGACCCTGAAGGGTTCCAGAAGGAGCTTGGGGAGATACCGGACTCCCTTGTCCACAATCCGGCTGAGTCCCTAGTGGTTGCCTGGAATAGGGGGCATCTGGGGCACTGGACCGGATTGCGCCTTTGCGACCTCTCCGTGGCGGTGGATCCAGGAAAGCTCCCTGGTTTACCGAGGAGCTCCGGGAGATGAAACACCAAGAGACGTCTAGAGCAATGCTGGAGGACCAGTAATTCACATCTAAGAGCCTTTATTAGGATTTATTTAGTGGCGATATGGGCGGCCAAATGTTCGCATTTTCCCGCACTTATTGCATCCACTGATTCACGCCCAGCCGCCCTTTTTAGGGTGACTTGTTCCCTCCTCAGTGTAGAGGGAATGGAGGAACCCTTGCAGGGTAGAGCTGAGGAATTTGTGCAGTTTCTGTTGGATAGTTGCTCAGATTCGGATGGACCTGGACTCTGATTGGGCAATTCTGACTGAGACGACAGGGGCAGGTCTTAGTCCTGTTGTATGGGATGAATTTGAATCTGTGACCCCTGATGAAGTGGACAAGGCAGTAGGAGCGATGAGTTCCTCCACTTGTTTGTTGGACCCGTGCCTCTCCTGGCTCATTTCGGCCAGCAGGGGAGTGACACGAGGCTGGCTCCAGGCTTTAGTCAACGCGTCCTTGAGTGAAGGGTCCTTCTCGCAACCATTAAAGGAAGCGGTTGTGCGACCCCTTCTCAAAAAGCCTTCCCTGGATCCAACTGAATTAAAGAACTTTCGTCCAGTCTCCAACCTACCCTTTGTAAGAAGGGTTGTTGAGAAAGTGGTGGCACTTCAACTCCTACGGTTATTGGATGAAACAGATTATCTGGACCCTTTTCAATCTGGCTTCAGGCCTGGCTACAGCACGGAAACCGCTTTGGTCGCACTGATGGATGATCTCTGGCAAGCCCGAGATGGGGGGTCACTCCTCTATCTTGGTGCTACTTGACCTCTCAGCAGCTTTCGATACCATTGACCATGGTATCCTTCTGGGACGACTAAGAGTTGGGGTTAGGAGGCACCGTGCTACAGTGGTTCTCCTATCTCTCTGGTTGATCACAGTCGGTGTTAGGAGGACAGGGATCGACTCCTAGACCCCTCGTTTGTGGGGTGCCTCAGGGTTCTGTCCTCTCTCCCCTATTTAATATCTACTGGAGTTTTGCATGAATTGGGCATAAAATGTGCTCTGAACGTCATCTAAGTCACAACAATAGGAAAACACAGTCTGCTGAAAATAATACTACATAAACATTAGATGTTGCCATGGTTTAATTGAACATAACATGTAAACATTCACAGTGCAGGGAAGAAAAAGTATGTAAACCCCTAGCCCAGTGCTCCCCAACCGGTGTGCCGTGAGGCCATGCCAAGTGTGCCGCGGCAAAAGCTCGCATCATATCCAGAACGGCATGCCGCCCACCGAATGCTAGACTTTGCCCGGCAACATTTTGTTGCATTCGATGTGCGGCCGCGGCCCTACAGCTCTGAGTCCGAGAACTTCTATCCCCCCCTTCCCCCGCTCACGATTGTCCTGATCACAAGTCTACAGGGCCTGGACAGAGCAGTGTTCATTATTAGGTATTACCTATCTGTCTTTTTCTGCACTGTGTTCCAATTTTTAAGTTCGCGTAGTTAAACTTAGAAAATCGGTATATGAATTATATTTATTTTGTACAGCTTCAAATATGGACAAGTTTTTGCAAAAAGAACACCCAACTTCACCGACAATTGATGAAACCAGCACGAGCGATATTGCAAAAAAACAAGATTACGAAAAGGCAGTACAACGAAGAATATATTCGATATGGATTTTCGTGGTGTGGTGAAGAAACGGCTCCAAAACCAGAATGCGTAATTTGCAGGGAAAAGCTGTCTAACGAGGCAATGGTTCCAAGTAAACTGATTCGCCATCTAAAATCGAAACATTTGCGCCAACAAGAACATACAATATTTTCAACGGCTTTTGAGTCAAAATGCTAAACAGATACAATTTATGAAGTCATCAGTCACAGTTTCTGACAAAGCGTTAGAAGCTAGTTTTTCTATTGCAAATTTAATTGCACATCAGAAAAAAGCACATACAATTGGCGAAACCCTCATTAAACCAGCATGCATGGAAATCATTCGAATAATGTTTGGATCTGGTGCAGTTAAGGAAGTAGAAAATGTTCCATTGTCAGGTAATACTGTAAAAAGACGTATTGACGATACGTCTAGCGATATTCTGAAAACAGTAATTATCAAATTAAAAGCAGCTGGAAATTTTTCACTCCAAATTGATGAAACAACTGATATTAAGAACCAAGCACAACTAATTTGTATTGTCCGTTTCGTTGATGAGGGCACTATAAAAGAGCATTATTTATTTTGCAAAGTGCTTCCAGAGCGGACTACTGGTGAAGCAATTTTTCGTGCTACAAATGATTTCTTCGATACTTATGACATTAAATGGAGTAATTGCATAAGTGTTTGTACGGATGGCGCCGCCGCAATGATGGGCAATAAAAAAGGTTTTGTCTCATGTGTAAAACAACAAAATGCGGAAATACAAATTACCCATTGCTGCATACATCGAAAAGCGTTGATGGCGAAAAAACTTGCCAGATGAACTGTTGCAAATGATGAACGAATGCACGAAAATCATAAACATTAAAACAAGGGCCCTGAATACGCGAATTTTTGAAATACTCTGCGAAGAAATGGGATCAGAATATCAGTCATTATTGTTTTACACTGAAATACGTTGGCTATCCCGAGGAAAAGTTCTGGCAAGATTATTTGAGCTTCGCAACGAGGTGAGCCATTTTTTATTGAAGCAAAACATGTTCGAACTACACCAGCTCCTCGAGGATGATCACTGGATTACAAAACTAGCATACATGGCTGACATATTCGAGCACCTGAATGAACTCAATAAAAGGATGCAAGGTCGGAATGAAAATGTATTAACGTGCTCTGACAAATTAAATGGATTCAAAGAGAAACTGGAACTTTGGCAAACGGAGTTAGGACGTGGATCACTAGAAATGTACAAAAGAACAAACCAGATTAAAATTGAAAATAATAAGCAGTTCATAATAAATTTAGCTCAACGACATTTAACATTGCTCTTAGAGAAGTTTGATAATTACTTTCATACAATCAATACAGAGCAATACGATTGGCTTCGAAATCCTTTTGCAACGATTGCCAAAAATTCTACCGAAGTACTTTCCCTTCAGATTCGAGAGGAATTTCTTGAATTGAGGAATGACGGGTCATTAAAAATAAAATTCGCTCAAGTTCCGTTGGATGTGTTCTGGATTGGGATTGAGGAAGAATATCCCCATATCTCCAAGAAGGCTGTCAAAATTCTGTTACCATTTGCAACCACATATATATGTGAACAAAGTTTTTCAGCGTTAGTCCAAATAAAAAATGACAAGCGGTCATGCTTGAAGGGCATTGATCAAGAACTTCGGGTTGCTCTGTCCAGTATTAAACCGAACATCAAATCTCTGTGTTCATTAAAACAAGCACAGGTGTCGCATTAGTTATAAGTTGTTAGAGAACAGTTAGAATATAGAGTTATGAATTGATGGATGTGTTACAAGTACCTAATTATCAAATAAAATAATAAATCAAGTAATTCTGTTATGCCCAGTTTGACATTGCTATACTATTATACTCTTCAAAACGATATTTTGAAGATTATATTTGTTTTTTATCCAATTTTTGTATGTGTGCCGTGGAATTTTGGGAGAGGCTATGGTGTGCCGAGGGTGACAAAAGGTTGGGGAGCACTGCCCTAGCCTAATGACCTCTCCAAGAGCTAATTGGAGCCAGGAGTGAGCCAACCTTGACTCCAATCAGTGATGATATTGGATGTGTTGCTGACAGCTGTCCTGCCCTTTAAAAACACAAACCTGTTGTGGGTTTACTGGTTTCAAGAAGCACTGTCTGATGTGAACCATGCCTCACAGAAAAGAGCTCTCAAAAGACCTACGATCAAGAATTGTTGACTTGCATGAAGCTGGAAAGGGTTACAAAAGTATCTCCAAAAGCCTTGATGTTCATGTGTCCATGGTAAGACAGACTGTTTACAAATGGAGAAAGTTTAGCACTGTTGCTACTCTTCCGTGGTCGTTCTGTAAAAATGACTGCAAGAGCACAGCGCAGAATGCTTCATAAGAATCCTAGATTGTCAGCTAAAGACCTACAGAAATCTCTGGCACATGTTAACATTTTTGTTGACACATCTACAATAAGGAAAACATTAAACAAGAATGGAGTACATGGGAGGACACCACGGAGGAAGCCATTGCTGTCCAAAAAAAATATTGCAGCACTTTTGAAGTTTGCAAAAGAGCACCTGGATAGTCCACAGCACAATTCAGGGAAGCCGTGGACGTAATGGGCCGCTGCCTGGACAATGTTAGAGTCTGGATGGGGATGAACCGGCTAAAACTTAACCCTGACAAGACTGAGTGGCTGTGGATATTGCCTCCTAAGGATTTGATCAATTGTCCCTCCTTGGTTCTTGGGGGGGAGAAATTAGCTCCCTCAGAACGGGTCCACAATTTGGGTGTCCTCCTAGATCCACAGCTAAAATTGGAGCAACATCTTTCAGCTGTGGCTAGGGGGACCTTTGCACAAATACGTCTTGTGCACCAATTGCGACCCTACTTGGAGAAGGAGGTACTTCTCACAGTCACTCACGCCCTTATCACCTCACGGCTGGATTACTGCAATGCGCTCTACATGGGGCTACCCTTGAAGAGTGTCCGGTGACTGCAATTGGTGCAAAATGCAGCTGCGCGAGCTGTGGTGGGTGTACCTAGATACACCCACGTAACACCTATCCTCCGGCAGCTGCATTGGTTGCCCATTAGTCTCCGGATCCAATTTAAGGTGTTGGTTTTAACCTTTAAAGCCCTACATGGCTCAGGGCCAGGTTACCTTTGGGACCGCATCCTGCCGCATACCTCCCTACGACCGGTTAGGGCCCACAGAGTTGGCCTCCTCCAGGTCCCATCGACCAAGCAATGCCGGTTGGCGGGGCCAAGGGGGAGAGCCTTCTCTGTGGGAGCTCCCTCCCTTTGGAACCAGCTTCCTCCAGAGATCAGGACTATCCCCACCCTGCTGGCCTTCCGTAAAGCAATAAAAACTTGGCTCTTCCGGCAGGCGGGGTGAAAGTGAGAGCAACTAGACCAGATATGGGTCTCCCCCCTTGGTTATGAATGTTAGATGCTCTTTTTAATTTTTGTAATTTTTAATTATTGTGTTTTTTATATTGTTGAATGGATTTTGACATGTTGTGAGCCGCCCAGAGTCCCCTGGGAGTTGGGCGGCATATAAATCCATTTAAATAAATAAATACATGGCTCAGGGCCAGGTTATCTTCGAGACCGCCTTCTGCCACACAGCTCCCAGCGACCGGTGAGGTCCCACAGAGTTGGTCTCCTCCAAGTCCCATCAGCTAAACAGTGCCAGCTGGCAGGCCCGTGGGGGAGGGCCTTCTCTGTGGCTGCCCCGGCTCTCTGGAACCAGCTACCTCCAGAGATCCGGACAGCCCCCACCCTATTGGCCTTCCGAAAAGCAGTTAAGACCTGGCTCTTCCATTAGGTTTGTGGCCGTTGATCTCACGGCTGTAATCGGCAAGATCCGGCCATGAAAGTAGATGCATGAGTTTTTAAATTGTTTCAATGTTTATTATGTTTTTAATATTTACTATGTTGTTAAGCCACCCAGAGTCCTTTGGGAGTTGGGCGGCATATAAATTTAATAAAATAAATAAATAAATAAATAAAATAGACCCCTGCAAAAATGCTCAAGATGAAAAGGAATTTCACCTTTCAATGCGACGCCCCAAAGCATGCCTCCAAATCAGCAAAAGAATGGCTTCACCAGAAAATCCAAGTTTTGTAATGGCCCAGCCAGAGAGGAATGACCCAAATCCAATTGAAAATCTGTGGGGTGACTTGAAGATGCCAGTGCCCAGGAGATGGTCTCGCAATCTGACAGATTAGGAGCACTTCGCAAGAGTGAATCAAGATTCACAACGAAAGATGTGTCATGCCGATAGGTACACCAAAAGGCAGAATGCGGTCATAAAATCAGGTGCTTCACTAAAGTAGTAGTTTAAGGGCATGCATCTTTTACAAGTTATTGTACATATTGTATTTTTAATTTTCCCCTCCTAAAAGATTTCAGTTGTACAGCTTATACAATCAGGTATGACAGTTGTGCAGAAAACCATCATTGACACCCTCCATAAGGAGGGAAAGCCTCAAAAGGTAATTGCAAACGAAGTTGGATGTTCCCAAAGTGCTGTATCAAAGCACATTAGTAGAAAGTTATGTGGAAGGGAAAAGTGTGGAAGAAAAAGGTGCACAAGCAGCAGGGATGACCGCAGCCTGGAGAGGATTGTCAGGAAAAGGCCATTCAAAAGTGTTGGGGACTTTCACAAAGAGTGGACTGAGGCTGGGGTCAGTGCATCAAGAGCCACCACACACAAACAGATCCTGGACATGGGCTTCAAATGTCCTATTCCTCGTCAAGCCGCTCCTGAACAACAAACGTCAGAAGCGTCAGACCTGGTCTGTTGCTCAGGGTCCAAAGTCCTCTTTTCTGATGAGAGCAACTTTTGCATCTCATTTGGAAAACAAGGACCCAGAGTATGGAGGAAGAATGGAGAGGCACACACTGCAAGATGCTTGAAGTTTTCAGTCCGTGTTGATTTGGGGAGCCATGTCATCTACTGGTGTTAGTCCACTGTGCTTCATTAAGTCCAGGGTCAACACAGCCATCTACCAGGAGATTTTGGAGCACTTCATGCTTCCTTTCGTAGACGAGCTTTATGGGGATGCTGACTTCATTTTCCAGCAGGACTTGGCACCTGCCCACACTGCCAAAAGCACCAAAACCTGGTTCAATGACCATGGGATTACTGTGCTTGATTGGCCAAGCAAACTCGCCTGACCTGAACCCCATAGAGAATCTATGGGGCATTGCCAAGAGAAAGATGAGACAGGAGACTGAACAATACAGAAGAGCTGAAGGCCGCTATTGAAGCATCCTGGTCTTCCATAACACCTCAGCAGTGCCACAGGCTAATAGCTTCCATGCCACGCTGCATTGAGGCAGTAATTGCTGCAAAAGGGGCCCAAACCAAGTACTGAGTACATATGCATGCTTACACTTTTCAGAGGTCCGATATTGTTCTATGTACAATCCTTGTTTTATTGATTGCATGTAATATTCTAATTTTCTGAGATTGTGGATTTGGGGTTTTCATGAGCTGTAAGCCATAATCATCACAATTGTGACAAATCACTGCTTGAACTATCTTGCTTTGCATGTAATGCGTCTATCTCATATATTAGTTTCACCTTTTAAGTTGCATTACTGAAATAAATGAACTTTTGCACGATATTCTAATTTTTCGAGTTTCACCTGTATATATTGGGAGAGAATTTGGTACTTTCTTTGGCATTTGGCCTCTACAGTATATACCATCACACTGGATTTGAAATGAAACACTCCCAAGATTTGAGCAAAGTGAAGACTTCCAACTTTAATTCAAGGGGTTTAACAAAAGCATGGCCTTAAACATTGAGGAATTAAAGCCATTTTAATACACCAACCCCCATTTTTATGGGTTATAAATGGGATAAATGGATGACAAACACTTTCATTGTGAGGTGTGGCCTGTTGCCTTCATTAGTCCATGAAAAATCAAACCGATAAAAGTGTGGAGTTGGTTCAGAGTGTTACACTCGGGTTTGGTAACAACCATTCACTGAGCCATCTTTTAATTGAAAAAAACAAACAAACTCAGAGATCGCAAAAAACAAGGGAAGTGGCCAAAACAAGAGTTTGGGACATTTTAAAAAAGGAATTAACTGACAGATTCAGCAACACCAAAAGTCCTAGAAAGATCATGGAAGACAAGTAGATGACCACAAAATTTTGTCATTGTTGAAGAAAAACTTGATCACAACATCTAGCCAAGTCAGGACCACTCTTGAGGAGGTAGGCGTGTCATTGTCAAAGTCTACAGTCAAGAGACAGCTTCAAGAATGTAAACAGAGGCTTCACAACAAGGTGCAAGCCACTGGTAATGCTCAACAGAAAGGCCAGACTAGACTTTACCAGAAAACACCATTCTGGAATAAGGTTCTTTGGACTGATAAAACAGGATTAACGTGTACCAGAATGCTGGGAAAAGTATGAAGGAACAGTTCATGCTCTGAAACATAGGACATCAACTTTCAAACATGGTAGAGACAGTGTTATGGCATGGGCATGCATGGCTGGCCAATGGAACTGGGTCACTGGTATTTACTGACCTGACTGCTGATAAAAGTGGCAGGATGAATTCTGAATTCTTAAGTGTGTAAGGGATATACTCTTGCTCAGATTCAGCCAAATGCTGCAAAACCAATAGGACTCTGCTTCATATTGCAGATGGATGAGTCAAAGATTTTGATTGATCTGTAATGCCTTCACACGTGTTTCCTATTAGCCAACAAGAATCTTATGGTTATGAATCACCGCCAGTGATAGGTTGCTGCCAGTTCGAACCAGTTCACCCAAACCGGTGGCGGAAATCTGCCCCCGCTCGCCGAACCAGCAGCGATGGCCAGTTTGTCACACCCCCGAACCAGTCCTCCGCTCGCTGCTCCTTGAAAGCGGCTGGCAAACAACCCTCTGCGCATGCGCAAAGGGTTCTGCGCATGCACAGAGGGTCATTTCTGTGACATTGGTGCGCACTTCCAACGCGATGCGAACCGGTAGGGAAGGTAAGTGGAACCCACCACTTATCACTGATTATGTAAAGTCCAATAGAAAGTAACTTGTTTATGGTTTCAGATAATGGTATATCAGCCACTTCTCTATTCTACAAGAGTTGGACTTCATGGAAGATGCCAGTTCACCTACTTACTTGGCTAGATCTGGAGATGATCAGCTCAAGACTTCTGAAATGTCAATTATTAAGTGAGAACAAGAAACAAAACTTGAAAGGAGCAGAATATGCATCTAGTTCCTTTAAAATTGATATTCAACCAGTTACTTGAAAGACTTGGCTATTGACAACATATTTGAAGATGCAGATACTTCTGTTTGATCAGACTTTGCCTGCCTCTCAACAAGCTCCTATATTTGGGAACATAACAAATAGGAGGGCCAGAGACTGGAATCATAGGTTACAAAGGAGGAAGCCAAGAATCAGATTTTCCCCCTCCAATAGGACTCATTATTAAATACTTAAAATGGTCCTCACAAATGGCTATAGTTGACTAGGATTAGAGCATGACATCCCAGAACTCTAGTTCTATGCAGTGTGTGAAAGCCCAATGACATACAGACCACAGTGCAGATTAAAAAAAAAGTATCCTGCACAGGATACAAGGGGATCTCTTCCAAAGTTTGTATGTCCCCTCACCTCCTTGGTCCTTTTGTTATAGGAACAAAAGTGTTTTGAGCTATATATTCCTGTCATAAGGGGTTATATTCTTGCCTTCTTGGCAATTTTAGTGGTTAATCAGCAACTTGAAATTTCGACCCATGTATACACTGTTCACAAAAATAACTTGTAAACTACTATTAACTTTGTTGCCATCTCTATTCCACTTTTATCTGCATCTGCCTTACCCCATATATAGGATATATATGTCAGCAAGCATGTTTTGAAATTTTCAACTATTTGTGGTAGGATCTTGATGCCCTTGGGCATCAAGCCAGAGACTGAAATCATACATTATAAAAGAGAAAGCTAAGCCAAGAGCAGGGTTTTTTCCCTTCTCCAATAAGACTAATTCATCTTTAGATAATGTTCAAGTACCACAAAAGAAGGTCCTATATTGAAGCCATCTCATGACTGGTTATTAGGGCCTCAATGTGTGTATTTCTAACAGAGTCAGCGGAAGCTGGGGTAAATCTAGCCAAAGAATCTGCCCTCATGAATCCACACTCATGTAGAACTAGTGACACCCTCATACAAAGGAATTGTTCTATGCTGGAAGATAAGGAAGCAGAAATAACAATCCAACTCCAGGCTCAACAATTGGAAACTAATGTATCGATAAAATAAATCCGAGTTTCTAAGATTGGCGCCTACAAGTCCCAAAATGTGCCTCTAAATTAAGGTGACCAGACGTCCCACTTTTGGCGGGACAGTCCCGCTTTTTAACCATTTGTCCTGCATCCCGCGGCATTTTAAATGAGTTGGTATTTATAGCAAGTTTATCAGGAAAACCATTTTGCATTGTTTGTTAAAGTACTCTTTCACATAATAGAAAACATGATCTTAAGAGACACTATACAACACAGCATCAGACTAATATAGAAGAAAAAATAAAGCTTGTTCTTGGGTCCGAGTTACGAAAAGACTATGTAACTAAGAAAAAGGAAGAAATCAAAAAAAGACAAAATATATTTGTTAAAGTAAATAGTGAAGACTTGGCGATGACAGCGTCATATGAAATTGCTTTAGCATTGGCGGAAAAAAAGAAACCTTTTTCTGATGGAGAAGAAATTGTTAAGCCTTGTCTCCAAATATTTGCACGCCATCTTGGTAATAAAGTTTTTGAAAGGAAAGCAGACGAAATTGCTACATCAAGGCAGACAGTTACGAGATGTATCGAGGAACTCTCAGGATATATCTCAGCAACTGGAAGACCTTGTCCATTCTTGTACTTTCTTTTCTCTAGCTTTGGATGAATCACCGGACATATGTGATGTTGCCAAGTTAAACATTTTTATAAGAGGAATTGATGATAATTTTAATGTCTTTGAAGAACTTGCCAGTCTGGAGTCATTGCATAGTAAAACAAGAGGATCAGACATATTTGAAAAGGTGAAATCATGCCTAGAAGATCTAAAATTAGATTATAACAAACTTATCAGTGTGTGTACTGACAGAGCGCCATCAATGATAGGTAACGTCAATGGCGCTACAACTTTGCTTGAAATTTTTTTTTTAAATCCTATACTGAAATATCACTGCATTATACACCAGGAGGCTGTGTGTGGGAAAACTTTAAATATGCAGCACGTTTAAATATGCAGCATGTTGCCAGTTGTGAAATTTGTTAATAAAATTAGAGCAAGAGCATTAAACAGATGAGAATTCAGAGAATACTGTTAATTGTTAGATTTGGAATATGGTGAACTTATCCTTCATTGTGAAATGCGCTGGCTTTCTAGAGGTCAGGTTCTGAGTAGATTTTGGAAATTGAAAAATGCCGCTTCTAATTTTTTGGAACAGGAAAATGAACTACCTGATGAAAGAACCCTATTATTTGACAATAACTGGCTATTTGATTTGGCATTTTTAATTGATGTTACTAGCCATCTCTCTCAATGATCTAAATTTAAAACTACAAGGCAAGAATTATTTCCTAGCTTAGTAAATAGCATCAGTTCATTTAAAATGAAATTAAAACTGTTCATCTCCCCTTTAGAAAATAAGGATTTAAGTCAATTTTCACATTTGAAAGAGCAGAGTGAATATGCTGCGGATAATAGCAGTTTGACTAAATATGTTGAAAAAAATCAAGATATTGCAAGTCATTTGAAAGTCATTTTCATGATTTTACTAAAGACTGCATGCTTGCATTTATAAACCCATTTTCACTTAGTGAACACAAAACGTAATGCAGATGCCTAGTAACATACAAATGGAACTGATTGATTTAAAAACAAATTCATTCTTGAAAATGAAATTTGATGAGCTTTTTCCAGATCAAAATGCTTCTGATATAATTCATTTCTGGCATTCATTACCTAGTGAACATTTCCCAGAGCTAAGAAAATATGCAAAAAGTTATATATGTCGCTTTGGAACGACATATAGATGGTGAACAAGCATTTTCATCCATGAAATTTATTAAAAGCAAAACAAGGTCACGAATAACTGACTCAAATTTGAAGAACTCTCTGCTGCTTTCAATGACAAATGTAACATTAAAAAACTAGCAAAATCCAAGTAGGCGCAAAAGTTTCAATAAAGGTAAGTAATGTTTTTGTGCTGTAATAGATATTGTTTTTCATACAATAATTAAACCCTTTAAAATGTTGATTATGTCAATAAGCATACTTTTGTTTAAAAGGGCCACCACTGTTATAAATCATATTCCAGGACCCCTTCTAGTGAGTAGAGACAACAGACAACTCCAAGCTCCAAGATGATCTCGCTCTCAGTGCTTCATCTCGCTCAGAGCTCTCTCTCGTCACAGCCAACAACTGTGGTCCAGAGTTATCTTCACCAAATGAGACTCTCCGGCAGCTGTAGCACCACCAGTGGGGTCCACGACTGCGATCACCCTCTCGGTCCAAGAGATTATTTCTAACTATTGTAGATTGGTGCTCCAATAAACATGTGTCTTTTGAAATGGCGTAAATTAATTAATTGAATTGTGTGATTGAGTTATTCCTTTTCCTCCCTTAAGCAAAGCAGATCCTACCCCTATCCCTATTTTACAATCACAAACATGAAAGTAAGAAGGTAAAACGTGCTTGAGTTGTATGGCGCATCTGAACTCGTCTGAAAAAATTGGTGCATGGTATGCTTAAGGTTGGCCACCACTGAGCTAGACTAAGGACTAATCCACATAGAGCACCTTTTCAGTCTTTGTTTGCCAACGTTCACTCCCTAGAACCTAAAATGGACGATCTGAAACTTGAGCTGGCCAGGAACAAGTAAGTGAGACTGCCTAGCGCAGGGGTCGGGAACCTATGGCTCGCGAGCCAGATGTGGCTCTTTTGATGATTGCATATGGCTCGCAGATAAAACAAAATATTCTCACTTGTTTTAATCCATCCATCGATTTTTCACTGCGCATGTCCTGTTCAGGGCTGCAGGAGCAATTGTCCATTATTTTAATTGGATGATACTGGCCTACGTTTGCCGTTGCTGGGTAAAACAGGTAAACGCCCCCTTTTGAATCAGTCTGAGACTGCGTCTGCTCGGTCATTAGCTCAAAGTTGGCTCTTCTATGACTCATGGACTTCAACTCCCAGACTTTCTGAGCCAATCATGCTAGCTCAGGAATTCTGGGAGTTGAAGTCCACGAGTCATAGAAGAGCCAACTTTGCCTACCCCTGAGCTAACCCTTCAACGAAGATGGCGAAAAGAAAAAAAGACGACGAGTATCGTACATTTCAGGACGAATGGACCGAAGAATTCGCCTTTGTGGAGAGAGCGGGTTCTGCGGTGTGTCTAATTTGCAATGACAAAATTACATTGTTGAAACGGTCGAATGTAAAGCGGCACTTCGACATGCGCCACGCTACCTTTGCATCAAAATACCCTGCGGGAGACAGCAGAAAGAAAGCGTGCCAAGAGCTTCTGAGCAGGGTGCAAGCTAGCCAGCAGCAACTCCGCGTATGGACCCGGCAAGGTGACTATAATTCGGCTAGCTTTGCTGGTTCTTTAGCAATAGTGAGGAACGGAAAACCATTCACAGATGGCGAGTATGCTAAAACGTTCATGCTGGATGTAGCCAATGAACTTTTTGATGATCTTCCGAACAAAGACAAGATAATCAAACGGATACAAGACATGCCTCTGTCGGCAAGAACTGTTCATGATCGTACCATCGTGATGGCAAACAAAGTGGAGGAAACGCAAGTGAAGGACATAAATGCAGCGCCGTTCTTTTCCATGGCTTTGGATGAGTCAACAGACGTGAGCAATTTGTCGCAGTTCAGCGTGATTGCAAGATATGCTGTTGGTGACACACTGCGCGAAGAAAGTCTTGCTGTTCTGCCATTAAAAGGGTCCACAAGAGGTGAGGATTTATTCAAGTCTTTCATGGAGTTTGCTCAAGAAAAAAGTCTACCTATGGATAAACTTCTCTCAGTGTGTACTGATGGTGCTCCGTGTATGGTGGGGAAAAACAAAGGATTTGTGGCGCTTCTCCGTGAACATGAAAATAGACCCATCCTAAGTTTCCATTGCATTATACACCAGAAGGCACTTTGTGCTCAGATGTGTGACAGGCAGTTTGGCGAAGTGATGTCGCTGGTCATTCGTGTGATCAACTTTATTGTTGCCCGAGCCTTAAATGATCGCCAGTTTAAAACACTGCTGGATGAAGTTGTAAATAACTATCCTGGTCTGCTTTTGCACAGCAATGTGCGTTGGTTGTCAAGAGGGAAGGTGCTTAGCCGTTTTGCGGCTTGCCTGAACGAAATCCGGACTTTCCTTGAAATGAAAGGCGTCGGGGATCCTGAGCTAGCCGACACCGAGTGACTCCTCAAGTTTTACTATCTCGTAGATCTGACTGAACATCTGAACCAGCTCAACGTGAAAATGCAAGGCATTGGAAATACAGTGTTATCCCTTCAACAAGCTGTATTTGCTTTTGAAAACAAGCTGGAGCTTTTCATCACGGATCTTGAAACAGGTCGTTTACTACATTTTGAAAAACTGAGCCAATTTAAAGATGCATGCACAGCAAGTGAACCCATTCAAAACCTTGATCTCCACCAGCTAGCTGGCTGCACATCCAGTCTCCTACAGTCCTTCAAAGCACGCTTTGGAGAATTTCGTGAGCACACTCGTCTTTTTAAGTTCATCACCCATCCAAACGAGTGTTCACTGAACACAGCCGACCTGAATTACATCCCTGGTGTCTCCGTCAGAGATTTTGAAGCAGAAGTGGCTGACCTGAAGGCCTCAGACATGTGGGTGAATAAGTTCAAGTCACTGAATGAAGATTTGGAAAGAATCGCACGACAGAAAGCGGAGTTGGCGAGCAAGCACATGTGGACAGAAATGAAAAAAACTCCAACCCGAAGACCAGCTGATTCTCAAAACTTGGAACGCGCTTCCTGTCACATACCACACACTGCAGTGTGTGAGTATTGCTGTATTGACCATGTTTGGATCTACGTATGCATGTGAGCAGTCATTCTCACATCTTAAAAACATCAAGTCCAACCTACGATCACGTTTAACGGATGAAAGCCTCAACGCTTGCATGAAGCTTAACCTCACCAAGTACCAACCCGACTACAAAGACATCAGCAAATCCATGCAGCACCAGAAGTCGCATTAATGGTGAGTGTTATAACAACATTATTTAAAAGAATAAATTCAGAGGCTTATTATACTGACATTTAGTTGAATTCACTTTTAATATATTATATGGCTCTCACTGAAATAAATTTCCAAATTTTTTGCTTTCATGGCTCTCTTAGTCAAAAAGGTTCCCGACCCCTGGCCTAGCGGAAGAACCACTCTATAGATGATGCACTTTCCTATGTTTCATTTTAGCTTGGCACACCTGGAGAATACTCATATGCAAATGTTGTTGGTTGATTTTAGTTCAGCATTCAACACAATCATTCCTCAGCATTTGGTGAATAAACTGGGCCTATTAGGTTTTAAAATACTCCTTTATGTAATTGGATACTGGATTTCCTTATTGATAGGCCCCAGTTTGTGCGAGTTGGAAGAAAAGATTCCAACTCTATCTCCATTTAAGATGCAAACCTAAAACATGAACATGAACAAAATCTTTATCAATAAATTCTGAAGGATTTATCAATACTGTTAAGTGCCATTTTCTAGAAAAGTCCATTTCTTTTTGCATTTTGGTCGAGATCAATTTATCTGCAGATGGGCTTAAACTGCAAGTGAACAAGTATACAGTATGTTAGAATGGCTTCAACTGAATACAAAAAAAATGTGAGAATAAACCCTATTGAACACAGTAGAACTTCCTTCTGAGTAAAAATGAATAGGACTGAACTGAGCAACATTCTGGTTAATACTCTAAAATTCTCAGTTAACCAGCTATTTGGTGCAATTTAAACTATATAAATTTTTGTGACTCTTTAGGATGACTCAACAGGACAAAGTATTTGCTACCCAAAAAATCTGACATCAACACAATCAATTCACACTATTTTTCCAGACATACGTGCTGTTGCATTGCCAGGAAAATAAAGACAAATTTTGTTGGGGCAAGTATATAAACAGTTCAAGAGATAAATGTTTATTAAAATGATACACTGCTTTCAGGGGAATGAACCAGAATATTCTCTTCATGCCTTTGCTAGCTATTATCCAAAGTATAATCCTGATAGGAGCAATGTTGTGCCATTCCAGATGCAAGCTTACTGGGCTTGCTTGGATTACTTGCCAATGCTTTATCCAAGTAACATCTCAGACTCTACAGGCCTCAGTTAAATGTTGTCATGACAATACAATTAGAAAAAGATTGAACATGTATGGCTTTGTTTGGAAGGGTTGCCAGGAGAAAGCTTCTCTCTAAAAAGAACATGGCAGCACAGCTTAGGTTTGCAAACCTCTGAAAAAAATCAGACTTCTGGAACATTGTCCTTTGGACAGATGAGACCAAAAATGTTTGGCCATAATGCAGTCTGCCGCATTTGACAAAAACCCAAACACAGTGTATAATTACAAACATCTCATACCAATCATCAAGCTTCATTGGTGGAGGGTTGATGATTTGGGCTTGTTTTACAGCCACAGGACCTTGGCACCTTGCAGTCATTGAGTCAACCATGAACTCCTTTGAATATCAAAAATGTTCTAGTCAAATGTGAGGCTAAAAGCTAAAGCGTGGCCAATATTGGGTCATGCAACAGGACAATGATCCCAGCCATACCATCAAATCTACAACAGAAAAACTGAAAAAGAATCAAGTTGTTGCAATGGGCCAGTCAAAAGTCCAGACCTCACCCTATGAAATGCTATGGGGCAAGACCTCAAGGGAGCTATGCATAAACAAATGCCCACAACCTCAATGAACTGAAGCATTTTCATCAAAATGGAACCAATTACGCTTCTACCCATAGAAATAATCCCTTCAATGTTGAAAATGTAATTCCGTATCAGCAGTAATCAATGCTTTTTCTTTGTGCTGCTTTACAAGATTTACCTTGAGGGAAAATAATTTAATGTAATTAGAAATACTAAATTCTATAATTAAATTTAAATGTATTTAAGTCTATTAACACCTAACTGTTGGAAATGCCAATATAAAGTAGGATCTTACTATCATATGTGGTGGACTTGTCCAAAAATAAAAAACTTTTGGAATATAATTAAAATCTGGCTAACAGAAATTACAAAACAAGAAATAGATATAAAACCAGAAACATTTCTGCTGGGAATTATCAATCAGAAAATGGAGAAGAAACACTTTTATATTATGCTGCACATACTAACCGCAGCAAGAATAACTATTGCACAACATTGGAAACAATGATGTCCTAAATGAAAGTATTGTAATTAGGAAAATTTTGGAATGTGCAGAAGCAGATAAATTGACAATGGAATTAAAAGGAGGACTCTGAGTACTATGAAATTTGGAATACATTTTATGATTGGTACGAAAAACGAAAACAAAAATGATTAATATAGGATATACAAATATAAACTATATAAGATTATGTATAATTATATCTAAGAAATATTTGAAAAAATCAGGTTATACTGTATGTATATATATATTATATAGGTTATACAAATATTTAAGACAAATGAATAAAAAATTATATAGATATAAATTGTCAATATAAAATTGCTGTAAGATAACCATAGAGGTTGAAGTTTTACAGCTGTATGTGTTTTTTATGTATGTATTTGTTGTTGTCTTTTCCTTTTTGTTTTTTTTAAATGTAAATAACTTAATAAATTTTTTTAAAAAATACTAAATTCTAAAGTATTTGAAATACTGCATTGCAAGTGGATATTACACCTACACCTAGTTATCATTACTGCAAGCCAATGTTCTTGGTAAGAGCCCTGAATTGGGGTGGCTGTTAAAACAGTCCTCAATTCTCATGTTGTCCAAAGCCCACCAATTAAAAAATGAAATGACAGGACTATCATTAGCAGTAGTTGCTGGGTTTACAGATCCAGTCACCGGTATCAGATTAATTTGTTCAATATTGACCCCTATGATAGGGTAACAATTGTAACCTAAAAGGAAACTGAATTTTATAGCAATTGTGTATATAACATGAAATATTGCCACTTGTTCCAGCCTTAGAAACGGACTCCTCACCTTCTACCAGACACCTCACCCATAACCTTGTCTGAGAAACCTACAATTATAAGCATACTGTATTGTACAGATCATCCTCAGGTTGGCACACCAAAATTGATGCATAAAACATTTTTCAATTTTCCAAAAATCTCAAAGACAAAAATGCCTAAACAGGTATGTATTCATGGCAGGATGAAAGAGGGCACAATGAAGTTCTTTCTAATGAACTTGTATTTGCAGAACTCCAGCAAAATATAACACATCAGATTGTCAATTGTGCAAGAAAAAAACTGGTATCCTGGACTGCAAATTAGACCTATTAGATTTTTATCCTGCCTTTATTACTTTACAGTAACTCATGGCGATGAACACACTATTTCTTCCTCACGTTTTTCCCACAAAAATTGAGGAGAGTTGGGCAGGGACAGTAACTGGCCCAAAGTCACCCAGCCAGCTTTCATGCCCAAAGGGGATGAGAACTCAAGGCTCTTTGACTTCTAGGTGAGCACTTTAACCACATTGGTTATTTGGGATACTTCTATTAAGAGCAGCGTATTTCATGTGCTGTCAGAATTCAAAAATCATAGCAATCCTTTATTTGAACAACAGAGTTGAAATCTGCATATGTAGGTATGATAGGAGTAAACTGAAGGGGCAACAGAAACTTTGTATCATGTTCCTTATTTTTCTTCATTTAATGTTCGTATTCCATTTTATACAGATGGTTTTACCATCTGTTAAGTGGTTTATTCTGTGCTTTGATATGACCTATTGCCGAACAATGTAATTCTTACTATCAGATAAAATAGTTTCCAGCAAAAGATATCAAGTTTTTAGCAAAAAGTATATTTAATGTTCTTAGTGGTATGTTTGTAATGATTATGAATGTTTGATATTAAAACAAAATTGTGCTTTTTGTCTAATTTCAACATGAGTTCAGGTATGGTGTATGGAATAATTACAACCCATTAATGCCCTTAATCTATAACTTTCACAATATAAAATGAACTGTTAAAACAAATACACTATTTTAATATATGTATATGTTCCCATTCACCTTCAGACATGTCATATACTAAGTTAAAAAGTGGGGAGGCCTTATAGGCTGCCATTGTTATTTTTATTGAATTTGATACATTTTACTGCTTTATATTGATTGGGAGCAGCCCAAAATCACTCTGGAATCAAGTTACCAAAATCAAATAACATGCCCCTTATGGAAAACCAGTGTCAGTTTATTAGAAACTGAGAAGCAGCATATTAAAGACCTCAGGGGGAAAAAACAATTAAAAATAGGAAACCCAGGGAAGATTTGGAGAGTGGGTTGGAAATAATCTTGATTTTCAAGTAGCCTTTTTGGATGAGAAATTTTTTCCAAACTCCAAAGCTAGAGGATAAAGCCAGAATTGCTCGCTTGTAAGTTGCCACCTAAGTTGGTACAAGGAGGCAAAAACAACTAACTAGGATTGGAGCTAAAACTTTCTCAGGCAAATCACAATCATTTCTAAGACTTCATCTTCCTCACATTTCACTAATCTGGCACAGATGTCTTTGTTAACCAATTCTAAATGACTGTCTGAATTACCTGATCTTCAACTCACCAACTCTAATGAAGCAGCAGGCTAAATTTATTTTTAGCTGTTCCAATTTTAAAGTGCTTTTCCCTTTCCCCAATACGCATTATGCTGCTTGAATGCCTTATTTACAATGTGGTTAATGATAGAATTGAGGGCTAGATCTATCCAGCTTTTATTTAAGGCTACTATAGGCACTCAACACTAACCCCTTCTGGCTGCAACCTCCAAAACTATTTGCAGAAGCTAGACATTCTTTACGCCGCCCTGAGTCCCCAGGAAGTAGGGTGGCATATAAGAACACTAATAAATAAATAAATAAAATATACAATATGGCTTTTCTCCCCTTGCAACGTATTTCAGATTTTTCTGAAGATAAAAAAAAATCTTCAGTTCAGATAGCAAAGTACTGTTGGAATATCCAGGTCCCGTTCCAAGCCAGGAGAAAGGCACTGGAAATAAAATGGAGGCTGACTGGAAAGAGGTTCCATTTTATTGAAGCAGAACCACCAACCACATGAGATTCTGGAAGAGCTGACAAAATGGAGTTTCAGAGTAGGTGGGTTTTATACGTTCTGGATTCCTATGGAATCATGGCTGGCTTTATAGGCAAAATGGGAAATGCAAATCCTAGTTGTCTGAGCTAATTTTGCCAACCTTTGACTTGATTGTGTTGCTTATCTTAAAGTTTTTTTCTGACTCAGTCTTTCTGAATGGATTACCAAATCAGCATTTCTGTAAACTGGCCTGTTTCTGCTTGGGGCAGAGAAACTGGGGCTGATTTCTGCCTCCCTTAAGATTTTTTCCATTTCTCCTTTAGGGGAAATATTCTATCTTTTTAATACCCCCCCCAAATTTCATTCTTGGGTAGTTCCCACACTGAGCAAATTTTCCCAAGAGCAATTGGAATGAAATTCTTGTCTTCAAACTAGCTTACTCAGTTTGAAGAATGCAGTCCAATGAGTTTAGCTAACAAGATGGAACCCAAAGCACTCTTGCAGGAATTGCTCTATTGAAAGGCCCCACATTCCTGCAGGCGTAGTAATGCTTTCTAGAGAAAAAAAAGACACTGCACCTGGAGACATTGCGTGTATCAGGTGTTTTACTTGAGCACTTGATTGCAATAAATAGGACAACCAAAGTGTAAGGTATTCTCAATCAGTAAACTCATTTATTACTCCCCAAGAGGAGACATTTCAGCTCTAGCGTTTTGTTTTTAAAAATCAATGCTGCTATGCAGCCAACTAAGCAAAAGGCAGAATTAGGTAGGCACAAGACTGAGAAAAAGGTGTAGCACACCCACGAAGTTCAAGGAAGCCCCACTTAAAATTCTGATCTTCGTTACAGCCTTCTACATTAACTTTTCAATCACAAGTAGTATGTGCTTCTTTCGTAGATGCCTTCGTTTTTTTTTTCAGTTTTCCTCCCTGCCTTTTTCCCTGCAACAGCTTTATTTCTAATTCTGTCATCTCTGTCTATGCGTAGTGCTTCAATGGAATGCATGGTAAATTTTACTCTTTTTAAAGGGTACAAAAAGTCACTGAAATGACTCACCCGCCAAAATTTAAGTATACCCAAACAACCTGCATGCATCCTCCCCAAAAAAAAACCGCTTTAATTCCTTACTTTCCTAGTCTCCCTCTCAAGACACGCTATTACAAAAGCGGCTTTGCGCTTCAAATTACAAGAACATTTTTCTAAAAGCTTAGTTTGCTTTCCTGGCCTTCTCCATTTTTCTTTCCTTTTTTAGAAAAGCCGTGCTTGTTCCTATTCCCTTAGTGCTTGTTCCTATTCCCTTCCCGCCCTTCTTTCAAACAAAACCACCAAACGGGAACCTCCCACAACTTTTAATGGCGCACCACGCCCGCCCAGCCCCATTTATAAACCCATAGACCAGCGAAATCTCGCGAGAATCAAGTCACTCCAAGCGTCGGGGGGGGGAAACCTTCGCTGGTCGGTTCTCGCGAGAATACCCATCTCTCACTCCCAAAGAACTACAGCTGAAAGTAGTTTCCACAAACATTTCCGGCTTTCTCATGGAACGGACCACAGAGCTGTTTATGCGGCAAAGTCAAGAAGGGGTGCAAGCCTTTAGCTGCATGTAGAGCCAATTCCTCTTATTTGGTTAATATTTACCTCTGTTTATCCCCCACCAACAAATTTGGGTGGAATGTTTGGCTGAGGCAGAGGAGGGATTCTTCCCAAATCATGAAATTCCCAGAGCGCCTGCCGATCGGGGTCACCAGAATCCTCACGGTAATTCCTGACCGCGGAGTTTTCCCTTTTCCAGCATTTGCTGGAAGGGTGAGGGGTGACTTGCTAGGCTGAGCACAATCGCGCGTGTGAACTTATTTCCTAGTTGGAGCCAGAGAAGGGAACTCTGCAGTTTCGAGGGATCATAAGCCCTTTGCAATGAAAAAGGGGGGTTGTTCTTTAACCCTGCAAGGCGGAGGTGCGGTAGTTTGCAACTTCAAAGAGAGACTTCAGGATCTTGGGGGAGTTCAGAGAATCCCGAGGGGGTGGGGATTGTCCGCTTTGCCACCTTCCCGCTTTGCCAGCAAGGCAGGAGTTTGCTGTCTTTTTCAACTGCCCGCTCCCCGAAAATAAGAGAGAGGGTTGGAGGGAGAGAATGAGAGAGATGGAAAAGAGAGGGGAACAAATGAGAGAGAGAAGGGGGAGAGAAAAACAAGAGAAAAACAAATTAGAGGGAGAGAGATAAATGAGAGAGAGAAAAGGAGAGAAAAATGAGAAAATGATGGAGGGAGAGAATGAGAGGAAAAAGAGAGAAACAATTGAGAGAGAGAGAAGGAGAGAGAGAGGCAACCCTTTCTTTGCTCCTGAAAACTTGACTCTTGCTTGGGGAAAAAATATAAGGCAGACCTAGGATTCTAATGAGCTTCAGATTGCATTCATTCATTATATTTGTAAACATAAATGTGTTCGGGCTCTCTAGTCAGCAAATGGCTCTCATATTTTTATAATTAATTAATTATAATTAATTATAATTCTGGTAAATTTATCTTCTGTTTTTTTCATAGGATACCGATTGGTCTGAACCCTGGATTTTAACTCTAGTGTTTTTCCATGTAGTCTGCTTATTTTTTACTTACCTTTCATTCCGGCACTACCGTTTCCAAATAGGACTTTTTCTGTCTCTCAGTAAGTATTATGTGAAGTATTTCTATGGACATAGTTGTTCTCTGATAGACAGTGAGGCACATTTTAAGGGTCATGTGTGAATGTTTTTCACTTGTTAAGAATGCTTCGACTATAAAAAGTCACACTAAGCCATGGTTTATAGAATAAAACACAGTTGGCTAAATTCATGCAATATACTAACCAGGGTTTATAGACCCCATATTTGGACTTATTGGATATACTAAATCACACCAAGCACTATAATATTGCTCAAAGGGATACAATAATGAGTATTTTCTGTCCATTGAATGGCCACACTGGGTATTTTGTGGCATGAGAATAGCTGTGAGTTGAGTAGGGCAGTACCACCAAATGGGCTCAATTAGGGTAAGAAATAGTGAGAAATGTGTAAGGAATGAAATGGGAAAATTATGTTTTGTTATGACTTAGTCTTCTAAATTCCTTCATAGTCTGGTTTTGTTTTGTTTTTCTAAGTCCAGAATTTTTTGCTCTGTCCATTCTGAGAATATATGGAGGTCACATGTTATTTCCTCTTTTTGATTAAAGCAATGTGTTAGCCCAAGATAGACTTTAATCTTAGTTAAGGTTCTGACAGGAATATTTATATGATACTATTCCATTCATGAGAGGAGAAAATTGGGAGTTAAATCTGTTAGTTCTTCCCCATAGTGCTCTCTATTGTTGGCAGAAGGGATATGACGAATTAATTTATGAATGAGAATTAGCTCCTGAGTGTTTCCTTGGAATCTATACTCTGTAGAATAGTATGGATAGTTTCTATATTGGATGAATAAAAGAATCATTTATTATTTCTATGTTGAGTTTATGAGTTATGTGGTCTTGCTATAATGATAAATGTAAAAATTCTAAAACTTCTGAAAAAGATACAGTATGTTTCCACTAGTTTAAGTCAACTCAATAAAAGGACTGAAGTCTTGTATATTATATAAAAAACTTTAGTGGGAAAGAAATATCCACCATTCTTGATTTTAAAAGTGAGGAACTGTCCTCTAGATATTGTTGAATGTTAGCTGACATTTTCTCTTACTGTGGAATAATGCTAAATGGAGTGCTTTGAAATTTGATTCTACATGTGTCCCACTCAGACCTTGACTGCTCCCACCAACCGCACTACCAGGCAGGTTTTAGGTAAAATTTTAAAATCAGGAATAGGAACAGTATCTTTCCAGAAGCCTCCAATTCCCATTTCTATTCTAACCATCCTCAAATCAGAAAAGTATTGAAAACATTATCCCTACCAGGGATGCTGGTACATTGCTGATTCGCTTTCAGCTGCTGCTCCTACTTCATTTGGGCATGTGAAGTAATTTTGGGATTGAGGCATGCAAAACCTGCACTTCTGTTTACAACCACTTGTCATTTAGCAATTACCTTAGTTACCAACCATTTACAAATTGTTAGCCCTGTGAAGTAGTCCAGACAAGAAGCACAACCAGGAGTACTACTCTGTCTTCATTGTAAGTTTACATTAGCAAAATCTTCCAAGACTGAAAGTATTTCTCCACGCCTTTCCTTTTGCTGTCTGGAAAACTAGGGATGGCCCATTGTGAAATGCTTCCCGTGCCAGCCTTTCTTCTGTGTGGTACACATTTTATATGCCAGTTGTCCAGTCGGTTGTATTGATGATTCAATAACCTTTAGCAATCTGCAATTGTACTTGTCTTTCTAGTAATCCTGGTATTCTGTGCAGAATATATAAATGAAGCAGCTGCTGCAAACTGGAGGTAATTATATTATTTTACATTATTTTATAAGTACCGCTGCTTTACATTAAACCTTTTGCGTTCAACCATATAATCTGTAAACTTTCTCTTTCGAGTAAATGTTTTCATGCTGGGAAACATCAGTGTCTTCTATATAGCATGTGTGGGTTTGGGGGGGTTTCTTTTTAATCTTTAAAACAAAAGAAAATCTATGACTTGGCAAGAAGAAGCTGAAACAAGATAGGTTTTTCCCATTGGACGCTGAGGAAGCCTTTGATAAAATACATAAACAGTATATGTTTGCCATACTAAATAGATCTGAATTTCCTTTGGAATTCATAAAATAGATTAAGATACTATATGAATCATCCACATCTAAAGAAAATGGGATGATTTCTTCTACTTTTCCACTGTTTAGAGAAAAAAGACAGTCTCCACTTTCACCCTTGTTTTTTAATAGCAATAGCAATAGCACTTAGACTTATATACTGATTCATAGTGCTTTACAGCCCTCTCTAAGCGGTTTACAGAGTTCAGCATATTGCCCCCAACAATCTGGGTCCTCATTTTACTGACCTCTGAAGGATGGAAGGCTGAGTCAACCTTGAGCCGGTGAGATTTGAACAGCTGAACTGCTGAACTAGCAGTCAGCTGAAGTAGCCTGCAGTGCTGCACTCTAACCACTGCGCCACCTCGGCTCATCATACCTGCATGGAATCCTCGGCTGGTGTTTTTAAACAACATGAAAAGATCCATGGATTAGTACATAACTCAGTTGAACACAATTTGATTTTATTTTGGTTAATTTTGTTTATTTCTAAACTTTATAATGCTAGCCCACTGTTGATGCAAAAGATAGATGCTTTTGTCCAAGTTGGAATTGATGCCTATAGATGGAAATTTGGTTAGCCATCCATTTAAAATGCTGTCAATTCTTTGTATTTGTACTGAATCCATTAAATATTTAGATATGTCTACACTAAAAAAATATATCTCAGCAACATTTAAAATAAGTAAAATATGGAGAGGAGTTTCTTCAGGTATTAATAAATGAGAGTCATCCTGATTCCCTTTGGGGAAAGGCGAACACTCTCAAATATTGTTTCCTGATTAATTTATATTTTGGAAGGAATCCCAGTTTATATATTTATTTGTTTGTCAACAAGTGCAAGGAAACAACATACAAATGGGTATAGTAGGACAGGGACGGTAGGCACGTTGGTGCGCTTATGCACGCCCCCTTAGGGATCTCTTAAGAAACGTGTACGGTCCACGGTAGACAGTTTAAGGTAAAAGGTATGAAAGATATATACATAATATATATCTAGAAAATGGTTCAGAAAATATTCTCTTTGCTTAGAAAATTTCTATGGGACTCTTCATTTCAGAGAATGTCTTTACAGAAAATTTCAATTACCAGTTAACGAGAGAGGACTCAGTTTCCCGAATCTGGAACCTATTGTCAAATATTAAATATTGGAAGCCAACAATTGGTGTTAATTGGAAAAATAAATGTATGACCCCTTTCACTTAATGGATTAAGGACTTGATTGCACTTGCCACCTACAAGTAGTTTGCCTATGCACGTAACTTTATATGGACAAATATAATGAAATAGGGGACCCATTTATACAGTATGCCAAAAACATAGTTATATAAATGCATTAGAAATATACATGCAATTGAATAATAATCACACTAGAAAACTATATATAAAATTATTACTACTGCTAAATTGATATACTTTTTTCTGTTGTATTTTTTCACTTTTTTAAAAAAATCTATAATTTTTTTCCTTTTTGTATTTTTATCTCCGCATTAGGGTTTTTTCCTGTTTTTTTTTTTATCTATACTGTAAAAGCCATAAAACAATATATGTTTAACAAGTTAGGTTTTCCTCCCTTTCTAGTTGCTACCTTGTGCCCAACGTTTGCATAATTGGGCTTCCTGAAAGAAGAATCCAAAGCTCAACAGCAGGAGCACTGAAAACATGATTCTAAGAGTGCCTTATTTGAACACTCTGCCATCTTAAATCGAGCCAAATGCTCAGGAGCAGCCAGCAAAATACAACTGGCATAAAGCAAATGATAACCCCGAACACAAGTTTTCAAACTTTTGGTATTTAAAGTCCAGGAGTGCAGTCTTATCTCTTAAAAGATGTTTCCATTTGGAATGCAGCCTTTAGTCTGTTGGTTCACTGTTGTCTTTTATGGAGTTTATTTTCACCAAGGATATTTATTTTTATTTTTTGCTCCTTTACAGATTCTTCTCAAAGCACCAGTACTTTGATTCCCAAGGAATGTTTATTTCATTAGTGTTCTCAGTACCATTACTGGTAAATGCCATCCTCATAGTGGTAAGCACTAATCTCTTTCTTTAAAATGTTTGGCATCAAGTCAAAATGCAAAAGGTACCAGAAAAAATGTTTTATTATAGAAAAGTCCTATTTATGGTGTCTGGTGATACTTTAATAATGTTTGATACTGATGCATTTATTAGTGGCTATTATAATGCAAATAACATCACTTTAGTGACATTTTGACATGTGTGACATAAATTGCTCAACTTGGACAACTTGGTAACCCTTTTGAACAACTAAAGCGTGTTAGTAATGGAAATCAGCAACACCCATCCTTTCAAAGGACAAATTTTATTTAATTCTATATATAGAAGTTTCAATAGAAAACCTAAGAAGGATCAAGAATTCAAGCCGCCTGTAGAGGCTTATGCAAATTAAAATATATCTATAATCTGTAAAGTCATAAGTAGTGAGGTGATTAAGGTAGACCGGAACTACAAAGAGTGTTTCATTGAGGAAATAAAGGCAGTGTGATTTAGAATGAAGATTGCTGTTTATTCACTTCCATTTTGATAACATTCTGTACTTATTAATGAGGTTTTGTTCTCATTTGGAAAAATTGACAGTACTTCAAATATTGGGCTTCACCAAGCTTGATAGCATCTTCTCTTAATGTCTGGAGATTTAGATTGCATAAAGAGAGGCCCCTGGAGAAATGAGAACGCTATCAGGAATTGAATTTCACATGTCATAATTTGTTTTTGTTTTTCAGATTGCTTGGGTTTATAAAACAGTGAATGTAATGACAGAACTAAAGACGATACAGCAGAAAAGGAAAGCAAGGAGAGAAAATAAGAAAAATCAATAAATAAGTGTATCTTCAGACAAATATTCTGTCAGCCATATTAACTTGAGGTTGGAAGTTAGGGATTTTTACATTATAAATGGTCTTATGTTCTTATCCTATGAAAAAAAATCATGTTCATTTTGAGCCCACTGAGAGAGCAATTCTTATATGGCACTTCACTATATAGACTACTTCATTGTAAACCAATCATAAGGCATCTCATACGTTTATTAGAGTTTCTCTAATGTACTGTTTTCTCATAGCTTAATGCATAAGTTGTTCAAGGTTTTATGATAGATGTTGTGCATCAAATATGCCAAAATAAACAAGTAAATTTTAATAAGTACCAGTTTATAAAACTGATTAGCTACATAATTGCCACCCATGATTAATTTCCATTTAGCAATTATCATAGCAGTATAACAAACAGTTTATACAACATTTTCATGGTATAAAAGTAATTATTGTTGGTACAAACTTCAGTATAACAGAAATGATAAAATGTTGCATTGTGACATGAGGCAAACCCTCAGATTTCAATTGTGACATGTCAACATCAGATATAAATATATATCTGATATATATTGCAGTATATAAATCATGCAGTTTGTGTTGCAATGCATGTTTTTTCATCCCACCCACTTTGTGAACGCCTATGCTAAGTCTGCTTGGTTGTAAATTTCTTGGATTTTGTGGGTGTTAATTCAAACTTTTATATGAGAAGTATAATTTAATAATGTGGGTTGCTGTGTTTGTCATATTAACTTGTTCCACTTTTTAAATTAAATGCTTAAGAGTTCATTAGGCTCTATCATTTTTCAGACTTTTGTAAATACTTTGGGATTGCATTCCTATATTTATGTAGGAACAAGTTACTGAACTCAGTCTGAAACAGTTTTACTTACTTACTTACTTACTTACTTACTTACTTACTTACTTACTTACTTACTTACTTACTTACTTATTTATTTAGTGTTCTTATATGCCGCCCTACTCCCTGAGGACTCAGGGCGGCGTACAACATTTAGAGAACAAATAAACAATATAAAATTTAAAAACAGTATTAAAAAGAATTTAAAAAAAAACATTTAAAAACCATACATACATGGGGGAGACCTAAGATGTAGAATTGTCTCAGTCACCCCGCCTGCAGGAAAAGCCATGTCTTGATGGCTTTTCGGAAGGCCAGCAAGGTGAGGATAATTCGGATCTCTGAGGGTAGTTGGTTCCAGAGAGCAGGGCCCCCCACAGAGAGGGCCCTCCCCCTAGGCCCCACCAGCCAGCATTGTTTGGTTGACGGGACCTGGAGGAGACCCACTCTGTGGGACCTGACCTGTCGAAGGGAAGTATGAGGTAGGATGCGGTCCCGGAGTTAACCTGGACCTAAGCCATGTAAGGCTTACTTACTAACAAGTAAGCTTGCATTCAAGAAATGTGAATAGGATTGCACTGTGCGATTACAAGCTCAGAATTGTTGTAATATAGCAAATTTGCTGTTCAAGAAGCAAGCAAAATCTAATACCAGGAAGTCATGAAATGTGAGAAGCTCACACAAATGGAATCAAAGTCCTGGATCTGAAGTGGATACAGAGATTAAAATGGAATTAATATAAACTTGGTGCTAGTGATACCACCAGATTCAATCCTGTGTTGTAAGAGGAATGTTCAGTCCTGCTTCGGACAAAATGGTAACAAAAGGTTTACCTCAAACGGGGGGGGGGGGGTTAAAATATTTGTAGAAGAAGAAGAAACACAACAGCCTGATGATTCTCTTACTTTTGATCCTATAATCTTCAATTGTACTTTGATTTTTTAAAAATATTTACAAGGTTCTAGCAAACTTGTATGCCTTATCAAAATAATAATATCCAAAATAGGAGATAGGGGTGTAATTAGGAAGGCAGGAAAAACTCAGTGTCAGGTATTATTTTCGTGTGAAGGCATCTTCATATCCATCCATTTGGAGTGGAAAACAATTCATAGAGGCAAACTGAAAATAGCTGAGACTTTGGAGTAGTCTCTCTGTCCTACAATCTGATGGGGCTGTAAACTTATGCTTTCCAATTCTGAAAGATTGCTGTGAGGGAAGGTATTTTTCTCACATTGCTTATAGTATTAAAAAAAGTGGAAGTTTTGCCACCTGTGCACAAAATCATTTTAAACACGGCAGTTTGGATTCAGTTTGGATTTGAAGTCAGAATCAGAATGATTTCTTCTATTCCTGAAATTGTTTTCAAGGATTATTAAATATAATTCCCAGTTCAGTTCAGTGAAGCTAATTCTTTAGATTTGTAGCTTCAGAAGGTAAAGATTTATTAAAGAACCTGGTACATAATGTTCAGTTAAGAGTTAAAAGCTTTCAGAAAGAAGGCAAGATAAATGAAAAATATTTATGCAATACAAGGTTATATAGGCAGTTCTCGACTTACGACCACAATTGAGCCCAAAATTTCTGTTGTTAAAGTGAGACATTTGTTAAGTGATTCCCCCCCCCCCCATTTTACAACCTTTGTCACAGTTGTTCAATGAATCATTGTGGTTAAGTTAGTAACATGTTTGTTAAGTGAATCTGGCTTCCCCATTGATTTCGCTTCTCAGAAGATCGCAAAAGGTGATCACATGACCCCGGGACACTGCAGCCATTATAAATATGAGTTGGTTGCCAAGCATCTGAATTTTTATCATGTGATCATATGGATGCTGCAACGTTTGTATGAGGGTGAGTCAAACAGTAATGCCATTTTCTTTATTTCAGGTGACGTTTTTGATAAAAATACCTGAAATTTTTCCCAGTTATAAATGATTATATCATTTATGTTCTGAAATATTTTGTTTCTTGCTTTTCAGGTTTTTAGACTCGCAAGGAAAATTCAAAATGGCTGCCCCCTTAGAGTTGCGTCAAAAACAAAGAGCAGTGATTGAATTCCTTGTTGCTGAGGGGGAAACCTCTGTGAACATTCACAGATGATTACAAAATGTGTTTGAGGACAATACTTTAGATTATAGCAATGTATGCAGGTGAGTGAAAGGGTTTGAGAGGCAAACATTATTCCAGTGACGAGGAAGTGAAAACTTCAGTGAAGAAGTGGCTCAAAGAACAGAACAAAAACTGGCCCGCCCGAACCGGGAGCATTGAATACATGCTCTCATTCAAAGGTGGAACATTGCTATTGAGAGAAACAGTGACTATGTTGAGAAGTAGGGATGTGATCCACAGAGGACCAGCTTCATTTTGATGTATGCTACATGTTCCTGTGTTGGTAATTATACCTGTCCTAAAGAAAATGGCATTACTTTTTGACTCACCCTCGTAAGTATGAAAAACAGTCAACGGTCACTTTTTTTCAGTGCCGTTGCAACTTCAAACGGTCACTAAACCAACCCTTGTAAGTTGAAGACTACCTGTATGCAAAACGCTGACACTCGGAGAGTGTCTACATTTTATAAATAAAAGGGGTACGGTAATAT
Source organism: Diadophis punctatus similis (assembly GCA_023053685.1). Taxonomy (NCBI): domain Eukaryota; kingdom Metazoa; phylum Chordata; class Lepidosauria; order Squamata; family Dipsadidae; genus Diadophis; species Diadophis punctatus. Next base: position 138,035,311 of record JALIGW010000001.1, on the reverse strand, counting down.
TTTAGTCATAGAAAAAAACAAATGCAGATGTTTGTGTAGAACTGTCTAACCCAGGAAAGACTACAGATTACCCCTCTCACAAGAAAAGGCTATTAAAATTTAATTCTGACTTTTGAGCAGTTTGAAAACGAAAGTGAAATCATCCAAATGTTTGTATTTTCTGCTATCTGTTTTTTTTTAAATGTTACAACTCGAGGTGTAAATAAAGTGCAATCCATGGAACAAAAATGCACTCCTCGCTGGAGTACAGTGCATTGCATGCAATTTGCCACCAGGTGCTGCTGTTCCACAGATTTTGGGGGATCCTGGAACTATAAATTAAACAGGGCCATCTGGAGAGACCAAGGCACAGGGGAACCCCTCCTGTTTTATGCTGCTTTTTGAGATAGTAGCCACACAAGCAGGAAAGTGTGGCAACATTACACAGTAGAAAACGAACAACAAAAAGGAGGGATTTTGCCTCGACACAGATTACCAGATTACTATGACTAGAGTCCAATCCAACGGAAGGACAATAGTGATGTGGTCTCCAGCAACTGACCACAACTGCTTCCAATCCAGGCAGAGATTTCCCCAAAGAGAGATCTTGTATGAATGCTTTGTCTTGATTGGCTTTACAAATATTAAACAAATTCAAATTTGTTTAATTTACATGAATTATAAAGTAAACTGCATTACAATCTGCTATTCTAGCCCGTTGTGAGTAAAACAAGCCTTTAAGACGTGTAAAAGAATTAACTTTCCTCTCTCCAAGCTGCGGTTTCAATAGAAGTGAGATTTTTCTATATTTTTTCTATGTATAAATTGCTTTTATTTCCACTACAATGAGTCTGCTAGGGTTCATTGATAGCTAAACCCCACGGTCTGCATTCAAAACTGCTCTGTTATGGGGTTTTATGATTTATTTATTTGTGTGTGTGTGTGTGTGTGTGTGTGTATTCACCTTAAACAAATATATTCCTTTGCATGTGACTTGTTTTCTCTAAAAATGCCAAAAACAATCCTTTTCCTGTTTTATATTTATAAACAGACCTTTAAAGCCTTGTCATTCAAAGTTAATCATAAAAGATTTAATTAAGAATTGACAAAAACAACATAATTGAAATTTAATCCCATCAAGTAACATTCCACAAATTAATTTCTTACCATCTTCTCTTCATCTCAGAAACTCCTTCACAAGTTTAACACTTCCTTTCAATTTTAATAACATCACTTCCTCTAAAAAAATACTACAAAAAAATCTCTTCTTATAACTTACCGGTATCTATAAGCGAATCATTCAATCCTGGTCAAGAAAAAAGTGTTTAAAAGTTGCTAGGGGAAAAAAATCATGTACGCTTTAACCTTGGTCAAATAAGACAATTTTATAAATCTTTTCATTTTTGAAACTCTTGATATTTGTTCTTTTTAAGTAGTGTCTCAGAAGCTGATTTCATTCTCTCGTCTTTTCTTAGGAAATCTGTATAGGTATCACTTTTGATACCTATCAAAAATAAGAGTTATCCAAGTCACTTTTCTGAGTTGAAATCCACACATCCAAGTCATTCGGGTTTCTTATTTGTATGTCACTTTTAGCTATGTAAACATCAACTGCTTTCATTTGTAAATCCTATATAACATCTTTGTCAATATTCTTGTATCTTTTGCCAATTTTAAATCCATATTCAAATAGCCTGTTTCTCAGTTGCATCCTCTTCTACATTCTCTTTTGAGCCCATTTTTAGTAATGGAGAATCTGAAAAGACAGTTCTGAGTACATTGTCACTTAAATATTTTTGAATTCTTTCAGAGTTAAAATACTTTACTTTGTATCATGGGATTCATTCACCAGCCCAACTGCTGTCACTCTCTGACCAAGCCATCTTCAATTCGCTGTGCTTCCTGGAAGTGCCGATGCAAAAAACACTTTCTCTCCAGTTAAAATATACCCCTAAATATTATAATGTATAGTTAACCATAAAATCAGCAATCCTGTTGCATACCTGAGTGGAAGGCTAAAGGCTTAATTCAGAAGGAAGAAATGTAATTTTGCAGAGTGCATTTAATGTTTGTTAAATAGCTGTAATCAAAATGAAATCAGTTAAATAGTTTTATTTTAAAAAAGACAAAATGGAAAATTGCTGAGCTGGAAGTTTAAGAAAGCTTTACATAAACACAGGTAGGTCACAAAGATATCAATCAGCGGTATTTAGTATCGCAATCTTTGGTGCTAATCTTTGCAATGCATTATTAAAGTTCAAATGAATCTTAAACTTGAATAGTTGATGGAATCAGACATTCTCTATGTTGTCTACTGTTCCTACCTGTTTACCCTACATGGCTCAGGACCAGGCTACCTTCGGGACCGCATCCTACCACACACCTCCCTATGACCAGTTAGGTCCCACAGAGTGGGCCTCCAGGTCCCATCGGCCAAACAATGTTGGTTGGTGGGTCCACGGGGGAGAGCCTTCTCTGTGGGAGCCCCATCCCTCTGGAACCAACTCCCACCGGAGAGCCGGACTATCCCCACTCTACTGGCCTTCCGTAAAGCCGTAAAAACATGGCTCTTCCGGCACGCGGGGTGAAAAAGATCAGATTCCCCCCATGAATGAGTGGTTTTTTATAGTAATGTATTGTTTTTTAAACTATGATGTTTTTACACGGGGTGGAGCTTCCGGCGGTAGGGCGAGGGAGAGCAGAGCTCCGTCGCCCGAATCCACATTCCATGAAATTTGGAGCCCCCCGACCCAAAGTCCAGCTTAATTTTGGGAGGGGAAACGACTAAGGAAGATCTACGCATAGCCCAGGATCATCGGGACGATTAAATCCGCTCGATACGAAGACTGGGCAGTCCTACAAGCTCCAGGCTGCAAGATCCATCGTCGCCATTATGGTAGCGGGTGTGGTGCCGGGGAGCTCAAACAACTCTAACAACTCTAACAACTCTAACAAGACAAGAGGTATCGTTTGGGGAGTGAAAATTGGAGGTCAGCGGCTTAAGAAACCAGGCGCTAAGATTTTCAACTGCTTGAAGACTGGGGGATTTCCCGATATACCCCTGATCTTAATAGGCGCTCTGTGTGACGGCGATTTTTGGGAGAGCTATTTGCAATCTAGCACCCGATCGCGAGGGAACGCTGGCCGGTCCAAGGAAGATCGTTTTAATGATTGTGAGAACTGTGGGAACTGTGAGAACTATTACCACTTAATTTTAAAGTGCCTGGCCACCCCACAACCTTCCAGACGGGGGCTGGTGCAGTCTGAGACTTTGGTGCCTTTGCTAAGTGCGGCCGCTGCCTCCGTAATCAGCGCAATATTTTCTATCTGGCGGCGTGACCGCCGCGACTACGATTGCGAGGCCTCTTTTAATCAAAGCAACTTTATTTGCCTGTGGGGACTTTGCCTGTGGGGACTTTGCTTGAGGGGTTTTTCCCCGCGTTTCATCTACTGCGTCAGCTGTTTACCATCTTTGCTGTGGTGTCCTTCATCTGGGACGTGGCTTCTACCATTTCGATTGGAGCAGCGTTTTGCATTTGCTGCTATCGGCGCCATTTTTGTTCCCACGAGGTTGCTGACGGCTGAGACCAAATATAAGGCCCTGTATAGTCTCATGAGGACATATGTGAAGAATACGAAAGCTTCGCTAAGAACTATTACCAGCCTTGGGGCAGATGTCGGGAAGAACGGAACAGCTAATGAAAAAACTGAAAGAATTAACTTTTAAATTAGTTGGGGAGGCTGGCACTTTTGCACCCCCATATATTGAAACTGCTTTTTACCCTTGTTTGTTTTTTTATATTTTATATTTTTATCTCACCTCGGGGGGGGAATTATGTATGGGTTATGTGTGTGAGCTGGATTAGGGTTGATTGGGTTGATATGAATGTAATGTGTTATAGATAAAAAATTGAAGGAATGAGTGAGTCCGGGGCTGGGATCCTGCCCCCCCTCTGCTGAGTGTGGAAACAGAAGCGGAGGGGTGTGTGGGACCAACCCCGGGCCCAGTATGAGTGGAGTGTATGGCCTGCCGGGAGAACGGAGGACCAGCGGGGGAGGGGAGGGAATCTCTGGGGGTAGTGGGAGTAGGAGCATTACGGTCATAACAGGGAGGGGTAGGTATGGCGGGAGCAGAGGGGTAGGCCGCTCTCGGGGAACGAGGATTCGCTGTTTACAAGCGATTCCTTGTTCTGGCCCCTCTGATATGGTTCCATCTAGCTCAGCCCGAGTACCTGGTAACCAGGGATGTCAGGGCCCCGGGCTCAAGCTGCTGCTGTTGAATGCCAGGTCGATTATGAACAAGGCCCCCCTTGTACGGGATCTAATCCTGGAAGAGGGGGCTGACCTGGCATGTATTACTGAAACCTGGCTGGGTCAGGAGGGGGGGGTCCCCCTCTCCGAAATGTGCCCGGACGGGTTTTCAGTCCAGCATCAGCCGCGACCCCAGGGAAGGGGTGGAGGAGTGGCTATTATAGCTCGCCAGAACCTTTGCCCTCGAAGGAGCCCTGCCCCGGAGATTGTTGGGTGTGAGACGCTCCTTCTGAAGTTGGACTTAGGGGTTCAGGTGGGCCTTTTGTTAACGTACCTGCCTCCTAGCTGCGTTACAAAGGCCCTGCCTGTTCTGCTTGAGGCGGTTGCGGGGCTGGCGATTGAGTTCCCCAGGTTGATGGTGCTGGGGGACTTTAATCTGCCATCGCCCGGCGAAGCCTCAGGGGCAGTCCAGGAGTTCATGGCTTCCATGACAACCATGGACCTGACCCAAGTAGTTCAGGGTCCGACTCATGAGGGAGGTCACACGCTTGACCTTGTGTTTCTCTCGGGGCAGTGGAGAGATGATCTGAGGCTGAGGGGTTTAGTCACAGTACCCTTGTGGTCAGATCATTTCCTTCTGAGGATGGATTTCATGGCACCACTCCTCCACCGCAAGGAGGCGGGACCGACTAAGTGGTTCCGCCCCAGGCGCCTAATGGAGCCCGAGGGATTCCAGAGGGAGCTTGGGGAAATACCTGAATCCCTGGTACACAACTCGTCCGAGGACCTTGTAGCCACCTGGAATCGGGTGGCAGCGGGGGCCTTGGATCGGATTGCGCCTTTGCGGCCTCTCCGTGGTAGCGGATCCAGGAGGGCCCCTTGGTTTACTGAGGAACTCCGGGAGATGAAGCGCCATAAGAGACGCCTAGAGCGACGATGGAGATCTAGTAAAGCTGAGTCTGACCGGACACTTTTAAGAACTTTCATTAAGTCTTACTTAGTGGCGATAAGGGCGGCAAAATGTTCGCATTTTTCCGCCCTTATTGCGTCCGCTGACTCCTGCCCAGCCGCCCTGTTTAGGGTGACCCGCTCCCTCCTAGCCAAGGAGGGTGGCGAAGATCCCTTGCAGGGCAGAGCTGAGGAATTTTCTCGGTTTCTGGCGGATAAAGTCACTCAGATTCGGACAGACCTGGACTCCGATTGGGCAGTACAGGCCGAGGTGACAGGGGCAGGTCTTAGTCCTGTTATATGGGAGGAGTTTGAACCGGTGACTCCTGATGATGTAGACAAGGCCATAGGAGCGATGAGTTCCGCCCCTTGTTTATTGGACCCGTGTCCATCCTGGTTGGTTTCGGCCACCAGGGAGGTTTCACGCGGCTGGCTCCAGGCGTTGGTCAACGCTTCTCTGAGAGAGGGGTCCGTCCCGCGGCCCTTAAAAGTTGCGGTGGTGAGGCCCCTCCTCAAGAAGCCTTCCCTGGACCCAGCGGATTTAAAGAACTTCCGTCCGGTCTCCAACCTCCCCTTCGCGGGGAAGGTTGTAGAGAAAGTGGTGGCACTCCAACTCCTACGGCTGTTGGATGACACTGATTTTCTGGATCCCTTTCAATCGGGTTTCAGGCGCGGCTACAGTACGGAAACGGCTTTGGTCACTCTGATGGATGACCTCTGGCGAGCCCGGGATGGGGGTCATTCCTCCATCCTGGTGCTACTTGACCTCTCAGCGGCTTTCGATACCATTGACCATGATATCCTTCTGCGTCGTCTCGGCGAGGTGGGAGTGGGCGGCACTGTGTTACAGTGGTTCTCCTCCTACCTCTCTGACAGGACGCAGTCGGTGTTGACAGGGGGGCAGATGTCGAGCCCTAGGCCCCTACTTTGTGGGGTGCCGCAGGGCTCGGTCCTCTCGCCCATCCTGTTTAACATCTACATGAAACCACTGGGTGAGATCATCCGACGACACGGGGTGAGGTATCAGCAATATGCTGATGATACCCAGTTGTACATCTCCACCCCGTCTCAATTCAGGGAAGCCGTCGACGTAATGTGCCGCTGCCTGGACGATGTTAGGGTCTGGATGGGGAAGAACCGGCTAAAGCTCAACCCTGACAAGACCGAGTGGCTGTGGATATTGCCTCCCAAGGATTATGTCAATTGCCCCTCCTTGGTTCTTGGGGGAGAGAAATTAACTCCCTCAGAACGGGTTCGCAATTTGGGTGTCCTCCTAGACCCACAGCTAAAATTGGAGCAACATCTTTCAGCTGTGGCTAGGGGGACCTTTGCACAGGTTCGCCTAGTGCACCAATTGCGACCCTTCTTGGAGAGGGAGGCGCTACTCACAGTCACCCACGCCCTTATCACCTCCCGGCTGGATTACTGCAATGCGCTCTACATGGGGCTACCCTTGAAGAGTATCCGGAGACTACAATTGGTGCAAAATGCAGCTGCTCGTGCCGTGGTGGGTGTGCCCAGGTACACCCATGTAACACCTGTCCTCCGGCAGCTGCATTGGTTGCCCATTAGTCTCCGGATCCAATTTAAGGTGTTGGTCGTTACCTTTAAAGCCCTACATGGCTCAGGGCCAGGTTACCTTCGGGACCGCATCCTGCCGCATACCTCCCTACGACCAGTTAGGTCCCACAGAGTGGGTCTTCTCCAGGTCCCATCAACCAAACAATGTCGGTTGGCGGGGCCTAGGGGGAGAACCTTCTCTGTGGGAGCTCCCTCCCTATGGAACCAACTTCCTCCGGAGATCAGAGCCATCCCCACCCTGCTGGCCTTCCGGAAAGCAATAAAAACGTGGCTCTTCCGGCAGGCGGGGTGAAAGTGAGACCGAGCATATTATCTCTGGGTCTCCCCCCTTGTTATGAATGTTGGAGATTTTCTTTTTAATTTTTCTATATCTTTTTAACTGTGATGTTTTTTATTGTAATAGATTTGGATATGTTGTGAGCCGCCCAGAGTCCCCCGGGAGTTGGGCGGCATACAAATCTATTAAATTAAATTAAATTAAATTAAATGTTTTTATGTGATTGTTCTTATCTATGCTGTACGCCGCCCTGAGTCCTACGGGATTGGGCGGCTTATAAGAACATTTATTAAATTACTTGTAACTTAATCTACTTATCAAGTAATTTGTGAGGAATGAAAAAGGCAGAAAGCTAGCACAGGGCAATCCAATTTTTCACTATCTGAATTGAAAGATCCTGAAATCATTTACTGGCTCCTTTCTCACTGAACTGGTGAGAATTTTTGATCATCTGTTTTGATTTCTACCTCTGAAACTTCCACTGTACAATAAGAATTTGATAAGAATTATTAAGCATTTCCGATTTGAGCATATTGGATGGATGGTTAAATATTATGCTTGGTAGAGTTCACACAACAAATCATGGCTGACAATTCAAAATGGCTGGATTTGAATAGCATCCTTAGCTTTAGAGAAACGATCCAGAAGTAGCCCTTACCCCTAAAATCAAACAAAACCAAATCCATTCTTCGGCAGAAACAGAAAGGATTTAGCTAGAAAAGTCAGCTAAAAGCAAGTTTGCAGGCTAGATTGAAAACGTGGAAAAAAGTATCCTGGAAGAAAGCAATGGCAAGCAATTCCCATATTGTTGCAAATACATAGACAAGTCAACCAAGAGGTTATGGATGAGGGCTAGGAATCAAGCTTGATTGGAGGGAAATTTTCTAGGGTTTGAATATAATTCACACTAAATTAGAGAATAAATGGAATTATTTTTGTTCCTAGGTATGTTCATAACTTGATTTCTAGAGTCTTTTAGAGTAATATCTTTATAGGCCATCCCAGAGATTGCAAAAGTTGTAAGCTTTCAAGATCTCCAGATCTTTTCATTTGGCAAGACTTGTTATTTCTTCTACTTGCCACCTAGCGTGTGAAGCTGGAGGCAGTAATTGAGTGCCTGCGTCAATGCCACTTTTCTGAATGTAGAAATCGTTTTCACTCTTGGTGGAGGCTGGTCATCGTGGTTCCTCAGTTGTTGGGAAAATATTTTACAGTTCTCTGGGGAAGAGCTATCTTTTTTTAAGCATACATTGTATAGATTCCAAGTTAAGTGAATGGCATGTATTTCCTACTGAAAGCAGTGGGATCTCAGTACAGTTAGAACACTATCTGGGTGAGACAGAGAAAAGGATTAGAAAGAAAAAAAATTGCAGGTGAAGAGAAATGTTCTGAATAAACGTGGAAAAGTTTTTACTTAATTTTGTTCCAGTGGTTGGAAAAATTGCTGCCCCCAAATAACAAAGTACTACATTAATACTAGTCAAAACACATACTAAATATTCACAAACAATGTTACAGGATTAAACTCATTGCTAGGGGAACCCTTCCCCATATATTTTCTCACATCCATTTCTCTGACAAATGAGTTTGAGATCTCCCAGATGCTTGGGAAACACCACAGGGTTAGTCCTTGTGATTGATTGTTTTCACTTTAGTCAAGCTGATCGCAAAAGACATAGTTCAAAGCTGTGCTCCTTAAATCAAGGGGGGGAAAGTGGAAGATTGTGACCTGAAAAACAAGACAATTTCATGTTTTATTTTTATTTTTTTTGCTGAGAATAGAATAGAATAGAATAGAATAGAATAGAATAGAATAGAATAACAGAGTTGGAAGGGACTCTGGAGGTCTTCTAGTCCAACCCCCTGCTCAGGCAGGAAACCCTACACCACTTCAGACAAATGGTTGTCCAATCACTTCTTAAAAACTTTCAGTGTTGGAGCATTCACAACTTCTGGAGGCAAGTTGTTCCACTGATTGATTGTTCTGACTGTCAGGAAATTTCTCCTTAGTTCTAGTTCCATTGCTTCTTGTTCTGCCCTCAGGTGCTTTGGAGAATAGCTTGACTCCCTCTTCTTTGTGGCAACCCCTGAGATATTGGAACACTGCTATCATGTCACCCCTAGTCCTTCTTTTCATCAAACTAGATATACCCGCAAAAGTATTGATATACTTTTCAACACTGGCATACATCCCTAGACTACAATACAGGTAGTCCTCGACTTACAGCAGATCATTTAGTGACCGTTCAGAGTAACAACAGCACTGAAAAATGTGATATGACCATTTTTCACACAAATTACCATTGCACCATCCCCATGGTCACATGATCAAAATTCAGACGCTTGGCAACTGATTCATATTTGTGATGGTTGCAGTGCCCCATGTGATCATATTTTTCAACCTTCTGACAATGGTGAAGAAAGAATCACTTAACCATTTTAATAACTGCAGTGATTCCCTTAGCAAGAAAGGTCATAAATTGGAGCAAAATTCACTTAACAATTTTTTCGCTTAGCAACAGAAATTTTGGGCTCAATTGTAATCGTAAGTTGAGGACTGCTTGTATTTGTATAATTGAATTACTTTAAAACAAGGATCTGCAACCTGCGGCTCCGGAGCTCTTTGGGCACTCTGCTGTGGCTCCCTGTCGGGTGATCCCATCACTGACTAGCCCTGCCCCTTGCCCTCTCCTCCCAGTCACTCCTTGCCTAGCCTGAGAAGGTAAAGACAACAGCGGGGGATGAGAGGGAGATACACACACACACACACACACACACAGAGAGAGAGAGAGAGAGAGAGAGAGAGATACAGAGGGGGGGAGTGAGAGGGATACACAGAGATACAGAGAGAGAGGGAGGGGGGAGGGAGGGAGGGAGGGAGAGGGTGTCAAAGGGTTTTGTGGCTCCCCGTGTTTTTTAACAACAGTTGTCTGCCCTAATGACCGGCTGGGTAGGCGTGGCTAGGGGGGGTCATGTGACTGGGTGGGAGTGAGTGACATTGAGTTGGCCACGCCCACCCAGGTTTTGTGGCTCCCGGTGTTTTCTGTGGGAAATGGGTCCAAATGGCTCTTTAAGTGTTTAAGGTTGCAGACCCCTGCTTTGAAATTATGAATCCCATGGAATAGCGCTATCACAAAGCATGCAGCTATGGTGGGGAAGCTCACCAAATGAGCTTATGGTGATATGAGATCTTACCAACATATATGGACAGGATTCCCAGGTCTGTCCTGTTTTCATCCTCATCATCTCCCGTTCAGTGTGGACTGTATGAAAGTATGGGCAAATGTACCACTGGGATGCCAGCCTCTTTGAGATGGATATACCATGGTAAGAAATTGTGAGCATTGAACCTATCATGTTCTGGTTGACTCCTTTCAAGACTGCATTCCCATATCCACCTGTATTACAAATTACTATCCAAATTGCAAAACCATAGGCATCAAAGCCAATCCTCTGAAACTTCCAAAAGAGTTTTCTTCCAAAAGCACCATGCTTAAGGTTAACTGCATACCCACTTTGAAAAAGGAGAAACCACATCTATAGAAAAACACTCGTTTTTAAAAACCTAAGTAGGTTAAAATAGAACTCTTAATAATTCTGGTAATCATACTTCATGCTTTACTACTCTTGCGGGAGCACAGGGCTCAGTGGTTAAAGACACTGAGCTTGTCAGCTGGAAAGCTGACAGCCAAGGTTTGAAACCTGAGTGCCACATGATGGGGTGAGCTCCCATTACTCGCTCCAGCTCCTGCCTACCTAGCAATTCGAAAGCATGCAAATGTGAGTAGATAAAGAGGTACCACTTCAGTGGAAAGGTAACAGTGTTTTGTGTGCCTCAGTGTATAGCCATGCTGGCCATATGACCATGGAAGTGTCTTCGGACAAAGATGGTTACCTCAGCTAAGAAACACAGATGAGCACCACTCCCTAGAGCCAGAGAAAGGGGAAACCTTCACCACATTTACTACTTTTGCTCATTGATAGGTAGGTTTATTTTCCAGTGTAAATAGATCCAAATGTTCATTATTTATACCTTATGTTCACCAATTATCTGTTGCCTCATCCCCCAACCACCATTGTTCCCATACTTCAACAGGAAATATTTCTAATAAAGCCTGTGAAAAATATTTGATATTTATTTTGCAACTGGGATTGATTAGTTGAATCCTTTCTTCAAAAGTATGCAAGTTAAAAAAAACAAGTGTTTTTGTAAGTGTGTGTGTGGTGTGTGTGTGTTTATGAAGAATTGTAACCAGTACCAATGTCCTTTGCATTGTTATCTGCAAATCTTACTCCATTTGTTATTATCGTCCTTATATTCATTTGTTCATTGAGATGAGGGTTTGGGGTGCTATATTAAAAAAAAATTAAATGATATTTTCTGGCTAACAACCAAATTAGGCCTGGCAGACGAGGAAAGGAAAAGAAGAAGAAAGACAAAAACATAACAAATGCCAATTAAAATGAACCAAAAAAAAGAAGACCATGACTGAAATCAAAGAAAAAATAAGAGCTGTTCATCATTTCTAACTTGAAAGTAGAAATCAACTAGATTAATGCAGAAAAATTCTTCTGTTATTAAAGCATAAAAATATTTTTCATAAAAGAGGTTGAAAAAGATGATTGGTGAGCTCAGGTCTCGTGGGGCTGGAAGTAAGAAGGAGACCCTCCCAACTTATTCCAGTGAAAATCAAATACAGATAGTCCTCAACTTACCCACTTGAGCCCAAAATTTCTGTTGCTAAATGAGACTTTTGTTAAGTGAATTTTACGACCTTTCTTGCCACAGCTGTTACGTGAATCACTGCAGTTGTTAAGTTAGTAAGGATAGCTTAGCAGCCACTTACAATAAGCTCTCAACTCAAACTCCGTGTACGTGGGGATCCCCAAACAGTGAGTGTTTCTTTCTTTCTTTCTCCCTTGAAGGCCCCCCCTGCACCCCTTTTGGGCCTAGCAAGCCTCCCTACAGCCCCCTGGGAGCCAAAAGGGGTTTGGGGGAGAGTGCCGCACTCCTCTGTGCCCCATTTTGGGCCTAGCTAGCCTCCCTACAGCCCCTTGGGAGCCAAAAGGGGCATGGGGGGGTTCGCTTCCTCCCGCATCACGGGGCAAAAAAAGCCAAAAAACAGATGGCGACCGCATGCACAGTGCCGGAACACAGCTTCTGCGCATGCTCAGAAGGAAAAAAATGAATTAAAAATTTTTAAAATTCAAAAAAAAGATGGCGGCGCCCACGGAGCGGCACTGACCAATCTGGTTCGGTGATGTCATCATGACATCACCAGCGGGTCACTACCGGTTCGGTGAACCGGGAGGAACCCACCCCCGATGAACCCTCAGAAAACAGTCAAATAAAAAAGTTCATTGAAACTTGCTGACAGTGAGTCACACATCTATTGAAAACGAGCAGGAAAATGAAAAGCAGTTTCTGTGCTAATAGTTATTAGAAAGGAAATGAAAAAGAAATGTCAAGAATAATAACTTATATTGATTTTCTCTATATTGCAATTAAAAAGATAAAAACTGATACAAACTTAAAAATAAAAATAGAAAGTGCTAAAAAGAAAAAAAACTAGAAAAGCAAGAAAAATAAAATATAAGAAACAAGAAGAAATATAGAAATTATTTCCCCCTTCACAACAAATCTAAACAATTTCAGAAACTTATCCCCTTCTTTTAAAATACAACCAATGATCCAAGGGTGGGTTCCTACCGATGCGGTCCAGTGCGCCATTCCAGTAGGGACCTGCTGATTGCCCAATTTGCACGCGGCGGCTCCGGTGCCATTTCGCCAGTCCGTCACGTGCTGCCATCTTTTTTCCAGAATTTTTCGGTGATTTTTTGCTTCTGTGCATGCATGGAAGCAAAATCTCACGAGGGGATGCGCGTGTGTGAGATTTTGGTGAGATTTCGCTTCCGCGTATGCGCGGAAGCGAAAAATAACCAAAATCGTGTGCGCGCATCCCCTCGCAAGATTTTGGTGAGATTTTGCTTCCGCGCATGCGCAGGAAGCAAAATCGTGCAAGGGGATGTGCGCGCTTAGCAAGCGCAAACGCATGCGCAACATAGCAGCACACCGGTAGCGAGGTAAGTGCAACCCGCCCCTGCAATGATCTCATCTGCCCATATCTCATCTCTTATCTAAAAAATAATCATTCAGTTGTGGTCAGCAAAAGTCCATTAAAGGTTACCAGAGGTACCTATTTTAATCTGGGTCAAATACACCAACTTTATATTCTTTTAACAGTCTTGATATTTTATCCCTCCAAATAATGTCCTAGAACAGTGATGGCGAACCTTTTTTTCTTCGGGTGCCAAAAGCGCGCACATGCGTGCTATCGCGCACGTGCGAGTGCCCACACCCATAATTCAATGCCCCCTGCGCGTGCAAATCCCCGTGCTGCCCCGCCCTGTGCACATGCGGGCACAGCCCCCCCTCCCCTGTTTCCCAACTTCCAGTGGACCCAATAGGCCCATTTTTCGCCCTTCCCAGGCTCCAGAGGCTTCCCTGCAGCTTGGGGAGGGCGAAAACGGCCTCCCCACCCCCCTAAAGGCCCTCCGGAGGCCGGAAAGGACCCGCTTTCTGCCTTCCGGTGGGCCCAGTAGGCCCATTTTTTCCCCCTCCCCCTCCCCACCAAGGCCCTTGGAGGCCGGAAACGCCCTCCCAGTGCCTCCGCGCAAGCCAAATCAGCTGACCAGTGCGCACATGCGCGCTGGAGCTGAGCTAGGGCAACAGCTCGCGTGCCAGCAGATATGGCTCCGCGTGCCACCTGTGGCACGCGTGCCATAGGTTCGCCATCACTGTCCTAGAATGTAATTTTTTTTCTTTGTTCCATCTCACAATTTTTTTTCAAAACGTTAACAAATCTCTTTTGTAAATACAATATAGGAAAATTATGCAGGTCACGCATTTGGTTTGTTATTTCTATATCCTTTTCATTATCAAGACATCTGCCACTTCCATTTGTATGTCCAGTGTAGCATCTTTTTCTATTTCATTTATGTAGCCTGTTATTTTTAAATCCACTCAGTCTTGCCCAGTAAAACTTATTCATCTTTCATAATATCTTTTAAATACAGTCTGTCTATAGTGGAGACACTCTTAAAATTAACTTCTGGGTCCATTGTCACAAATAACCTTTGGTATATCCAGTAGTGTTAAAAGTATTTTGCTTCATTTTCTATTAATAAGTTAAATGTTCTTCTCCATTAATTGTATTTTTTAATTCTTTCTGGTTCTCGCTAGTGTCTAATCTTCAAAGTCCCATATTATCATTTTTTAAAAGAATTCAAAGCAACAGCATTTTTACATGAAAAGGATTCTTATGACTAAGTCCAAAATCTTATTTCATATCCATCTGGGTCCATAGATTGTTTATAACTTTATGAAATTAATACTGTAATCATCCTTTTGCTGTTTATTAAAAAAAAGGTTGACTTAAACTTGTATTTAAAACCTCTTTCAGTAAGTATTAAAGGAAACTCATCCAGTACTATGGTTATTGTGCCTGAATTTAAAAGGGGGGGGGGGGAGAGGGAAACATTTCAGACTTAAAGAGAATACCCAAAATGGCAACACAATTCTTCAGAGTTGATGTATCTTCAATCTGAGGAAAAATTAATGTTTTTTTCTCTTTCATATGTCTGTTATGTAACAGAAGTTTTAAAACTATAAACAACATGGAATGAAAATATTGCACTTTCTAAAAGTGGGGGGGATCATAACCATATTGGGATTAACTTGCATGCCGAATGTACCAAATGATTGACTATAATAAAATATTATATAACTGTGGCATGATACAATTAGGAGTTTGAGTGATTTTGAGGGCATGGGATGATCAGAACCAAAAAAGTTATAACTGCTTTTGACATTATTTAAGTCACTCAGCAAATTATTGCTTGAATTGCATGCTTTTTTCTGGATCACCCCTAATTTCCACAAAATGAACATACAACATTAAAATCCTTTTGAATGTGTTTTCATAGTGGTAAAATTTGTGTGGCTGATTGTGAAAACTATTTCAGACATCAGCAAGTCCAATTGGCAAAAGAAAGTTCAAGACCATATTGGTTGGAAACATACAGAAGAGGGCTTCATCCTGCAGTAGCTAGAATGATGATGATGATAATTATTTCAGTGTTATCATGAAAATCTCATTCAATACAATTCAAATGTTCCACATATTCAGAGACTTTCTGTTTTTGGCCACGTGTCAAATGTCTTTTTATTTTTATTTTATTTATTTATTTTTGTCAAGCATGTATAAGGTAACAGATATAAGTATAAACATGATTATGGGTACAGAAAATGGATATGAATAAATGGGGGACAGTAGGACAGGGACGGTAGGTACATTGGTGCGCTTATGCATGCACCTTACAGACCTCTTAGGAATGGGATGAGGCCGACAGTAGATAGTCTGAGGTTAAAGTTTTGGGGGTTTGGGGATGAAATCACAGAGTCAGGTAGAGCATTCCAGGCATTGACCACTCTGTTGCTGAAGTCGTATTTTCTGCAATCAAGTTTTTCCAAGAGAGTATATTGGCAAGCAGCTTATTTTGGGCCAACTTCATCAGAATCGCCAACAGGAATTCCAAGCCAAGACTAAGAAATGAATAGGACCAGAACAAAAATTAAACTTGCACTTAAATCTAATTCAATTCCTCAAATATAATATATTTACACATGACATTTTACTTTCTTAATATGACAACTGTTTAATACATTTCCTCTTACGTCCTACTGTTAATTACAATTTGGTTACTACTCAAAGCTTCAGTGACTGCATATAGTCCTACAATCCTGGATTAATCCTGAAACATTATTCCAGTGACGAGGAAGTGAAAACTGCAGTGAAGAAGTGGCTCAAAGAACAGTCAACAAAATTTTACGAGGCAGGGATACATGCTCTCATTCGAAGGTGGAACATTGCTATTGAGAGAAACGGTGACTATGTTGAGAAGTAGGGATGTGATCCACAGAGGACCAGCTTCATTTTGACGTATGCTACATGTTCCTGTGTTGGTAATTATACCTGTCCTAAAGAAAATGGCATTACGTTTTGACTCACCCTCTCATATTTGTTTACATCTTTGATTGAGGCTAATGCTGGGCTGAAACTGTAATCAGCTAGGTACAATCAAGTTGATGCAATTTTTAATGAAAGCAGTTATGTTTAAACTGTTTGAAGCACCTCCAGAACATTCCCATAAACTGTATTATCACTTTGGTATAATTGCATCATCTGAAGTTGATAAGCACTGAATTATATTTATGTTTCCTCTTTTTCTCTCACTTTAAGCGTTCCTCCGTGCCTTCTTCCTTTATCTAGCTTTTTTCCGACACTACCTATGAAACATTTCACTAACATTGCTGTTATTAGAGGGAAAGTATCTTAGGGTTTACATTTGGCAAACATCACACTGAAAGTGTAAAACACAGCTGGAATGTATATAATGAGGCAACTTTATTGTGTAGCCAAACATTTTTGTTGCTAAAAAGAATAAGATGACAACACGGGAACTTTTTTTTTTTACCAACTAAATGTGATGCCCTATTTAAAATCGAGCTGTGAAAATTAAATTAACCCACACATGACCCCTGGGCACAAGAAGAGAGATTGTATCTGTGATAAATCTCATTTGCATATTTACTGAATGGCGCAGTGTTTTTTAGTGTTCTGCTAATCTTGTTAATGTCAAATTTACAACCTTACACGCACAAGCATGGATGCACGCAGACCTTGTGAACCTCTCATACCATCCTATCTTGCAGAAAACTGATCACTAACGCCATCTCCTGAAAAAGTTGATTCTTTCTTCATCAGTTTTGCAATGAAAGGCTCCATTTCACAGGCAAGGTGACCTTTCAGAGGGCAAGACGTTGCAAGCGGCAGCCCCTCATGATGCACCAAGTAAAAAAGTGTAGAAGTGAAACTGGAATCCACCAACTACGGAAGTTCTTCCCTCACTCTGAATCCCAGTCAGTTCCTCATCCCTTTGGAATCAACCTGCAGTGAAGTCATGGCAAAGAAAAACAGAACAATTTTATAGATAACCGGGTTCACTGCCCAGTTGCTGGGTGGGTGTGGTCATGGGGGTGTGGCCTACCTGGCCTCCTGTACCATGGTGGTGGGGGGCGTTTTCACCCTCCCCAGGCTCCGGAGGCTTTCCTCGAGCCTCCAGGAGGGCGAAAACTGCCTCCCCGGGCACCAGAGGCCCTCTGGAGGCTGGAAACAGGCCCGTTTCCGGACTTGCAGTACTTCCGGTAGTCCCATTTTTTGCCCTCCCAGAGCCTCCGTGTGCACCCTGCACTTACCTGGCATCCAAAATGGGCTGCGGGGAGGGGAGGGGTGGGGTGGGCGGGGTCAGCCAGTCCTTGGAACAACCAGTTCAGTGAACCAGATTAAAATTAACATCCGGTTCGTCCAAACCGGCAGAATCCCACCCCTGTATGATAACACTATTTTTGATACAGCAGTTCCTTAAGCGTGGTAGTGTTTGTAACAAAATAGTCATCAGATGCTTCAGAACAATGCCGGGGTAATCAATAGTATCAAAAGCTACTGGGAGATCCTGAAACAGGGATGGATAATCTGGTGTCCTCCAGAAATGTATTGGATTTCGATTCTCATTGCCCCAGCCAGCAGGACTCATAGGGAGACTGTGGGAATTGACAGGACTCATAGGGAGACTGTGGGAATTGACAGGACTCATAGGGAGACTGTGGGAACTGATTGTCTCCAAATCAGTTAAGTTGTTCTCCTTCAGATTCAAAAAAGTCTCATTCTTTTTCTGGGACAGATAATCAGTCATCCTTGATAAAAGTTCTGTCTGTCTTGAATGCAGGGGATGATGGGAATGGTCATCCAGCACCCCTGAAAAGCATCAAGCTGGGGAAGATTCAGTAAAAAAAATTCCTCCAAACATATCTCAGGATGACAAAATACTGCCCACCTGAAGAGTTTGGTCAAGCAATAATAATAAATTTGAAATGAAATGTCCTTCCTTCCCCAAATCCAGTTACAAGATTCTTTCATTTCGTTTATTTATTAAAAACATTTATATAATCACTCAAACTCTGGGCAGCTTCCAATCAAGGTTCGGCCTTTTTGATATTCCTCCTTGATGCAATGTTGTTTTGATCATAGAATCAAAGATAGTATTTAACCACTTGCTCACAAACTTCAGATTCCTGTATAAAGAGGCATAAATTCACTTGGGAATTCACTTGTGTACAAAGACTCAGGTTGCTGCCCTACAAGGTGACGTAGACCAGTGGGGCCCCCAATCTTTTGGGCACCAGGGACCGGTTCCATGGAGAAAGGTTTTTCCACAGACCGAAGGGGGTGTGATTCTGCATACTGCCTGCATCCTACATCCAAAGATGGGGCTTTGCTTGTTTGTGCGGCTCAGATCTGGCTTGCGGGGCTGCCCTGGAAACAGCAAAGGACCAGCATGCAGTGCCTCTGCCAGTGAAAACGGAGCTCAGGAGGGCCACGTGTGGTTCCCCCGAGCTCCGTTTTCACTGGCAGAGCTGTCGGGCCACCACAGGGGTCCCCTGACAAAAGTAATGTCGAGCTGGCCATGTCCACCCTGGCCACACCCACTCCAGCCCCCCAAGGTCAAACACCACCCTGATGCGGCACTCAATGAAATCAAGTTTGACACCCCTGTTCTAGCTGATTAGCAATTTTCAAGGTTGTTTTTCATTGATTCCATTTGACTATTTGGTCCTCATCTGAAGCCTGGTGTCTGAATAGTGACTTTCAGTTGGCTGTCAGATTAAAATGCAACTTTTGATTGATTGACTGATTGTGTATGTATGCATGCATACATGTACAGTATACTGTCTTATCTCCAAAGACTCCAGCCTGATTAACTACAGTTCATAGTAGTCTCTGTTAAGATTGCTTTGGTAAGGCAAATGAATGAATGGTAGCAATCAGTGGTGGGTTCCTACAGGTGCGGTCCACTCTATAGCACCGGTAGCGGCCCGCTGGTGACGTCACAGTACCGGTGCGGTCAGTTGCTGGTGCCTGGGCACTGCCATTAATTTTTTTTTAATTTTTAAAAAACATTTTCTTTTGCACATGCCCAGAAGCCGAGCTTCCGGCACTGCGCATGTGCTGCCTTCCTACCCCACAGTGAGTCCAAGCAGGGGAGGATACCTGACGGAGTGCGTGAGACGCTGAAAGAACGGGCGGCAGGAGCTATCTCCATTCCCCTCCCTTCAGCAGTCTGAGAAGCCACAAACGCGCAGTGATGATCCTAGGCATTTTTGCACATTCGAGGCTTCTTGAGCTGCTGAGGGGAGGGGGAATGGGCAGCAGGACCTATCTCAGTTCCCCTCCCTTCAGCAGTCCAAGAAGCCACGAACGCGCGGTGATGATCCCAGGCATTTTCGCACATTCGAGGCTTCTCAAACTGCTGAGGGGAGGGGGAACGGGCGGCAGGAGTCATCGAATGGGGAGAAGCATTCAGGCCGGACGGAGCCTCCTAGAAGAACCACTGCCGCGGTCTTGCTGCTCCTGCTGTGGGGGGCTGCGTTGCTTCTCCAGCCGCTGCCAAGCTCCCAAGGCCCACGCCCACCCAGTCACATGGCTGGCAAGCCACACCCACAAAATAAGCCACACCCACAGAGTGGTAGTAAAAAAGTTAGGAATCCACCCCTGGTAGCAATATACTATATATTGGCAGTGCTGTGCAGTATGTCCAACATGTACTCTAATCTTGCATTTTGAGACAAAGTGAACCTTATTTAATTCCACAAATAGGAAAAAGGGCAGGGTTATTTTACGTACTTAGTGCCCTGGGAGACAGACAGTCTTTGAGGCATTCTCAAACCCAAGAAATAAAAATCATAAGGAGCTAGGCCCAAGGCTAGGCCCTTGACATAACCTCTTTCGCCTTCCCTTGTAATTGACCAATAAAGGTATATGTCTGTATCATCTTATAGTCCCTTGATGACGATTCAGGAACAATATTATAGCACTTACAGCAGTGGTTCTCAACCTGGGGGTCGCGACCCCTTTGGGGATCAAACGACCCTTTCACAGGGGACGGGAGACTTCGCCCGGACGCCGCCATTTGGGTTATTTTATCCTCTGCGCATGCGCAGAACGCTTTGTGCATGCGCAGAGGGTAAAAGAACCCAAATGGTGGCAGCGGGGCGGGGGTCGTGGCGGCGGGCGTGGCAGCGCAGCAGGTCACAGCGGGGGCGCGGGGGGCGGCATTAGGAAGGTTGAGAACCACTGACTTACAGGATTCAATTCAAGACTATAATTAGATAGATGGTGGTAAAGATGCTGAAGCTACCCTTCAGATCATCAGAACGGGTTATTTTCCCACTTCACTAGCTTGGGGACTATTACTGCTGTCTGCTCTCAAAACTTTTTTTTTAAGCTTAAAAAATATTGTTACATGAAACAATACTTCAAGTTAGGACTGTACAATCAAAGTTGCAGCGTTACATGGGCCTCTCTCTTTCTTGAATGGGCTTCTGCAGAGATTGTCCAAATGCTACCCAATTGTAATTTTAATTTAATTTTAATGTAATGCAGTTAGAGAATAATCAGATTCTATATATTAAGTTTAGAGCATTTCATTCATTTTTTTAACCTTGATTCTATTCAGTTCTATATTTTGAGGGAGTATCATGCTTAGTTTGGGGGGGGAAATTGTGCATCCCTGCCATAATTGCTTGTTGTAAAACATTTTTTAAAGTTTCCACTGAATTTTTAATGTGATGGGCTTCAGACTACAATTTCTGTGGGTTCCAAATGGGATCCTTTGGTTTTTCACATTTTTCCTTCTCATTGTCTGCAGGAGGCAAGAATTGAATAATAAATAAATCCAGAGTTGCTAAATAGAATCTGGTTGAGATGAGTGTTCAATGACAAAGATTTGCCGTTTGTTTTCCCCAAAGTACACTTACAACTTATTATATATTGTAAAATATATCCATGTAGACTTAAAGATAAAAGTGCAGGAAATGAAACAAGAGTCATTCACTCTAAACTGTGTGCAATTGTCTTTGGATCATCCAAATGTAATTTGCCTTGAAATGACTATTTCAGTCTTCAGGGCATTGAGAGAAATAGAAGAATATTACTTTCATTACTATCTATGAGAAAGAACGTATAGTGTACACAAAGACACCCTCAACTATATATATTTGTAATTCTTACACTGAGTTCCTGTGGAAATTATTGCTATAACGTGAAAGACTATTTCTTGTATACTGAACATGAGATAATAAAATGTATCATCCGAGATGAGTTATTATTTGAGAGTGATATTTAATCAAATGAAGGAAGAGGAAAATGAGATTATGTAGTTGTCATTCATTCCTTGCCTTAACGATGAAGCAAGAGCTACTAAATTCAAAAATAGAAACTGAAATAGGAAAAGCATTAATTAAAAATGAAATTAATTAAACATTTGGTGAAGGAGCATCTCTACAGAATTTTTGAACACCAAGTATGTCAAAACCTGACTCGGGTCCAGAGAGACTATCCTCCATAATCTGGGATCTTTGACGAGTTTTGCTTCATATGAAAAGGAGAAAGGTAGAACCACTCCATGCATCTTGAAGCCCCATCCCTCCTTTTTAGTTTTTGAAATATACACCTAACTCCAAATGATGTATTTAATATCACACCTGATTTTGCCCTTGCTACATGCAGAATATTTTCCTACTTGGGAATGGCTATGGACTTTTCATCTGCAAATCTAAGATAGACTGCCAAGCAAGCAATAGTTCTAATACATTCATTCCTTTCACTGGAGGCATCTGTATTTTCTTCTCCATAACAAAATAATTCTGTCTCTGCAAACATTGCTTGGCCTGAGTGAATTTGTATAATGCCATGCTCTGTCTGTCTGTCTCTCTCTCTGTCTCTCTCTCTGTCTCTCTGTCTCTCTCTCTCTCTCTCTCTTTCCTCCTCCTCCTCCTCCTCCTCCTCCTCTCCCCCACCTCTCCTCATTTTTTTAATATCCAGGAACCAATAAGAATATGTGCATACATATTAGGTTGCACACATATGTATGGATCTATGAAAATCTAATCAGGGTGATTTTATACTGTGTGGGGGAGAGGGCAAAGCAGGAACACCAAGGTGGTGATGGGCATGGAGGAGTGTGGCAGGAGAAAGAGGGGAAGACAATCTTGGCAAAATGCCTTGATGTTTAACACCAATGGTGCATTACAGCCTCCGAGGCATGATCTTTGCAGTTGGTGGCCCCAGCCACTTAATGCAAGGTCAGCCTGTAATGAGTCCCATTTCATCCATGATTTGATCTTGGATGAGAAGGCTAACATTGTATGCACAATTGAAATCTAAATAAGTGTGGGGGGGGGGAATTTCCCATCTCCAAAATGTGCCCTTCTGGTTTTGGGGTGTGGCACAAACTGTGATCCCAGGACAGGGCTTGCAGTATGGCTGTTGTCATGTAGGACTCTCTGTTGTTATTTAGGGATTCTCTTTTAGGGATGCTGCACTGGACATATCTGGATGTCAGATCCTCTTTGTGAAGTTAGGTTGTAGGTATCAGGATTACTGCTCATGGACCAGCCTCCCTGATCTGCAGCCTGAGTTTCTCAACTCTGTGTCCAGGCTGGCACTATCACCAGACTGATGGTTCTGGAATGCTTCGTGTTCTTTAGGCAAGTAGCAACGTTTATAGCAGTCATGGACCTGATAAAATTTATTGATAGCACAGTGGGTGCTTTTACCTGTTTTGAAGGAGGTAGTAGTCCGCTCTCTCCTTAAGAAGCCACCCTTAGACAATTTTCATCCAGTTTCTTACTTTACCTTTTTTTAGAAATGGTTGTTGAGAAGGTGACAGGTGTAAAGCTTCTAGTGGTTCTGAAAGAAGCAGATTATCTGGACCAGGGGCGGGTCCCTAATTTTTTTACTACCACTCTGTGGGTGTGGCTTATTTTGTGGGTGTGGCTTATTTTGTGGGTGTGGCTTGTCGGCCATGTGACCAGGTGGGCGTGGCTTCTCAGACTGCTGAAGGGAGGGGAACTGAGATAAGTCTTGCCGCCCATTCCCCCTCCCCTCAGCAGCTCGAGAAGCCTCGAACGTGCAAAAATGCCTAGGATCATCACCACACGTTCGTGGCTTCTCGGACTGCTGGGGAATGGGAGGGGAATGGAGATAGCTCCTGTCGCCCGTTCTTTCAGCGTCTCACACGCTCCCTCAGCCATCCTCCCCTGCTTGGACTCACTGTGGGGTAGGAAGGCAGCGCATGCACAGTGCCGGAAGCTCGGCTTCTGGGCATGCACAGAAGAAATTTTTAAAAAAAATTAAAAAAAATTTTTTAAAAAATGGCGGCGCCCAGGCACCGGCAACTGACCGCACCGGTACTGTGACATCACCAGCGGGCCGCTACCGGTGCTATAGAGTGGACCGCACCTGTAGGAACCCACCACTGATCTGGACCATTTTCAGTTGAGTTTCAGGCTAGGTTATAGAACTGAGGCAATTACCCTTGTGGATGACCCCTGGAGATGGCACAACTGTCCTTGCTCTCCTGGGCTTCTCAGCAGTTTTCGATACCATTGATCATGGTATTCTTCTGGACTGCCTTCAGGAATTGACAGTGGGAGGTGCTGTTCTCTTTCTTCCTCCAAGGTCATTTCTAGACCAGTGTTTCCCAACCTTGGCAACTTGAAGATGTCTGGACTTCAACTCCCAGAATTCCCCAGCCAGCGAATGCTGGCTGGGGAATTCTGGGAGTTGAAGTCCAGACATCTTCAAGTTGCCAAGGTTGGGAAACACTGGTCTAGACAATGTGGATCGAGCCCTAGGGCTCTCATATATAAGGTATCTCATAGCTTAATTCTCTCCTTACTCCTATTTAATATCTACATGAAACTGCTAAGTGAGGTTACCCATCAGCATGGGGTGAACTTCCATAAGTATGCTAATGATACTTGGCTTTAGATATCCATCCCAGACTACACAAATGACATTCTTAAAGTTGTTATCCAGTATCTGGAAGCAATTACAGTCTACATGGAGAAAAGGATAAGCTCAGTGCTGGCAAAATTGACTCTGTGTCTTCAGAGCTCCTGTATTTGGTGGTTTCTCAAATTTAACTCTTGATGGGTAGAAGACCCCCCAACAGAGTCAATGTGCAATGTAGAGACCCTCATGGCTCCATATTGTGGACTCATGGCTCCACTCAAAGAGGAAGTGGCAGCTATTAGCCAGGGTCCCTTTGCATGGATTCCTGTTATGCACCAATTGCAATCATTCCTGGGACAGAAGGACGTACTGTCAGTCAAATCCTAGTCACTTTCCAGTTAAATTACAGCAGCATGTTGTATGTGAGGCTGCCCTTGGAGAATAATTAAAAGCTTGAACTGGTGAACACAGTTTGGGAGGTCATCCAAAGTTTGCTTGTGCAGCAGCACCACTGCTTGAGGTAGATTGGCTTGCAACGTGCTTCTGTGTACAATTCAAAGTTTAGCATTACCATATTTTTCGGAGTATAAGATGCACCGAAGTATAAGATGCACCTTAGTTTTGGGGGAGGAAACAAGGAAAAATTGCCAAACAGCACAGATGATATACACTGTTTGCTGTGTGTTTCTGTGCATTGTGTATTGCCTCTGCCTCCCAGCAATTTGCCAAACAGCAAACAGCACAGATGATATACACTGTTTGCTGTGTATTTCTGTGCATTGTGTATTGCCTCTGCCTCCCAGCAATTTGCCAAACAGCAAACAGCACAGATGATATACACTGTTTGCTGTGTATTTCTGTGCATTGTGTATTGCCTCTGCCTCCCAGCAATTTGCCAAACAGCAAACAGCACAGATGATATACACTGTTTGCTGTGTATTTCTGTGCATTGTGTATTGCCTCTGCCTCCCAGCAATTTGCCAAACAGCAAACAGCAAGCAGCACAGATGATATACACTGTTTGCTGTGTATTTCTGTGCATGTGTGTCTGACCCATAGAAATAGCAAAGAATTGGAGAAATGTACATTATGGCAGTATATTAATCCCAGAAAGTTTTCTTAAATGTAATCACACTAACTCCTCCCAATTATTTAAATACATCTACTCCAAACATGACTAAGTCAGGGTTTAATTCAGCTGGCTTATTTTAATACTAATACTTAATACTAAAACAGGACATTTCAGATTATACTTTTACAGATCTTTAAAATTGATGTGGCTTTCTGGAAGACTTTCTGCTATTTAAAAGAAGATACAATAGCACTGGGCCTCTTCAGAGCAAGAATTTATTTTTAAAAGCTTCTTCATTTTGTTAAGTTGTCTAGAACAATAATAAAGCAGTCTTTAAAAAATAAGTCTTATAATTTGAACACTCTACAAACATTTAACAAAACAACATATTAACAGAATCTGCCTCTACCTAGGATAGAACTCACAACCTCCTGACTGTGAGGCAAGAGCTCTACCTCTAGGCTATAGCAGCTGTAGCTTACCTTCTTGCAATTTCAGCAGTGTAACATTGCCACCAATTTATCTCCCAGTATTTTGTCTCATTACAGCCACCGTAGTTAGTTTCATTTTACCACGTGGCTTGCAAGCCTGTCAGCTGTAGGTCGGGAGGCAAGTAATCTCTTCATGTGCTAATAAGGCTTCTGTTTCTGTTCTGTTTGCTGCAAAGAGGTAAATTGCTGGCAGGCAGAGGCCAAAGGGTGGGGGTGGCTGGGTGGGGCTACATTCGGTGTATAAGATGCACCTAAATTTTCACCCTCTTTTTGAGGGTAAAAGGGTGCGTCTTATACTCCGAAAAAATACGGTACCTTTAAACACTAACATGGCAAAGAGCCAGGTTACTTTGGGGACTGTCTATCTCTGAGATTTCCACCAGAGCTGACAGGATGGTGTGCGCCAAGATCTCTCTATTAAAACAGTGTCATCTTGAGAGAGAGAGAGAGAGAGAGAGAGAGAGAGAGAGAGAGAGAGAGAGAGAGAGAGAGAGAGAGAGAGAGAGAGAGAGAGAGAGAGAGGAGAACAGCCTTCTCCCTGAAAGTTAGATGGCTCCATGCCTTCTCAAAGACTGTTAAAACCTGGCTTTTCCCTGGGCATTAGGGAGGGCTATAAACCGATAAACTGTTTTTGCAGAATTGCTATGTACTGTCTTGGTGTTCTTTTTCTTTCTTTTTTTGCCTTGCCTTATTTTAATTGTTTATGGATTTTTTAAAAATATTTCCTTCGTATGGATTGTTCGCTACCTAGAATTACATATTTAAGCTGGGTGGCAATATATATATACAGTATATTTCCAAGTAATATATGTAAAATGAAATAAGCCATACCAGAAGCATTGGTACTTGGTTGGGTTTGACTTAATTTTGCAAAAGAGCTTAGAGCCCCTTATCTATTAACATGCCTTCTCTGCTTCTCATACCTTTCTTAGATTTTATAGGAAAAGCTGATACTGAACGCTGAATTGTCAGAAGAAGCAAGAAACAGGAAATCGATGTCTTACAAGAAACAGCCCCAAGCAGAGGGATGCAAGAAGTGGTTACACAATGGTACAGTTGGAAGAAGTGATAAAGGGGACAAAGAACAGCCTATATGAGGATGACTGTGATAACAAAACAGTGTGGAATCAGGGTATTTTATCCCAAAATCAAATTTTAACAGGAAAGATGCCCTGAAAATGTCAGTGGAAGAAGGGTGGACGGGCCACATTGATTCCTACTTTTCCATTAGGTTTCTCCTCTTGATCTTGCTTCTAAGAGTTCCAAGTAGAATGAAAAGTGAGGATTTGAAAGAGAGCAGAGAAAGAATTTCCTTTCCATTTTTTGAAGCTCTTTGGTCATCCCTGACCATCTCTCCCGACTCTTTTCTTCCTTTAGATCAGGTCACTGATTATTTACCAAACTTCATATGCTTAGTTTTGTTGCTTTGGTTCCAGTTACATAAAGAGAGCAATTAAGTGCCAAAGCTGATCCAATTTTTCAACCTTGTGCATACAGTTTCCATAAAGGAGTGTGGTTTGAACATGCCGAGAGGGAATAGAATGAGGGATTGCATAAGCTTTTTGCACGAAATCTGGAGCCAAGTTAGTGAAGTGTTGCTGCTGTGCTTATCTTGGAGCTAGATTTGATTCGGAAATTCAAAGAAATGTTGGGTATTTTAAAATCGACCTTCCTGGAGGAGTTCCTGTAGCATTGGGGGGGGGCTACATTTAAGTAACTTCACAAATCCAAACCCGATGATCAAATTTCTCCTGCAGGTGAAACAACAAAAGTGAGTAAGATGACAGAAGCCAAAAAGAATTGAACTATGAAACTATAAAATGCGAGTCAGTTCAGTGTAGTGGTTAAAGGTACTGGCTAGAATTCAGGAGACTGTGAGTTCTAGTACTGCCTTAGGCTGATAGCCAGCTGGGTAATCTTGGACCAGTCACTCTGTCATTCCCAGCAAGACCGTGGAAAAACACTTCTGAAAAAAAAATTGCCAAAAACCCTGCATGCATTTATTGATGCACTCACCGGGCATGACTTGAAGGCACCAAAGCTAACAAACAAAACACTCAAATAATTAGTTTGTCAACAATGATTGCCTCCTTTTTAGAAATCTACTCCGGGACATAGAGTAGAGGCTTGGTTATGAAATATCTGTAATGCCGGTAAAATATTTCCTCTCTGGAATGCATTTCTCAGCAGAAGATCCGGGAGTATAAAAGGATCCCCAGAAGTGTCTCCGGTTACAGAGAAATAACACAATGCATATTCTGTCATCGATACAGCAGCAGGAGTTACAAAGGGTTATTATTCCATATTCCAGGACTCCTGAGATCCTGCCGGTGTTGTGACAAGTCATCATCTGCTGACTCACTTCTTGACAGGATAAACACTGAGATGCTTGTGCGGCAATCCCTCCCCCCCAAAAAAAAATCTCTTGAGACCTTGTGATTCCTCCCCATGAGTAATCATCATAATCCTGGAAAAGGTTCCAGGGAAATGATATGATTAAATCTGCTTTGCCAAACAGCGCCAGACTGATGTTGGTCAGAGGTTGGCTGTCAGGCAGAGCCAGAAATGCAGAGCCGGGAGAGGACGTCAGCATTGTGCCTAACAGTATGTCATGTGCTATTGAGATAGTAAAAGTGTTGCTACTTTTAGTTCGTCAGAAATCCTATTCAGGCATTCGAAAACTCTAGAGGACCGATAAGGCCCACACCCCCACACTGGCATCTTTCAAAGGAAACCAGCTTCCTGCAAACATTTCCACATTTAGCACAGATGAGCATATATTCCTAGGAGAAAAGCCTTTGTGTGAATAACTGTACGTTCAATGGCCTGCAAATGAACAAGCTAAATACACAACTTTATTCTTTGGAGCATATCATCATTTTCCTTCTTTCCTTTGCAATATTTGGAAAGAACAGAAATCCCGCCACTGCCACAACCCCTCTCCATGGGATCTACATGGCTCCCACACAGATTGTTATAATTTTATATCAATTTTGCTAAACCCTATGATTACAAATAAATGTGACTCTCACTCTAATGATTTTCAGAAAGTCTATGAAAATCCAGCTAATCTCCCAGGCCCTAAGGTAGGATAGGCTGCTGAGTCCTTGTAGGTTGTTCTTTATGAAACAACAATGATTTCTTAATTTTTATTATTCCTTGCTTTTCAGATGTAAGCCACCCAGAATCACTTGGGATGGGGAAGCTTCTGTAAAATATATAGTATAAAATACCTACCAGATTTGAACAGTACATAACAAATAAAATTAGAAAAGGGAATCAATCATATAGAAACTAAAAGCCACCAACAGTTATAAATCAGAAATATAAGGAGCCAGATCAAATGTCACCAGGGAATATGCAAGTTGTAACCCAGTCAAAAGCAGGATGTTCCCATGCATGGGGGTTGGAAGGAGTATCTTCAGATCCATGCTCCCCTGCCTGACACAGGGATGGGATCCTAAGTCTTCTTCCTGATTACAGGCATGCAAAGGCGAAACAGATTCCCCTTGGAGAAAATAGTCCTGAGATATCTTGGAGCCCAATAAGATTTTATTAGATCAAAGCAAAACTTTGAATTAGACTTGGAAATCTATTGGTAGCCAGTGAAGTGGACAGAGATTAGATCATTATTTTTCTACTGCACAACTGTTTTTTCTGGCTTTTAAACTGAGAGTATGTGGGGAAAGGCTACAGAAGCCTGTATGGTCTCTGAATTTTGTTGTTATGGTCTCTGAATTTTCTCAGAAGTTGAAGAGGCAGTCCAGATGGACTGTCAGACAGAGGAGCCAACAGACAACTAACCCTGAGGGAGACAATGACCTTAGCAGGGGGATGCTGATTCAGATACTGAGACACCGGATTGTGGCAGGTGCGTAGGCGAGGATATGCAAGCAGCTGTGAAAGCAGAGCAAAGGCCATTGGTGTATATACTTGACAAGAGAGGGCAACAAGGCCCCTAAACAAGCTGCACCAACAGCAGGTTATATCACAGCAGCCTCCAGAGCTGGCTCAGGAATTCTGGGAATTGAAGTCCGTAGATCATAAAGGGCCATTGTTGTTTCAGATCCTTGCTACTCTGCTGGAAGCGGTCTCTGACTCTGAACCTGCCTTCAAACCCTGAGCTTTACAATTGGACCATCTTGTGAAAAGCTCTGGCACTCGAACCCTGGACCTCTATGGATAATTGTTGCATTTCTGCCTTTGCCTTTCCCCTAATAGAAGATTACATATGATTTAGGATTCAACATGCCTTATATACATAGCAATAGCACTTAGATTCATATACCGCTTCACAGTGCTTTCCAGCCCTCTCTAAGCAGTTTACAGAGTCAGCCTATTGCCCCCAACAATCTGGGTCTTCATTTTACCCACCTCAGAAGGATGGAAGGCTGAGTCAACCTTGAGCCTGGTGAGACTCGAACTGCTGGCAGTCAGCAGAATTAGCTTGCAATACTGCATTCTAACCATTGCGCCACCATCGCTCTGTACATAGGTACGGAGCTGTTTGGAAAACGTGATAGAAATGTAAGTATTCTCTTGAGAATCCTAATCCTGTGCTGCTCATAAGATGGGCTTCAACGGGGAATGAGGCCTGAATTCTGCCAACTATATTTACTTAGCTCTCTCACCAATACACGTTTTCCATGCTTTCTGACAATAATGGCCTTTTTTATGGACATAGTTTTATGGGGGGGGGGCGTAGTAGTAAAAAGCAACCACTAACTTATGCTGCAAGGCAATTACTGTGCCCAGTAACACTCAGAAGTACATCATGGAATAAGCAAAGTGTTACTGGGCACAGTAATTGCCTTGCAGCATAAGCTGGTGTTTGCTTTTTACTGCTTTACTTCACATTCTTGCATCTGTTAAGTCACAGGAGCACTGTGTGTTCTGTGCACCTGTCACTTGACTATTTTTGGGGTTTAGTGCTCTTTCAAAAGACTACTAGACCAATATTCTGAAGCAAGATGTATAGATAGTCTTCGACTTACAAGCATTCATTTAGTGACCATCCAAAGTTACAACGGCACTGAAGAATGTGACTCATGATCATTTTTCGCACTTCCACCGTTGCAGCATTCCCATGGTCACATGATCAAAATCTGGATGCTTGGCAACTGGCATGTATTTATGCCGGTTGCAATGTCCTGGGGTCATGCGATCATCTTTTGCAAACTTCTGACAACCAAAGTCAATGGAGAAGCCAGATTCACTTAACAACCTTGTTGCTAACTTAACAACTGCAGTGATTCACTTAACAAGTGTGGCCATAAGAAGCCATAAAAAGGTCATAAAATGAGGCAAAACTCACTTAACTGTCTCGCTTAGCAATGAAAATTTGGGCTCAATTCTGGTCATAAATCGAGGGCTATCTGTACTTCCACACCCTAACCCTAACCCAAGTCCCTAATCCTGTTAATTAGACAAATTGTCAGGTGGCTATACTTACTGTTTAAGGCAACCACCTCCTCTTGCTCAGCCCCAACCTACCTCTTATTAAGGACAGTGATTGGTGGTTGGTTTTCCTGCTAGGAGGTGAGACTTGGAATAACAAAGCCAGGAGAACCAGAATTGATTTCTTTAACTTGTCCCATACTGAAAATCCAAGGGCAGCATCCATTACCATACTTACTCTTAAGGCAGGCTAGGATTTGGTTCTTGTGATAGCTCAATTCACATCCGTATATTTTTATGCTGACAAAGATGCAAAGATAACATATTACTTTGACTATGGGAAAAGAACCAATGGGTATTTATTCACATTTCTCCTGGCTCAGTTAGTCAAGAATGTGCTAATATGCGTGCAAAGGATAAAATAGAACGATTGTATTTCAGTGCAATGCTATTTCACTCTATGGATTTTTTTTTCAGATGTTGCTAGAGAAATAATACTGGATGGGAAAAGTAATGTCAAAACAGCCATTAGGTAGAAATAAAAAAAAATGCAACATGCAATACATGACTTTCAAAAAGGCAGTATCAATTTGAGGAACGTTTTACAAATTTGCCAAAATCTTGGTGATTTTCCATTTGATATTATTGAGGCATGAACTTTAAAGTGCTTTTTATTAAAAAAAAAAAAAGGAAATGGCTCGCTTGTTATTTTTGGCTTTACGAAACCAAAAAATGCACATTTAATGGAGAAGAAGGAGGAGAAAGCACTTCATTATGATATCCAATATCTATTTGTTTAAGAGTGAAAATTGTTACTTTGGGGCCAAGCACCTAAACTCCAAGAGCTGTAGTAGATGCTAAGTGAATTGTAGTGTTATTAAATCAAAATATCTCAGTCAATCAGTTACTCTGTTTCCATTCCCCCCCCTTTCTCTCCCCAAGCTGGAGTTCAGTAATCAATTCTGTAAAATGCGTGAGAACATAAAAATTATCATTGATAAAACTGGGTTCTCACAACAGAGTTTATACAATCCAGATAAAAATTAATGAAAAATCTGCAATAAGTTTTTTTTTCCATATAAGTCTATTAATTTGACTTAGTAATGAATGTAATTAT
Source organism: Diadophis punctatus similis (assembly GCA_023053685.1). Classification (NCBI taxonomy): domain Eukaryota; kingdom Metazoa; phylum Chordata; class Lepidosauria; order Squamata; family Dipsadidae; genus Diadophis; species Diadophis punctatus. The sequence goes on along the minus strand of JALIGW010000001.1, from coordinate 138,003,282 downwards.
GTGAGGCCTTTTTTCCATGTAAAAAGGGAGTACTGCATCAGTAAAATATTACATAACTTGACAAGAAAAACTTTTGGTTTTCCTTCTCAAATTACATTAGGAAGGCCATTGTCTGCTATGTTCTTCAGTCAGCAAACATAGGATTAGTGTTGCTTTTAAACATGGGCACTTTTTTTTGTAGTCTAGAAAAGTCTGGATTCAAGCCAGGGGCGAGTTGCTCTCTTACCTCACTACCGATGCACTGCGTGCGCATCGCCATGTTTCGTGCGCACGCATGCTTGCTACACGCGCGTGTCCCCTCGCGACATTTTGCTTCTGCACATGCGCAGGAAGCAAAAAAAGCCCAAACATTCTGAAAAAAAGATGGTGACGCGTGACGGACCGGTGAAGACAGCACTGGAGCCGTCGCGTGCAAATTGCGTAATCTGCCGGCCGCTACCAGTGCGGCAGAGTCGACCGCACCGGTAGGAACCCACCACTGATTCAAGCGTGCAAACAGTTTCGCCTCATGCTTTTTCCTTGTGTTTGCAAAGGAAGCCATTGCTGAAGTCAGGAAACCATGCATGAGGAGATGTATAGTATCTCTATGATACAGCAAATGCTTTGTGATCCAAAGGTTTTTAAGCTGGACAAAAACCTAATTTATGCAACCTATCTCATTTAAGTCTCTGGGAGGGGCAGAAGAATCGTCATCACCTTGAAAAGCTACTGAAAATTATGGAAGTCAATTTTCAACATGTCTGAAGGCTCTCAGTTTGGGAAAGGGGGGAGCAAACCATGTTGCAGTTGATAGACCAGCATTCTGACTGGGTTCACACCTCGCACTAAGCTGTTGAATCTTAGTTTGCTGAATAAGCTATTGTTCTCAGAGTTTGTGCATGCTGAATCACAAACTTCTAAATCATTTTGGATCCTGAGTTCACTAAGCTTTACTCTTAGCGCACTAAGCTTAACTCAAAACTTCATGGCTTTAAGGCAATGTGTGAACCCAGCCAATAAAGCCATTTTCCCGCTGGAGGTTTTTAAGAAGAAGTTTTAAGAAGAGTGTCTTCTTAAGAGCAATGTATGGTATAGGGCAGGGGGTGTCATACTGGCATCCCGCAGGCTGGATGCATCACACGCAGGCCATGCCCACCACAGCTCCGCAACTGGGAAAAACGTCTCGAAATGTCACATGACGGCAACGTGACACCGCACGTTTGACACTCATGGTATAGGGTCTCCTGCTTGTCAACATCAATGGTGAGGTGTGAGCAAGGGTGAATGCAGCCTGGATGCATTGGCGAGAATTCACTGGTGTGCTATGTGACAGACGAATGCCAACCCGTCTTATATCTAAGATTTACAAGACAACCATCCGCCCTGTTGCACTGTATGGCACTGAATGCTGAGCAGCAACAACAGGGACCGAAAGCTATCTCCATGCCATGGAAATGCGAATGCTCCGTTGGATATCGGGCATCTCCCTTCTTGAGCACATCACAAATGACACCATTCAACAGTATTTTGGTGTATGGCACCAATTATAGAGAAGGTGAGAGAAGACCGGCTCCACTGGTATGGACATGTCCAGAGAGCAGCACCTTCCACCGTTGCCAAGACTGCCTACCAACTAGAAGTCAATGTCCTGCAACCTCACGGGTGCCCAAAACGGAGATGGCAAGACACCATCAACAAAGATACACAAGCTGTGGCCTGTGCCCTGGAGACACAGCTGACCATGCAAAGTGGCATTCAATGATCCGAAAAGCGGACCCTGCACCTACAGGAATACGCTAGGAAGAAGAAGTATAGGGTCTCCTGATTGAGCAGGGGGTTGGACTAGAAGACCTCCAACCTCCCTTCCAACTCTGTTAAGTGTATATTCTGTATTCTGAACAGAACCACAGCGTCAGTGATGCAGGAGGAGGCAGTACTGTATACACAGAATTGGAATAGTGAATGGAATCTAAGAAGGAAAGACAGCCATGAGCCATGATGAAGCTTAAAGGCTTTTCAAGCATGTCATTTGTTTTGTCTACAGGGATTTCTATGCTACTCCAGTCTGAACATATCAAACAGATGAGGTTCACAGTAGACTAAATTAGCAAGCCATTATGCTCATCAGATTCTGAGAATATAATTCATTTATCATTCAAAGGACATATTCTAAGAAAAAGCAATATGCAGCTAGGAATCAAATTGTAAATTCATAGATTCTTTGGACCTCCCCAATGAGCAAACCTCAAAAATGAAGAATGCGCTTTTGTTTACAGGTTTTGTTTTTGTATTTCTACAAACTCTGGTGATTATTTGAGCCTGCTTGATGTTCTTTTGGGTAGATCTTGATTGTTGAACTACATATGGATAGCACCCCAAATCTATAGAGAGAGGGATGTGGATTCCAGTCCTGCTTCGTAATTTGCATTTTAAGTTGCAAGATTTATAAAATTAGCATTATTAAATCACAATTTAATGGTTTATAGGGCCAGGATTGTTATCTCTGATCTACCGGTAGTATCCTACTGAGAAAAATATTCCTCTGGTTTATAGCATCATCTTTTGCACAAGTTCTCTCTTTGGTGGATTGACACAGCCATACTGGGGGCTGAACACCTGCTTCAGCCTCATGTCTCTAAATAGAATTAGAGAAATAAAATCATTATGAAGCAACAGAGGCTGATGCAACTCCGGTTGTAAATAGCATGAATACCCATTTATGCATGACTCAAAATAAGCCTGTTAACTCCACTCACTGAAATTTTCAAAAGTAATTAGGTTATGGGAGGTGTATAAATGCTATATTCAGAACTTGGGTATGGCCATGAAAGATTCACAATGACTGCAGGAGGCCGTTTTATTTATTCCTAAACACAGCATTTTATTCCCCCCCCCCCAATGAACGGGGCATTTATTTTTGAAATAAAACTAAACAGCTCTCTCTTTCAGGGATACAGATCTGGAATGCAAAAATCTGCCTGCTCACCAGATGGTACTGTAGTTACAAGAGCCGAGGTGGCACAGTGGTTAAAGTGCAGCACTGCAGTTCAGCAGTTCAGCTGTTCAAATCTCACCGGCTCAAGGTTGACTCAGCCTTCCATCCTTCCGAGGTGGGTAAAATGAGGACCCAGATTGTTGGGGGCAATATGCTGAACTCTGTAAACCGCTTAGAGAGGGATGTAAAGCACTATGAAGCGGTATATAAGTCTAAGTGCTATTGCTATTGCTATTCTCTGATGCCATCTATGAGTCAATTGGAGTTTTTCAGGCAAGATGTGGTAGCTCTAATCTTCTGATGACAGTGTCTTAAAGGATGTGGCTGTTTGTTTTGTTTTGTTTTCATCTTGAAAACAACTGATTTAAGAGCACATGTTATTTTTCTAGATCAGCGACCCCCAGGGACTGGTTCCATAGAGAGAGGGTGTGGGGTTTTTTTGCAGACTGGAGGGGGCGTAGTTTCATGTGCTGGCTGCATCCCGCAGATTGAGCTTTGCTTGTTTGCTGGGCCCAGTTTCTGGCATGCTGTGGACAGGTGCCAGTCCACAGATGAGGGGGAGGGGTTGGGGACCCCTGTTCTAGATGAATGGTTTGTGGTGTTTGCAGTTTACAATGCATCTAAAGCTTGATTACATTTTCAAAATATGTATCAGGAGCCTGGATGGAAAAAAATGGGTCTAGTTTACACAATATAAAGCAGTTTGTTTTTAACTTCATGTGAGGCATGATATGCAAACTTACCTGTGGTTTGTATGTTGTATGTAGAGCCAGTTTGGACTAGTGGTTAAGGTAAAGTGACCAGATATTTTTTTTAAGCGGGACACAATTTGAGTTTTGCCCTCTACGCATGCGCAGAACGCTGCGCATGCGCAGAGGGCAAAAGACAGCGGCGTCCAGGCGGCCCTGCCCCCCCGTCAATGGTGTCCCCACACACACCCGGCGCCTTTGCAAAGCCCGGCCGACCTCGCAAGGCGGTTGTGCAAACGTTTTGCAGGAGCAGGCATCGCCCCCGAGCCCCGTTTCTGCAAAGAGGGGGGTGGCTGGGAAGCGATGCATGCAAAGCCGCCGGTGCATTTTTTTTTTTGCAGCGGCCGGAGAGGGTGGCTAGAAGTCTCTCGGCTGCACCGGTTGGATGCCGGCCTGCCGATTCGCCCATCCTTCCCACCCACCCAGCCAGCCCGACCCCGCCTCCCAGGGCCGTGGAAGCCCTGCCCGCTTTCCCTTCCTCGCCTCCCCGCTTCTCTTTTATTTTCGCTTCGCGCCCAGCCGCTTCCCGGAGTCGGGGTTCGCTCCGCCGCCTTTGCAAGACCGCAAACTCGGGTCAAGCCCGGCGCGGCCGGAAGAAGAATGAGCGAGCGAGGGAAGGAAGGAGGGAATCGTACGGCTCCACCCCGGATGCACCAGCTGGCCACGCTATCTCTGTCGGGGCTGCAGCAACCCCAGGACCTCTTTCTCCAGGCACGGCTTCCGGATCCGGACTACTCTAAGGTGACCAGATGTCCCGATTTTGAGAGGGCCTGCTGCTGCTGCTGCTGCCCCTGCGGCTGGGCCCAACCTGGCCATCCTCGAGTGCCTGCAGGCCGATTTTTTGAAAGAATGCCCTAGTCGGGCATTGTTTTAAAAAATCGAGACTTTTTAAGAGGGCGGGCGGGACGCGGGACAAATGATTAAAAAGCGGGTCTGTCCCGCCAAAATCAGGAGGCACCAAGTTAAAAACTGGGAGACAGTGAGTTCTAGTCTTGCCTTAGGCATGAAAGCCGGCTTTGGGCCAGTCCCTCTCTCTCATCCCAAATCCCCTCACAGGGTTGTTGTTTTGGAGAAAATAGGAAGGAATGTTGTATGTAATCACTGCCTTGAGTTATTTATAAAAATAATAAAGGGATTTTATTATTATTTTATTGTAAAGGGATAAAAATAAATACATGTTGTGATTTGTGACTCAGAGTGATGTGTGAATTCAGCCAATTGTAATTTCTTCAGTAAACCATAAGGAATGAAGCCATGGCTTAACTTGGTAAACCCACAATTAAGTTAAGCCACATGTTACATCAGATTCTTTAAGAGCAGCCCACCTCTAGCTGTTACTTGGAAAATCTCATTTGGGACTAAGGTGCTTTCAAAACCATCTGCTTTGTGTTTTAGGTCTTTGAAATGGTTCTTCTGGACAAGGCCAAAGGATTTTAAAAAAAATTCCCCAGAGCTCAAGACATTTTACACTCTTTGTAGCAGGTTCACACATTGGGCTAAGCCATAGGAGGGTTTATATGGTTTGTTAAGTAAGTCATGGTGGCCTAGTTCAAAACATAAATCTTGCCATAAATCGCATATTACATACCACAGTGGCTGGATTTAAAAAAAAACATGCTAAACCTAAACTAAACAACAACATTTTGCCTTGGTGGACTTCTTGGTAGAACCCAGCCTGTTATGAAAGCTCTCTGATTATTGCCTGTTTGTTTGTTTATTTGTTTGTTTGGAAATTTATATTGCTGCCTATTCGCACATGGTGACTCAAGGCGGCTTACAAGAATATAAAATATATATATTTATATATGTTTTAAATGCAAAAACAATATAAAAAACAATAAAACTAATAAAAAAGAGAATCAATAATAAATTAATAAAATAACATAATAATCTAAATGGATTCAGATCCCATTCTAGTTGTGATGCCATAGAGATAAATATATATAAGAATATATCACTTTCTGAGTAAGTTCTCGAGGGTCACCCATGTTAATCAGCTAGAGCAAAAAACAACACTCTCATGAATCTTTAAAGACTAATAAATAGATTACCCTACAAACTTTAATGGAATACAGCCTGTTTCCACAAAAATATTTGTATAATGCATGTGTCAGTCTTTAAGATGCCAAAAGATTTTTATATAAGTACTCCTTGATTTATGAACACAATTATGAACACAATTGCAATTATAAGTTGAGGCCCTCATGACAGAATTTTTTTCATGGCAGTTGTTAAGAAAACCACACAGTCATTAAGCAAACACTGTAGTGGTTAAGCAAATCTTTTCTTCTGAACAGGCGGTTTTTGTCAGAAAACAGAATAAAATGCTGAAAACTGGCAAAAAAATATATCCAGAAATCACATTCACATGACTGTGGGCTGCTGCTTATCCAGTTATAATTGTGAGTTGGTTGCCAAGCACTCAAAGTGTGGTGGTATAACCAGGGATATGTGCAACACTTTACAATGGCTGGAAGTGCTTTACAGGCCATAAAGCATCCATTCCAAGGCCTTCATAACTCAGATGATAAAACATAAGTTGAGGACTCGGTAATATAGAAGTATCATCAATATCACTGCTTATAGTTATGTGATTTTTGAATCATTAGGCAATAACCTAGGTAATATCTATCCTATCTATATTGCTGACATCAACTTTAATAATATTTGCAAAGGATGTCCTATATTTTATATCGTTTTTATGCCATCTGGTGGTTGGAATATAAAAAAGAACCCTGCTGGATAATTACATTTAAATTCCTCTCACCAATGATGTTATCTATCTAATGTGATAAAAAGATAGATAGCTTTTATTGTGGTCAGAGACCAATTTAAAATACACATAAAAAGGGGGGGGTAAATTTTACAGATATAGATAGCTCATGTGACAGTATACCATCTACTACAATCTATACTGTCAATACTAATGATCCTCTGCCGTAGGGGTTACCCGTCTTTTCCTCCGTTTTTCAGCCACGACTGCAGCAAAATTTTTTGCCACCTTTGAGGTTATATTAGGGACTATATCCTGGAGTAGGAAATAAAGGCTGAACAGATCCGGTGAGCCAGGGAATCTCTGGGAAATAGGGGAGATGAATCTTGATCTTATGTCTCGATAGTGGGGGCATACGAATGTAATATGGAGCAGAGATTCCGGGGATCGGCCATCACATGTACAATAGGTGGATTTTACTCCCCCCGAGAGCCTACTGTCGAGGACATTCGAGGGGATCACATTAAATCGTGCCTTCATAAATGCAAGCCTATGTTTGATAGAGTGTAACGCGGAAAGGTAAGGTGGGGAGTGAAGCAAGGGAACAATACCAAGGGAAAACGGTGAAATGTGATAAAAATAAGATTTATTCTTCAGATTTTATTTTTTTCTTAAGAAATACATTTAGCTGTGCTACATTTGAAATTCATTTCATTCTCCTGATAGATGCGGCTCAGCAAATTTCTCAATTTTCTGAGGCATAACTAAGGAGATCCAGTGTTAAACAGAACACTGAACCTGGGTATCTCTCTTGCGTAGACCAAATATGTTAACCAAATACAAAATGACACACAAAATCAAATATAAAAAGAACAGCTAAACCTAGACTTTCTTAGTCAATCTAAGAATTGTTATGGCCTAACTATTTAAAAAAACCTTAAAAACTGGGGTGTTGTTGTTTTTTAAACTCCAGAGCTGCAGTTTAGGCTCAAAGAAGTTCAACTATACCATTTTGCATTTTAAAACTACCCTGCACATTAAGATGGTATGTTTTCATCTTACTGACTACAAGTAAGTCTTAAGAAACTCACCTCAAGCTTCCTAAGATTATTCTCCATTACAAATAGATAACAGAAACAATATCCCTTGATTAACGGGGTCGTTCATGAGATTGTTTCCAATACGGTTGTTGAATCCTGTCTTCAAATGAACATTAAGTTGTTATTTGTTATCCTGCCAGCTTGTAGATTTTCACACATCGACATTAGTGTCTTCAGAAAGATCCATGCTTTGTATTACTTCCAATTTATTTTCAATTTAACAATCCTTTGGTGCAAAATAATCTCTTCTTCCACTTTATACGAGGTAGGTTTTTTTTTTAAACCTACAAAAGCATTGTGGTTTGAAATGTCTATTTCTCTAACACAAGATGATTTCATAATATCAGGTTATTTGATGAATATGTCAAATGATGTTTGTCACCAAAGCCTTTCCACCTTTTCAGCCGTCCAGAGCTGGAGGTTATATGAGTCAATCAGATGAATCACAACATCATTATTTGGATACCATCCCAAAATATTTAAAAAAAATAAATGCTTTTCATCTATACACCCTGGAAAGGTCTGTTGTGGAGACTGTTTCATATAGAACAGAGCCTTCTCTAGCTTTCTGTATTCACTGAGAATTGCTATTATATCATGGCAGACAAGTTAAACAAGGTCATAATTCCTTCAGGCTGATATGCATATATGCATGTTCGATTCATACATTATGCTAAGCTATGATTTGTTTAACCATATTGAACCGTATTTATTGAATAAACCATATATAACTAAGTTTGCATAATGCACCAAGCTGTGCATTATTTCTCTATAATGGGCTGGGCGCAGTAGTTGACCAGGGCATCTTTTGTGTCTTGCCGTGCTCTTAGCATACCACATTGCTTGCAGAGACCGCCTTCATGACCGTTATCCTATTCTAGTAGATTTCATCCGCTCAGTCCGCCGGAATCTGCCTTCACATGCTGGGAGCTGTAGCTGCGGATCTGCACACAGGCGACTCAGGTTTATAATAGATGTTAAGGTCCTCTTAGAATACGATGGACAAAAATGATGATGTTTTTGTCCATCATCATTTCTCTATAATGTGCCAAAGAAAAACAAGCCACAGTAAGGCTTACCCTAAAGTGTTCATATAGACCAGGGGTGTCAAACTTGCAGCCCACAGGCCAGATGAGTCACATGCTGGCCCCGTCCCCGTCCTGTTTAGCGAAGGGGAAAGTCCCAATACGTCACGCGATGCCGACGCCACGAGTTTGATATCCCTGATATAAACTGTTACTGTTAACCTGCTTTCCAGGTAAGTAATTCCTACTTTACTCCTGATTTACATCGAAATGAACCAAATCAGTCCTTTGTGCGTGTGTGTGTTTTTAAACTTAAAAGAAGCTCCACTGAACAAAGTTGGGGAAAGCATTACAGTGCTTCAAAATAAAGTTGTGGCAGATTTAGAATTTAGAAATTGCAGGCCAAATGAACTTTGGGGTGCAACTGAGGAGGGCAGAAGAAATGCAGCATTTATGGTTAGTCTACAACCTGTTAAAGAACCAGGGGGCCTTAATTTAAATATTGCATAAACTGATATGTGGTGAAGGGAGTGAAGTTGTGCCTACTGGTCCTACCCTCCCACATATCTGTATGTTAAATGCAGGGGTCCTCAAACTTGGCAACTTTAAGATTTGTGGACTTCAACTCCCAGAATTCTCCAGCCAGCTATGCTGGCTAGAGAATTCTGGGAGTTGAAGTCCACAAGTCTTAAAGTTGCCAAGTTTGAAGACCTCTGTTAAATGTAAAGGGATGTCTGTGCTGTGTAATACAATCATGTGTTTGTCACAGTATTGGGAACGTTATAATCATGGGGAATATTTTTGTGTGCTGAAACATTGGGCTGAAAAAACATGTGATAACTGGTGCAGGACCAGCAGGTTATAAGATTTGTTTGAAAAGGAAAAAATATTAGAGAAATATTCAACAAATGATACCCAATTCAGCCAAGGATAGTCACTCTTTAAAGCTAAGCATGTTAGTCTACAAATACATAGCCCAAAGCTTCTGTGCGCCATCACCAATCCTGCATAATTTGAGCACTGTTATCTTATGCATGGTAATTGCCACTCAACAATCACTCCTTTGAGAATTTCAACCCCATCATGAATAAACAGGCATGGGGGAAAATAGGATCAAAAGTGAATACTTTGCCTACTGAAGCATCCAGTTGAGGGGTCTTCACTCAACTGATGGGTAAAGCCACATGCCACAGGACATGATCAAGGAAGAAAGAGTCAAACACACTTCAATAAGGAGTTTTAATGAATAAATGGGGTATAATAGACAAATTCTTGGAAATCACAATAAGAACCAGCAGCCTTTTTTATCCAGGGGTTCATTAAGGTGAAGTCTCAGTCAACAATTCGAATCTTTTCCCCCAGCCTGGAATGAATTGGCATTTAGGAAATAAGCTACTAATGAATTCCTCTCCCATCTGTGGATTGTTTATGTTTAGAGTTCTTCTTGCCTCTTTCTCAACTGAGTACAATTGCATAAATGTCTTTTGTATAATCAAAGGCCCTAAAAAATTATTGAAGATTGACTCGTGCACCAAAAGTTGTACATGAATGTGCTCTGTACTGCACATTTCAATGCATGGGATTAGAACAAGTTTGCTATTATGAAGCTACTGCCCTCTCCCCACTCAAAAACATTTATTCACCAAGACGGGAAGTCTGAAAAGGACAACTTCAAATTAAATTTAAAACTCTCCTGAATCTGAAAGTAATTTGCTATGAATCATGAGAAATTACTCTTTGTAAAAGAGCATTTCTTTAAGGCATGTAGGAATAGAATCTGTCTAGAAGACCAAGCAATCAGACTGAGCATCTCACTCTTGGCTAACTTGATCGTTTTGCCTTCATTCTTTGGATAGGAGGATTTTGAGCAATTGTTCCTTTCTACATTCAGCTTTGCCTTGACCATCTTCAGGTTTTGGCTATGCTGAGTAGGTCTGTCTGTCTGTCTGTTTATTGGACTTTTACCCTGCCCTTATTACTTTAAAAGTAACTCAAGGCAGTGAGCATACCTAATATTTCTTCCTTCCTTCTTCTATTTTCCTGACAACAACAACCCTATGAGGTGGGTTGGGCTGAGAGACAGTGACTGACAGGACTAGAACTCAGAGTCTCCTGATGATTGGCCCAAGATTATATTGCTTTTATGCCTAAAATGGGACTAGAACTCACAGTCTCCTGGTTTCTAGGCCAGCACCTATAACTACAAAGTGTTTGTACTGAAGCAATACCAGAGAGACATGAGAGGTGTTCTATTTCTTTCCATTTTGGAACCACTTCTGCCACCATGAGATGGTTCCAGAACAACTGTTGATGGGGTAAAGCTCCATCTTATCCCTATTTATATATGAACACTGCACATGGTTTGTATCATCACCTCCACCTTTCATTCATACAAGGGACTCCATGCTGAAGAAGCACTGGATCCGTGTATTCTTCACAAGGAACTTATTAAGGCACCCAAAGCATAGATATTTTTAAAACCGGTCTTCTAAATTAGAGACATACAGCTGCAGTACCTATTTTTGCATAATGGAAACCTTTGAGATAGCAATCAAAGAAAAATTGGCAAAGGTTATTTATATAAAAAAGCAGCTTCTCTCTCATGCAAGCACAGTGTTTTGTTTTCCAAAGATTATATGAAAGCTTAGAGAGTTTATAGTTTACACAGTCACTCTCTCTCGGCCCAACCCTCCTCACAGGATTGTTATTGTGGGGGAAATAGGAGGAAGAAGGAGTATTCAGTGTGTTCATTGCCTTGACTTATTTATAAAAATAATAAAGATAGGATGAAAAGAAGAAAAAATAAAATAAAAGAGAGAGAAAAGAAAGAAAGAGAGAAGAGAGAGAGACAGGGAGAAAGTGAGAGAGAGAGAGAGAGAGATGAGAGAGAGAGAGAGAGAGAGAGAGCCAGAGGGAGAAAGAGAGAGAGAGAGAGATGAGAGGGGGGGGGGGAGAAAGAGAGAGAGATGAGAGAGAAAGAAAAAGAGAGACAGGGAGAGAAAGAGAAAGAGAAAGAGAGACAGGGAGAGAGAGAGAGAGAGAGAGAGAGAGAGAGAGAGAGAGAGAGAGAAAGGTCAGAGAGAGAGAGAGAAAGAAACAGAGAGGAGGAAAGAAAGAGAGTGAGAGAGAGAGAGACACACACACACGGAGAGAGAGATACCCGTTTCCCCACAGAAAATAAAACACTGGGAGCCACAAAACCTAGGTAGGCATGGCTGGGAGGGTCATGTGACTGGGTGGGAGTGGGTGACATTGAGTTGGTCACGCCCACCCAGGTTTTGTGGCTCACTGTGTTTTCTTTTCTGTGGGAAACGGGTCCAAATGGCTCTTTGAGTGTTTAAAGTTGCAGACCCTGGTATAGTGCAATTCCAGCTAGTATGCCTATATGTTATATGATTTGAACTTATGATGCTTTATTTCCTAAACTTTGATTAAGCAAAGTACAGCTCGGCACAATATGTTGTTATAAGGAAATATCCTTATGGCTGCACAAAGACCTCACTGACAAATTGAATGAATGAAGGACAGATACAAAAATGGAAACAGGGACACATAACTAAAGCAGAATATCAGCAGATAGCAAGAATCTGTAAAGAAAAATCAGGAAACAAAAGCCTTGAATGAACAACGACTTGCAACAAAGTGAAAGATAATATAAAAGATTCTTCCAATACATAAAAAAAAACAAGAAGAAAAATCAAGGAAACAGTTGGACCACTAAGGAGAGAAGGCAACACAGAGAAAGCCATGAGTTGCTTAACTCATTCTTTGCATGTCTTCTTGCAAAAAAAGAAATGCAACCCAACTAACCAGAAATATAACTGGAAAGGAAAAAATAAAACAGACTGTAAACTAAAGTTAAAATAAGCAAAAACAGTAAGAGAACACCAGGTCCCAGAGTCCTAAAGGAGCTGGTAAATGAAATCTCAGAACCACTGCACATCTTTTAAAAAAAAAAATCTTGGGACACGGGGACCACCTGAGAAACTGGGAAAAAGCTAATGTGGTTCCCATCTTCAAAAAGAAAGAAAAAAAAACAACTAGACTGAGCCCTATCTAATGCAAAGAAAAGTAAAATCCTACCCCTAGGTAAGGGAAACCAAAAATATAGATAACTATTATAAATTGGTGCAACAAATTAAAACAGATTTGGAGAAGTGGAAAAAAACCACCATAAAATGAGTATCCTGCAATGGCTAGCAGACAAAACAGGGCTGGGGGGGGGGAGAAGGGGGGGGAGGAAGGAAATATCAAAGGATTTAGGAAGATACATTAACTTGGTTAAACAAAAAGCATGATTATTTTTTCCCTAAAATGATTTGTACCCAGACAACACACTATTCAATTGAAATTGGAATTTACATATGCCATAAAGTATAATTAAAAACAAAAATTACCCCCCCACACACATACACACATGCAAACACACATTTCCCAGTTTTCTATGGTTTAAAGTAAAATTTAGAGGTAGGTACTCACCTTCTTTCCAAGCAGCCCTTGAATTCTGAACTCAAAACCCCTTTAAAACCTACTTCCCAATGGCCAAGGCCTAATAAATTTATTTAGGCCATTGAAGAGGCCAGCTTGGAAATCCAGCTGGCTCGCCAATTGTTATAAGGAAATATCCTTTTAGGTTCAGTTCCAAGTGGGGAAAAAGACATTGGATTCATGAAGGTTGCTTGGAAGGAAGGTTTAATGGTGGACAGGAGCACATGGCAGGAGCCCCTGTACAGAAAAGGTAACTTACATGGTTGTGTGGTGAAGAGAAAAAAGAGGAAGAGATATATTGAGTTCCTGGTTTTTTATAGTTTAAGTTGGGTCCCAACTTAGACTATAAAAAAGATTTCCTTTTCCTGTATAGAAATGTATCCCATTGGCTCTCAGACCCCCCAGGGGCATGCTGGGGTGGCTCTTGGCTTTTGTCTAATCCAGCTTTGGCTGAAATGGAAGGGCCTTGGGCAAATCCTATTATGGTTTTGTCATGCAAAAGACTTTCAGCCAGGTGAGAGGAATGTGTGAGCTTAGCAGGGGTGGGGGTTTCCAAGAGGAGTCTTTTGTCTGTTTAAAAAGCATGTTTCCAGATGTTTCCACAGAATATTTCCTACATTTTAATATCTCCTAGGATATCTCATTTCCTAGGAGAGGGGTGGGTGCTAACTTCCTACAATGTAAAGCCAACCAAAATCAGCAATTGGACCTCACAGAAACATTTGAACTAGCTGAATCAATGGATTGACTTGGCATTAGACAGCTAGTCCATGCATGCTTTGAAAGTGAGGACAATAAATTGTTTTGATCTCTCTGTTATTCATTAGTTTGTTTGACTCTCATGTAATTTTAATCTGTTTTATGTTTATAATTGTTTTTATATCCATATGTTTTGTTACATTGTAAGCCACTCAAAGGCGCCTCGATGAGCGGCATATAAATTTAATAAATAAATAAAATTAAAGTAGCAGGTTTCCTTCTGAGCCTCAATAAAATCACTACCTGCCTTAAACAGCCAGTTGGTGGTTTATTGAAGCCATTTCAAAACACAGCCATATGGCAGATTTATATGTCCCTATGAACTGTTGCTGCAGGGTGTATATTATTTTTAAATTATTTATCTTATTTTTATTTAAGTATTAATCCATAGACCATCTCAATCCACTGACTCTAAGTTGTATACTAAAGTCAGCATAAGTCAATGTAACTATAAAATGGCTAGATAAACTATGCTGAAACAATAAGATATGCTGTAATCCCAAATAATTATTTGGAAAAGAAACGAAAAGCATTTGTACATAACAATATTGTATTGGAATATATAGATATGGTTTGGTTTGCTGCCCTTATATGAGGTCACCGTTATAAGCATCACAAACCAAAGAAAGAAAGGATGAGGCAATGCATCATATACAATAAAGATCACAAGTTTATTGATTCTAATATATCTAAGGTTCCAGTCTTGCTATTTTATACAGGAACATGTTGACATCACTGGAAACATGCCCAGATTCTCTCTTATTACAGAAACAACTCATAGATTTCAACTCACTGGTGTGGAAATTTTAGTCAGAGAGAAAGTTTAAAAGGTATCTCACCCTTTAGAATCATAATATTAGACTCTTAATTAAAATGAGAAGCCAAGATAATATAAGTCTTAAACTGCTCTAGCTTTTCTAGTATGGTGACCATCAAACTGACTATGAAGGAAGACATAAACATTTGGTTAAGGCAGGTTTTTCAGTTCTATCTACTGTCATCTTTATTTTTTAAAATTTTATGTACTGTATTTCTGATAACTGATCAACCAACCACTGAATTCCCTAGACCAGGGCATAGCTATATCCCAAGTTATGCTTTGAGAGTGGCCATTTTGTAGCATTATCTCACTTACTTGTAGTGGTTACGATGCTGGTCTAGAAACCAGGAGGCTGTGAGTTCTAGTCCCAACTTAGGCATTAAGGCCGATTGGGTGACTTTGGGCTAGTCCAGGGGTCAGCAACCGCATGTGGCTCTTTCATCCCTCTGCTGTGGCTCCCTGTCACTCAAAATATGTGTCACAACTGCTAATGTGCGACATCCACCGACGCGCAATTTATTAAGCTTTTCGACCCCCAGTAGGCCAACCATGGATAAATCCAAGAAAAGAAACGTTTCAGAAGAAAACAGAACCTTTAATTCAACTATATATGCTAGTTTTTGGCCACTCAGGAAATAGTCAGGCACGGGAAGAGTTTTGTGGCTCCCGGTGTTTTCTTTTCTTTGAAAAATGGGTCCAAATGGCTCTCTGAGTGTTTAAGGTTGCTGACCCCTAGGCTAGTCACTCTCTCTCGACCCAACCCTCCTCATACGATTGTTATTGTGGGGAAAATAGGAGGAAGAAGGAGTATTCAGTGTGTTCATTGCCTTGATTTATTTATAAAAATAATAAAGATAGGATGAAAAGAAAGAAAAGAAAAGGAAGAGAGAAAAGAAGAAAGAAAGAAAGAAAGAAAGAAAGAAAGAAAGAAAGAAAGAAAGAAAGAAAGAAAGAAAGAAAGAAAGAAAGAAAAAGAAAGGTCTTCCTTCAACTCTAGAAGAGGGACTACTAAGGGGGGGGGCAATTAGCATAGTTCTGTCATTCAAAAGATGGGAATAGACAGTATTGCTGAGGGAGTGCCATTGTTTCTCACTCCACCATAACCATCAGAGCAATTGCCTCATTGGGTAACATGCAGGAGTGGGTCCTTAATGGCCCTGTAGTCCATTAATCCTTTCTTATAGCCCCAGCTGACTTTAGCCCCCAGATCCATACCCCGCCCTTTTGGAAGGCCTGGCACTGTCAACTGACCTGGGGGTCCAATGGGGGTCCCTTATTCTGGAGGTGATTAATGGACTATGATAAGACCCCACCTTCTCCCCATATGCATGTTATTCCCTTCCTCTGCATCTTGGTTAATTTTAATTCAAATTTAATGTTACTTTGTTGTTTGTTGGTCTTTTTATTGATTGGTCTTTTTATTAATTGGTCGTTTTATTCATTGTAAGCTGCCTGGAGTCACCTTGGCAAGATGGGTGGCATTTAAGTTTAATAAATAAGTAAATAAATTGGTTGTTGTTTTGAAATAGAGCATGCAAGAGTGTTGAGAATGGATTATTATAACTGTTTGTATATTATATATAATTATATTATAATTACATCCTCACTTTTTATATTAAAACTTCTCAGTCTAATTATTTACTATCATTTCTTTCCCTTCTTTAAAAAAAGTAATATTTTTGAGTGGTGACTTTAAAAAGATAAAAGTTGTACTGGTTTTCCTTCCAATAATCTCTACAGAATTTGTTTCGTTGCATGAGCAGAGAAAGCTAGAGCGGAATGCCTTTTTTTAAATGTTGATTTTAAACTAATTGTTTGTCATCCAGAGTCATGACTTTGAGATGGGGCAGTCATATAAATGGAATTAATAAATAAAAGAGGGTTTTTTTTCCAGTTAATCCTGTGGGTGAAGAAAGCTAAAGGTCTGTTGATGTGATAATATTCATAAATATAATGTTTATAACATGTATATATTGCCCTCTCAGTTTCTGGGATCCTGGATTTTTGTTGTTGTTGTTGTTATTGTTGTTGTTTTGACAGGGCTGATTGTAAGCTGCCCTGCATTTCAGCCACTGAAGACAATGTCTCCTAGTCTGACAGTGTCAATTATTTATGCCTGTGCTCCTTTCTCCTCCCTAGGAGCACAGATTAAAGACTTTTATGTTTGATCCCTCTAAATGGGAGTCATTGCGTTCTGGGGCTGCTACTGGCAGAAAGATCCAGGAGTTCTTACTCAGTGCCATACATCAATGACATGAAACTAATGGCATTACTGCATTGACTTCAGCTCAGCAAAGTTTGCCTTTCAAGACACTGCAATTCTACAAATCTCATAAGATGACTAAGAAAAACTTTCTGCATCTGTGTTCAAGAGAGTAAGTTGTAAATAAAATAAATAAGCCTTGCAGAAAATTCAGCAGCTCTAAACTTCTCTGGCTTTCCACCAAAGGTAAGGTGACCAGACGTCCCGCTTTTGGCGGGACAGTCCCGCTTTTTAATAATTTGTCCCGCGTCCCGCGGCGTTTCAAAAAAGTCCCGCTTTTGAATTTGAATTTGCGCAAAGCGGGAAGCAGCCTGAGAGCTGGGGCGGGCGCCCCACATGCTCAGCGGCCGAGCCGAGCCCTGCACACCCCTCTGCCTGCTGCCTCGCCTGCCTCCTCCTGCCAGGCGGGGAGGGAGGGCAGTGAGAGGGGCAGCGGCCCCTGCCAAGTGCAGCGCACAGAGGCGGCAGGCAAGGTGTCCCCAGCACACCTGTTAATCCGGCCGGCCACGCAACTACAAGTGCGGTGCGGAAGCCGCTGGTGGCCGGGTGGGCGGCAGCCCCCCGGGCAGGTATAGGGCCAGCCCTGCACTTGGAAGGGGCCGCCGCTCTTGCTGCTCTCCCCCCCTTCCTGGCTGCAGACGTCCGCCTGCCCTCCCAAAGCAGCGCTGCCACAGTTCACTTTTGTTTCACGGCGGGAGAAGGAAGAAAGCGGGCAGTGAGAGCGGCAGCCTCTTCCAAGCGCAGGCCTGGCCGTCTCCCCACACGGAGGGCTGCTGCCCGGCTGGCTGGCGGCGGCTTCTGCAATGGAGGCAGCACGTGGCTGTGAAGAACCCTCATCACCCGCCCTCCCAAAGCACCACAGCCGTGGTTTGCTTTCTTCCTTCTCCTGCCGCTGTCCCTCTCCGGGCCAGACGCAGCAGAGGCGAGCCCCGGCCATGGCAGTGGTAAGGACTGCGATGAAGGGGGGGGTGTTTGGGGGGGTGCACAAAGCTGCAGGATAAGAGAGACGGACCCCTCCTGTCTTGTTCCCCTAGAAACCCCCCCCATCAATAGTGTCCCGCTTTACAAATATTAAAATCTGGTCACCTTAACCAAAGGTTTAAATTAAGGTTGCCTCTATGGACTCTATGGCCATGGGGCATATAATTTTTTTCCCCAGAACTGCCAAATCTGCACAAATATGGAGGATCATCACTATATTTTTTCAGCCAGCTCTACTGGATCCACTTAGATATTTTTTTTCCAAAACGGGGGATTTTAGGGACACACTTTATGGCTCTGAGTAATGTTTTCATTTGATATTATCATAAATATTTGATCAAACTCATGGCTGAATTTCTTTTGGTGCAATAAAAACATAAACAATTTTAAAATTTGCTATGGTCACCTGAAGCAAGGCTTGTCCAAGACAAGCAAAAGTAGAATACAAAAGTTTTAGCCACACGGAAATTAAAGCCAACAGGATTAAAAGAGAAATTAATTTCTCAGTTTAATGAAACTTCCTTAGATCCCGTCAGCCCAATGGAATCCTCCAAGTTTGTAATTATCTATCTAATCTGCAATAAGCAATTATGAAAATCACCTTTGAACATTTAAATAATAAATATTTATCAGATGCATTTAAATGCATTTAAACAGTAAATGTCTAAAGTTTCTCTTTATGCACACTTAAGGGAAAGAATTAAAGCAAAAAGGAGTGAGACTGACAATGTTAGGCCCAGAAGCTCAAAGACAGTGAAATCTAATCAACTCCAAGCCTTTATCTGCTTCTTTAAAGGGTTTAGAGAATGTGGTCACATAGATTGATAGATGACTCAAAACTCTATTAGGTGTTAGGGGGATAAAATTATTATAAAAATGAATATGGGTCATATGAGTTGGTTTTGTGAATCACTGACATTCTTTTGGAATAGTATTTTAATAATCTATTTAAATTATAAATAGACTTATGGGGATTTTTATAGCATTAAAAATGTCAGTGTCGTGTTAAATTATGTCCCAGAATTTTGGAATTTAACTCTTTTATGCTTCAATCTGGGGTGTTACTAACAGGGGTGGGTTCCTCCGGGTTCAGACCAGATCGCCCGAACCGGTAGCGACCCGCTGGTGACGTCACTGTTGGTGCCGTTCCATGCGCGCCGCCATCATTTTTTTTAATTTTGTGCGAATTTTTCCCCTTCCGCGGCTTGAAAAAGGGCCCGCCCACGCGCGGGTGAATTCTGACCTTTATTTCTTCGCCCGAAGCACAGATGATGAACTCCTCAGCTGTGTTTCGGGCTAATTCCTGCTTCTGAGCATGCGGAAAAGCCAAATCGTGTGAGGGGACGTCGCGATGCGAACTGGTGGCGAAGGTAAATGGAACCCACCCCGGTTGCTAAGTGAATCATTTTGGGAAATTAGAAAAATAGTAATGCAGGTAGTCATCAACTTACAACAGATCATTTAGTGACTGTTCAAAGTTACAACGGCATTGAAAAAAGTGACTTATGACTGTTTTTCACACTTACAGCTGTTACAGCATACCCATGGTCACGTAATAAAAATCCAGACACCTGGCAATTGATTCATATTTATGATGGTCACAGTCTTGGGATCATGTGATCACCTTTTGTGACCTTCTGACAAGCAAAGTCAATAGGAAAGCCAGATTCATTTAACAAGTGTTATTAACTTAATGATGGCAGGATTCATTTAACAACTATGACAAGAAAGGTCATAAAATAGGACAAAAATCATTTAACAAATATCTCACTTAACAACAAAAATTTTGGGCTCACTTATGGATGTAAATTGAGGACTAACTGTATTCCTGAACAGATTCAAGATACGTGTGACATATCTGTTTTTGAGAAGGCAATGTAATGTACATTACTCAATGTAAAATGAGTCAATTTTTTTTACTGTGATATTTATGATCTTTTGTAATATTAGATAAGCAGTATTTTTTTTCTAAGGTTTAGGAATCTCTTTGACATTTGATTAATATTTGAACTCAATAGTTTCTTTTTTGTCCTTTTCTTTGTTTGCTCACTTTGTGTTGTTTTTATAGTTTTTCATGTATTTCTTTCCTCTTTTTTGCATTTTTATAGTTTTTTTTATTCCATTCTATAAAACTTGCTAAAAAATAAACTGGTGAATGAATAATGCACATCACCCTATATAGCCACAGTAACAACAACCCCCCCCCCAAACAAACAGGGTGAATCTCTGAAAATTCATGATCGGAAATGGAGGCTGTGAAAGACAAAGAAGCATGGCGCCCTCCAATGATAGGAAAAGAAAGCATGTACACTTTGTTTTCTCACGGGCTTTGCACCCAAACAATTGAAAGTCAAAGTTTAGAATTAATTCTAATGTTCTAACAGGGCTGGCAAACCAAAAACCACTTACCTAGCATTCCCCAACCTGGAGCCTTTCATTGGATTTAGCAGAGCCATGGTTAAAAATTCTGAAAAAAATGAATTTTTACATAGGAGGTTGAGGGTGGGAAGTGTGTCATTTTTATCTAGTCCTGTTCTCTTGTTCATAACATCCGTCAGTTTGACCAGTTTTCAACCTCTACCGCCATGTACTATTGTGTCCCAATCAGGGGCGGGTTACTCTTAATTCACTACCGGTGCGCTGCGCGCGCA
This sequence comes from Diadophis punctatus similis, assembly GCA_023053685.1. Classification (NCBI taxonomy): domain Eukaryota; kingdom Metazoa; phylum Chordata; class Lepidosauria; order Squamata; family Dipsadidae; genus Diadophis; species Diadophis punctatus. The sequence goes on along the minus strand of JALIGW010000001.1, from coordinate 137,982,759 downwards.
TCGCCATATTGAACACGCGCGCGCCCTCGTGCGATTTTGCTTTCATGCATGCGCGGAAGCAAAATCTCACCAAAATCTCGCGAGGGGACCTGTGCGTGTGCACAATTTTGGCTTCCACGCATGTGCAGAAGCGAAATCTCACCAAAGTCTCATGCACGCATGCGTCCCCTCACGAGATTTTGCTTCTGCGTATGCGCAGGAAGCAAAAAAAGCCGAAAAATTGCCAAAAAAAGATGGCAGCGCCCGACAGACCGGTGAAGACGGAACCGGAGCCGTTTCGCAATCCGCCGGCCGCTACCGGTGCCATAGAGTGCATCGCACCGGTAGGAACCCACCACTGGTCCCAATCACAGAGGAATTGACATGGATAAGCGGGATCAAAAAAGTGGGCTAAACTTGATATACTGTAATTGGGAGTGGGGAAAACCCCACATTGATGCCAATTAAAACTTTTTTAATTGGCATGCATCAGCAAAGAGTGAAAGAGAAATCGGATAGCTTCGATTCAATATACCGATGATAAAAAATTCATCAGAAAAAAATTAAAGCATTCCAAATGGCTGCAAGGATTTTGTTTCTTTGGGTTATTTTTAAGATAATTAATATATTTTAATAGATTCTACATGGTTCTTTAAAACAGAAGTAGAGATTAACATTGACATTCTGAACTGAGTACATCTTCACTTGATTAGCTGCTAAATACTATGAATACCCAGAAGTTTACTGAGATATAACAAACAAATATATACTTTTTCTCTTTCAAACAGCTGCCTGTGCAATAACAGAACAGAACAAGAGTTGGAAGGGACCTTGGAGGTCTTCTAGTCCAACCCCCTGCTTAGGCAAGAAATCCTACACCATTTCAGACAAATGGTTATCCAATCTCTTTTTTAAAACTTCCAGTGTTGGAGCATTCACAACTTCTGGAGGCAAGTTGTTCCACTGATTAATTGTTCTGACTGTCAGGAAATTTCTCCTTAGTTCTAGGTTGGTTCTCTCCTTGATTAGTTTCCATCCATTGATACAAACAATGACTGATGTCATTTCATCCAGCTATGATGTTTGTTTCATGCCGAAACAAAATACCCAGGAAAACAAGAGTTTATAAGTGATTCCAGAGAAATTAAGTGGAAAATAAAAAATTAAGTTCCTGGACAAATTAATAGTCATGTGATAATAATGCCAATCAGTTAAAATCTGCTGAGTTCAGAACCTCAGTTGACCAATTTTTTTAAGATGGCAGTCCCATATCAAAGGCCTTTCCGTATAATCATAAAAAATAAATAAACTTTAAAGTTCACATTTCCTCCTCTTTACCAATAAACAAATATCAGAGAACCTGCTTAATTTTGCAACTTTTAATTCATAAGCTTCAGCTAAATATTTTGATTGGGAAAGTAGTATTATAGTTTTTCTCCCCTAAAATGAGTTTATTGAAAAGGGTATTTAGGAACTTTTGCTTAAAGAACTTTTGCTTAAAGAAAATGCATTTCTTTCTCTAAAGCCAATTGGGAGCTGCCAGGTCCCCAAATGGAGATGCCAGGAATCATACTCATAAAGGATGGAGGTGGAAACCGAAAAAAACATCATATTTTACCTTAAGGTGGATGAGATAGTTTGTAATGGGTTGAAACTGCATTCCAAACCATAATTCACCTTTGCATTACTCAGAAAATATTTAATGATGCCCTAGAGATCTGTGCATTTTGAAGAGCAAGCTAGAAGGAAAATATTAGGACTTTACATTCCTGTAATTTTTAAGTCTGCTGTGAATACTCAACGTGGCCGTGTCCAGGAATGGTACATCAATGTCCTCTAATAGTGAATTAGAGCTTATGACAAAACCATTTGTGGCCTAGGTTCTTCTCCCTCAAATTCAGAAGCTAGTAAAAGGTCTGTGGGCCTGAGGGGCAATTGATAAAGGAGAATACTGTGTTTCTTCGAAAACACAACTGGGTCTTATTTTCTTTTGACACCCCCCCCCAAAAAAAACGACTAGGCTTTCTTTTCGAGAGGTGTCTTCATTTCCCTCACATGCGCCTCAGCTGGTCACCGGGCCGCTTCTTTCGCAGCCGAAAAGAGCAACCCACTCATCCAACACACCTCGCCTGGCCACCAGGCCGCTGCTTTCACAACCGAAAAGAGCAACCCACTCGCCCAACGCACCTTGCCTGGCCACCAGGCCGCTTCTTTCACAGCCAAAAAGAGCAGCCCACTCGCCCAACGCACCTCACCTGGCCACCAGGCCGCTGCTTTCGCGGCTAAAAAGAGCGAGCGATGCGACCCACACGCCTCGCCTGGTCACCGGGCCGCTTCTTTCGCAGCCGAAAAGACCGAGTGACACAACCCATGTGCCTCAAGCACCCTTGCCTACCTGTAACGGTCACTCCAGCTACTGGTAGCCGTCTACCCGAAAAAGCTTGCCGTGGTCCACTCCGGCAAGCCTGGCCACACATGCACTTAAATAGGGCCAAATTTTGGGGGTAGGGCTTAATTTTAACACATGCGCACAGAACAGTGCTGGGCCTTCTTTTTGGGGTGGGTCGTGTTTTAGGAGAAACATAGTAGTTTTAGCTCAGTGTTTAAATGAGGGGTCCTTGATGCTCTCTGAGCTTGGTTGTTCTCTTGCAGACGTTTCATTTACCCAAACTAGGTAACATCAAAAGCTTATAATGAATGGGATTTGCCCATTCCTTACTACACCCATTCCTTACTAGCACTGATGATGCTACCTAGTTTGAGTAATGAAAGGTCTGGAAAAAAACAACCAAGTTTAGAGAGCATTGAAGGGCAATTCAAAAGAGCCCCTTTATTCAAGTATCTCATTCCATTGGCTCCTAGAGGAAATTGCCAGTTGTGAAAGCTGAGGTTAGTTGGATGCTATAGAATCAAGCTCAAATCCTGGAGGGTACTGAGACAAAGAATTGCCTGCTCCAGCCCTTCCATGGGAACAGCATGGAAATGAGGTCTACTTGTTATGTGTTTTGCATCTCAAATGATCTCCCTATAGTACTCCACAAAAGATATGAGAATTTTACCCCCCAATCAGAACATGGTAGATATGACGTACATTTGTATTTGTTTATTTGTCAAGCATATATGATTACAAGCAATGTATAAACAGTGAAAACATGATTGAATATATATGTAATAGTACAAGCATGAATAAGAGTAAAAGAGGTGTGAATATATGGATACATTTGGACAGGAACGGTAGGCACGGTTGTGCGCTTATGCATACCCCTTACCGACCTCTTAGGAATGGGGTGAGGTCGATGGTAGATAGTCTAAGGTTGAAGTTTTTGGGATTTGGGGAAAAAACTACTGAGTCAGGTAAAGTGTTCCAGGCTTTGACCACTCTGTTGTTGAAGTCAAATTTTTTGCAATCAAGTTTGGAGCGGTTTACATATGTGAGCTCATGTATTATTGCGGTTGAAGCTGAAGTAGTCATTAACAGGTAGGACGTTGTGGCAGATAATTTTGTGAGCTACACTTAGGTCAGATCGAAGGCGGCGTAGTTCTAAATTTTCAAGTCGCAGAATTTCAAGTCTGGTTTCATAAGGTATTCTGTTGTGAACAGAGGAACATCTGTTACCTACATGTTACATGTTACCTACATGTTACATGTTACCTACATGTTACATGTTACCTACATGTTATAGAATGCTACATCCTCTTCTCTATACCAAAACTGAGGGGCTCTAACAGTTCTTCTTTCTGCCATTGGTGGTTTACTCAAATGACATTAATAAATCAACTATATTTTAATGTGAGATCTACCAGATCTAGGCGGGGGAATTCAGACAATTCCTACATTGTTTCTTTTTTGTAGTCCAGATCTGGTGGTCCTAGTGATGTACAAACCAGGCCATAAGCAAGGCAAAATCCATTCAGGTTGACAGCAAGTCATTCAAAGATCTTCATTAAGTAGATCTAGACTTACCTTCTGACTACTGCTACTCCATACTATAAACTCTGAACCTGGAAGTGTGTATGAAGGAACAAGCTTGATTCTTCCCTGCCTACCCTAAGTTGGCCATCATCTAGCTCAGGGTTGTCAAACTTGTGGCGTCATGTTGTCATCACGTGACTTATTGTGACTTTTCCCCCCTTCGCTAAAATGGGTGGGTGTGGCCAGCGCGTGACACATCCCGCCCATGGGCTGTGAGTTTGATACCCCTGATCTAGCTAATATGTCGGGAAGTTTGTTGGGCAGTTTTCAGCAAGTCCCCAGCCAGAATGGCCATTGTTTAGAATCCTGGGAGATGAAAATCCCAGATGTGAAAGGTGAACAGGTTGGGAAAAGCTGTTTAAGTTCATGTAAAATCCCCAATAAAAGCCCCCAATTTTCCAGCAATCATGAGTTGGCACCAGCCTCTTACATACCTGGGTGCCATTTTACACTGCTTACTGAATGAGCTGGTCTGAAAAAAGTTATCTCAGGAAACCAAAATTCCAAACCAAATTCTGGTAAAAGACAAGTAAATTTAATTTTCTTTGTTATTATTATTAAACAGAAACATAGGACCTTCAGGGTTTAAAAACAGCAGCAGCAGCAGGTGGAGGAGGAGGAGGAGGAGGAGGAGGAGGAGGAGGAGGAGGAGGAGGAGGAAATCTGTCATTTTAAGCATTAGCTAAACTGGAAGAGGAAAGAAAAGGGTAATACAATCAGCCCCCAATGATTCTAAATCCTACGGCCAAGCAATTGCTTTAAAGTTTCAATTACCACTTACACAGGAGTTTCAGTTTGGAATGCAGCCACTTTTCTCAATTTAACTTCATTGCAAATACTTTTACAAGAAGGTGAGCAGAATTTGGCCATAAGAAAACATCCTTAAGGGAATTTCTTTCATTGCTGATTTGGATTTAAAAATACATTGTATATAATATTCTCTTCTTTTTGACCTAAACACTGAATAAAAGGTGTTATCCAAAACTACACACTTTTTTTGTTCTGTATCATGTTGTTATTTGTTATGGAGTTTGTTGACAGTCCGTGTTCTGCTACCGGATATCTACTTTACGTTAAAAAATGCTGAAAAGTATTGCTTGAATCCTGAAAAGAGCTGGTACCAGGTGATGGGATAGACAATTATTCTGCTTCTTCCTATGCAGACCCCTATTAAGCATCTCTGGAGGGTCAAGACCAAGACCAAATGATTGAGATGGAAGGGATCTATGAAAACTGAACAGAGACCCTTCAGTTGGCTGGTACATTCTGCTTTTCATGATGCGTTATTTTCCTTTCAGCCCACTGAACCATAGTCAGTTTCCTTCGAGAGCAATTCCCAGCCCAAACTTTGAAGAAAGGGAAGTAGGATGGTAAATCACTTGCCTCAACTCCTTTCTGCTGGTGCTTCTTAGGATCTCAAAAGTCCTATAGGATTTCTGAAGGCTAGATTCTTGAAGATCCTTATTACAGTGTTGAACTGTAAGAGCTGAAGTGGTGCAGTGGTTAAATGCAGCCATTGCAGGCTGACTGCTAGTTCAACAGTTCAGCTGTTCAAATCTCACTAGGCTCAAGGTTGACTCAGCCTTCCATCCTTCCGAGGTCGGTAAAATGAGGACCCAGATTGTTGGGGGCAATATGCTGAACTCTGTAAACCGCTTAGAGAGTGCTGTAAAGCACTATGAAGCGGTATATAAGAAAAAGTGCTATAACTATGAAAGAACCAGGTAGAACCAGGTTCCAGTCTAGCCACAGTCATGGAAACTCACAAATGACTTTTCATCAATCCCTCAATTGTTCTCTTTTTATTATTTGTTTGTTTGTTTGTTTGTTTCTTTATGTTTGAGCTTTATTGCTTAAAGCAGCAAATACACCTAATACGCCTTCCTATTTTCCTCACAACAACTCTGTGAGGTGGATTGGGCCGAGAGAATGACACAATATAAAAGTTTTGTACTGCACTTAGACAAAAACACATCAAATAAAAGTGTGACTCACAGATGGAATCCAATGCTTTATGTGTGACTCACAGAAGTTGGACCTTTTCTTTAGAAGGATCCAAGATGCACTTGACTAAATGCACCTTGGGCATTCATATGAGAAACATCATTAAACTACAAAACCAGTTTAATAAAGGCAGCGCTGTGAAATATTAAACAGTAAAATCAGTGAAACAGCCTTGAGCTATATAAATGGAATTACCCAGACTGTTAAGAGTTTTCATAATCTCAGATATAATATGTATTTGTTCAGGTACCAGTGCTCATGCCAATACAATTAAAATAGCCCATCTTCTGCTGGCAGTATTGTTGCACACTATAACACTGGATGTCTAAAAGAAACAGCTAACATCCCCTTGACATCTCAGAGAAGACTTTAGCCAGTACAATATAAATAGATTGTTAAATCCATTAATCTAGACCTGCAGTAAGGATTTTGGGGATCCCAATAATAAACTGGTAGATCTACGTATATGTGTGCTCCACTGTAGTAATTTTCAGCTGTAGCATGTCTGTCTATCTGTCTGTCTGTCTGTCTGTCTGTCTGTCTGTCTGTCTGTCTGTCTGTCTGTCTGTCTGCCACACAAAATTAAAAATAAGTCTTAATATATATGCATTTATAACATGACAGCCAGTTTCGGCTGTCTACTATCATCCCAGTGCTGAAGAAGCCCACCATCAAGAAACTGAATGACTACAGACCAGTTGCTCTAACATCTGTAGTTATGAAAACATTTGAAAGGCTAGTGATGTCCCACTTGAAAACCATCATGGATCCGCTGTTAGACCCCCTGCAATTTGCATACCGAGCAAATGCTGTCGATCAACAGATGATGCTGTTAATACGGGGCGTTGTTCCTACCTGAACGCCCCTTCTCGTAGGGCGGAGCTAGCCTCCAAGATTGGGGATGATACAATCCATCAGCCAATCAGGACTGAGTCTGACTCTATAAAAACTGTCTGCCTCAGGTGCACCCCCTCTTGAGACGAAGAACGCAGTCAGACCCAAAGTGTCAATTCCCCAACAGAACTTTATTAACAGCAGGCAACGCAGTAACTTCCACCTTAACCACAAGGGTGGGACTTGGAGGCTAGCTCTGCCCTACGAGAAGGGGCGTTCAGGTAGGAACAACGCCCCGTTCTCCATAGTGGGCGGAGCTAGCCTCCAAGATTGGGACATGCCAAAGCAGTAATCCCCTAGGGAGGGAAGTTAAGGTAACTCTCCCAACGCCGGATCGGCCGTCACAACTTGTAACACTCGTCGTCCGAATGCCGCATCCCTGGACGCATATGCGTCCAATTTGTAATGTTTGACAAACGGCAATGGAGACGACCATGTCGCAGCGCGACACACCTCCTCAATGGACGTGTTTGTGGCCCACGCCGCCGTAGTGGCGGCACTACGCGTAGAATGTGCCATCAGCCACGGTGGCCGCGGGATATGTAGCTGATCATAGGCGGATGCAATGACCGCTCGAATCCAACGACCGATCACCGTGGCGGACACCTTCTTGCCCATTGACGAGGGGTGAAAGCCCACGAATAGAGCCTCGGACCGTCGAAATGCGGCCGTACGAGAAATGTACACCTCAATGGCTCGACGAACATCTAGGAATCTACCTTGTTGGTCAGTCGCATCCGCCAAGGCAGGAAGAACGAGCTCCTGTGCTCTGTGGAAATACGTGTTGACCTTAGGTAAAAACCCCGGGTCAAGACGCAGGACAACCCTGTCCGGATAGAAGATGCAGAGATCCGGTCGGACCGACAGTGTGGCCAGTTCAGAAATACGCCGAGCCGACGTGATCGCCACGAGAAATGCTACTTTAATGGTGAGTAGGCGTAACGGAACCGAGGACAATGGCTCATACGGGTCCGCAGTGAGAGACCGAAGGACGGTTCCCAAGTCCCAGGTCGGGTAGCGATGAACCACCGGTGGAGAAATGTTGGACGCCGCTCGGAGAAATTGCCTCACGAGCGGGTGAGCCGAAAGTTGCTCGGCCGCCGGACAGGAAAGCACCGTCGACAGTGCTGCCAACTGGCGACGTAATGTATTGGGCGCAAGGCCCTTGTCTAAGCTGGATTGCAAGAACTGTAAGATGTTGACAATGGTCAGATCTATAGGACAAATGTCAGTGAGCGAACACCAGTCGCAGAAGGTCTTCCAGGTGGAAGCGTAGATGCGCGTTGTGGAGGCCCTTCTTGAGAACAGCATCGTTCGAATTATGTTCTCCGGGACCCCCCGGTGTTGCAGGGTGCGCCGCTCAAGCGCCAGGCGGTCAGTTGGTACCAGCGTGGATCTGGATGCCTCACTGACCCCTGGGAGAGCGACGACCCTGTCGGCAGGATCCGCCAGGGCGGCGCAATGGACAATGATTTCAGGTCCGCATACCATGGACGTCTCGGCCAGTGGGGCGCCAGTAAAATCACCTCCGCCTCCTCTTCCAAAATCCTGCGTATGACGCGAGGAATTAATGGGAGTGGAGGAAAGGCATACAGGAGCCCCTTGGGCCAGTGACACCGGAGGGCGTCCACACCGTCTGCCCCGCGGGTTTGATACCAGCAAAAGAACCATGGAAGCTTCGCGTTCTGAGGGGTGGCGAAGAGGTCTACGATCGGTCGTCCGAACCTGCTCGTCAGCTCTCGGAAGAGATCCTGGTGTAGACTCCACTCCGCGGGGTCCACCTCGTTGCGGCTGAGCCAGTCCGCAGTACGATTCGAGACCCCCGAGATGTGCTCCGCTCGAATGGAGAGAACGTGTCGTTCTGCCCAGAGGCCCAGTGCCTCGGCCTCCGACATCAGGTGGTGGGAGACGGTGCCCCCTTGTCTGTTGACATGGGCCTTCGCCGTGATGTTGTCGGTCAGTACCAGGATATGTCGCCCCTCCAAGATCAGTTGGAACCGCTGTAGCGCTAGGAAGATCGCCTTCAGCTCTAGGTGGTTGATGGTGAGCGATGCTTCCGCCGGCGACCACGTTCCTTGCGCCACTTGTGTCAATGCGTGAGCTCCCCATCCCTGAAGGCTGGCGTCGGTGGTCACCGTGATTCTGGAGGGCTCCAGGAAGAGACCACCCCTGGAGATCGCTGGGGAGCGCCACCAGCGCAGAGAACGCCGGACGGAAGCCGGAAGGCTGACCCGAATCGATGAGTTGCTCTGATGTTTGCACTGAAAAGGCAACATAAACCATTGGAGAGCCCTGGAGTGCAGCTGTGCCCACGGCGTAATGTGAATCGCCGACACCATCTTGCCCAGAAGCGAGGACAGCAGATTCAGAGGAACCCGGTGCTGTCCCTCGACCTGACGGACGAGGGCGATCAAGCCGTCCTGACGCTCCTGGGAAAGATAAACCCTGCACTCCAGAGAATCAATGACCGAGCCCAAGTGGGTGATTTTGGTAGTGGGGGTCAGCAGGCTCTTCTCGAAGTTAACGGAGAAGCCGTGGTCCGCCAGGGCCTCTAGGGTGACCTGGGTATCCACCTCTGCCTGCGACCGGGAGGACGATTGAATGAGAATATCGTCCAAATAACACTGTAGTCTAATCGGGTGAGACCGCAGGTCGGCAGCAAGGGCTGCCAATACCTTAGTAAAGACCCGCGGGGCCGAAGACAGCCCAAACGGGAGAGCGGTGTACTGATAATGGTTATTACGATAGCAGAAGTGAAGGAATTGTTGGTGGGCGGGACGAATAGGGATATGGAGATAGGCCTCAGTGAGGTCAATGGATGCCATGAAGTCCCCTTCCCGTATCCCGCCAAGAATAGACTGCAACGAGTGCATCTTAAACTTTTTGTACTTCAAATATTTATTGAGACGCTTAAGATTAAGGACGGCTCTCCACCCGCCCAAGGACTTTTCCACGAGGAACAATATGGAATAGAAGCCCTTCCCCCACTGGTCCTCCGGCACCCGCTTGATGGCATCAATGTCTAGTAGGTGCTGGATGGCGGTCAACATGAGTGACCGAGTCCAGGGATTAGAGGACTGGGGGCACCTCAGAAAAAATCTCGGGGGGGTGGAGATGAAATCCAGGGCGAGACCAGATGACACGGTCTCGCGAACCCAAGCATCGGTGGTAGTGCCCTCCCATCGCCTGGCGAAGAAGCGCAGGTGACCCCCAATGGGAGGACCGGGTTCACCTATTTGTAGTGGCGGTAGGGGCGACCACCTGCCCCCCAAAAAGGCCGCTTGGAGTTATCTTTACGCCTGTCTTGCCCCTGGTTCTGCCTCCCGCCGTACCGATTCCTATTCTGGTTGTAGGAGGGGCCCTGGAAGGGACGCCTAGGGAAGGAAGGTGCGGTGGGGGCTGCGGCTGTGGAAGCTTTATTCTGCGCCTTGCGCGTGCAATTAGGCAGAACCTTCCTTTTATCTTTAGATTCTACCAGATAGGGTTCCAGGGCGTCCCCGAAGAGAGACTGACCCTTAACTGGCGCAATGGCGAGGCGCCATTTGTGGCGGGTATCCGCTGGCCACCCTCGCAGCCAGTGCATCCGGCGAGCTACGACCGACGCACCCATGGACCTGGCCGCGAAGCGGGCTGCCTGGAGGGTGGCATCTGATGTAAACTGCGAAGCCGCCATCAGTTTATTTATATCTTGCCTCGCCCGGACATCCGACTGTGGTAAGTGGTCCTGGAGCAGGTTAAGCCAGCGAATCGACGTCCGGCAGAAGAATGATGCGGTCGCCGATGCCCTAAGCGCCCAAGCAGCCGCTTGATGCGCCCGCTGAAGGGCCTGCTCAGTACGCCGGTCCTCCGGTCGGAGGAGCTCCTCCGAGTCCCCCGGCATTTGGGCGGAAGAATATAGTGCCTTAATCGGGGGATCGACCGGAGGCACCGGGAGATGGTCAGCCAAGGCTTGAGCGACGTTGAAATACCGTTTGTCTAGGGAGGACGGTAAGGCGCCCGCCTGGGGAGTTAGCCATTGTTTCACCACAGAATCCACAAACAGCCGAGGAGCTGGAATAATCTTGGTTTGGGAGGTGGCTTCCTCGAAGAGAGGGTCCGCCTCCTCATCGACCAGCTGCTGTGTCGCGGTTGGGGCGATCTTAGCTGAGGCTCGTGCCTTGTGCAGCAGCGATTTGAAGTGGTTAGGGTTGAACAGGCCCGTGGTGACCGGGGCCTCCGGCGCCATGTCCTCGTCCTCAGAGAAGTCGAGTTCCTGGGCCCGATCCTCCGTGTCCTGAAGTGACCCAGGCGAGTCCAGTGCATCCAGGCCGCCTGGTTGGTCAGGACCAGCTGTAGGAGTGACCGAGCGAGGAGCGTGGTCAGAGCGAGCAGCCCGACTAGAAGTTGGAGTGGAGGCGGCTGCCCGTTTAAGGCCCGCCTCGATACCCCTTTCGATGGCTGCCTGGATTAATGACTGGACCTCCGGGCAGCTGAACTGGGCCAAGGCCGATGTAGAGGGCGTGGCCGGGGTAGCACTCCTAGAAGGCCCGGGATCCTCCCAGATGTCTCCCTCCCCGAGCCGCAGATTGGGGTTATCCAGGGAGAAGGCACCGGAGGATTGCCGGGATCTGGGCTGCGAGCTCCCATTGTCCCGTGAAGGGCGTGAGTCTAGCTGAGGCCGTGGTGCTGGGGCGGGTTCGGCTGGTGGCCTGTCAAGCGTCTTGGCACGCTGACGCTCCTCTGATGCCTTGGATGACAAGGAGGAGCCCTTGGAGCGCTCAGCCGAGGACCGCTTAATGGGGGATCGGTCTCTGCGATCTGAGGGGGGGGGGTTGACTTCCTGCCCCGCCCCTCGGAGTCCTGGCTCGTTTTGGCCTTGGAGCGACTCTTAGACTTGGAAGAATCTGCCATTGCCGCTTTTACGGGCTGTGGCAGGCCGCTTTTACGGGCTAGAGAGGAAGCCACCGGGAGGTCGTGCGTGCCGCCCCCGAAGCGATCCGGTATGTCCGCGCTCGTCCAAGGACTGCGGGCAGGATCCGGAGGACCGCTGTGCAAGGCGTGCGATGCCGGGGCGTCTGCGCTCGCAACCGTTCCTCGCGACGATCTCCAAGGGCAATGCGAAGAGCGGACTGCTCTCGCCTCTGCTGTGGGCAGCTCCCGACAAACAGCTGATGAAGCCTCAAGGCTGACGTAAGCGGCCTAGCGCGCCTGCGCCGATACCGGCTGGCGCTGCTCAATCAGAGGCGAGGGGCCGAGCCGCCGATGCAACGTAAGCAGTGGGGAGGCGGGGCGTAGCGCGCATGCGCACTCCAAATGAAGCCGGGCTGTTCGAGAGCGAGGATCTCCTGCCGCCGAAACTGTTGAGCCTCAAAATGGCCGTTCGCGCCGACTGACAGCTGCCCAAACCGCCGAGCTCTCCCAGCCGCTCCCTCGATCGCCGACTGTCAGGCCTCCCAGCACCGGCGAAATTGAGCACGAAGGCTGGCCGATGGAAAGGAGAAAGTGCCGAAGGCCGCTCAAGTGCTTTGGCTTCTGCGGTAGGTTGAAAGACAGCTGGGCAAGCACTTTCTCCGGCGGATGTGGCACAGGCCACCCTGGTCGGAGGTCACGCAAGCGCTAGGCTTCTGTGACAGTCTGCTGAACCGAAGTGACCAGGCCGCAGGGGCAAGATGGGCAGCCACCCCGGGTAGGCCCGTAGGCCGAAGGAGGGACCCGTGCCCTTTGACAGTCGCCCTTCCCCCAGTAATCAATGAGATGTCACTATGATTGGGGGGGGAATCACTCACGTTGATAGAAGACGAGTAGAACGTAGAAGGAGAAGCAATAGTGATAACACCTGCAATGTTGGGGAGACACAATCCTTTGGCTAAGGACTGAGTCGAAAGAGGGGGTGCACCTGAGGCAGACAGTTTTTATAGAGTCAGACTCAGTCCTGATTGGCTGATGGATTGTATCATCCCCAATCTTGGAGGCTAGCTCCGCCCACTATGGAGAATGGCTCTGCACTACATCCTACAACATCTTGAATCTCCAAAGACCTACGCAAGGGTCCTCTGTGTAGACTTTAGTTCAGCATTCAACACCATCATACCGGACATTCTTCTAACTAAACTAAATCAACTAGTGGTACCTGAACACAGTTGTAAGTGGATCATAAGCTTCCTAACAGACAGGAAGCAGCAGGTGAAGCTAAGCAGAATCACAACAGATACCTGTACAATTAGCACCCCCCCACCACCAAGGCTGTGTGCTTTCTCCTCTTCTCTCTATATACCAATGACAATCCATCTGTTAAACTACTGAAGTTTACAGATGATACAACAGTGATTGGTCTCATTCGAGACAATGATGAATCCGCATACAGACGGATTCAACTAGCCTCGTAGTGCGAACACACTCAAAACCGTAGAAATGGTGGTAGACTTTAGGAGAAACCCTCCTATACTATCACCTCTTACAATACTAGACAACACTGTGAAAATATTAACAGACCCCTCACATCCTGGACAAAAACTGTGGGCCTGGTGGGCCTGGTGCATTAACCTCTAGACCAGTGGTGGGAAACCATGGCAACTTTATGGCATGTGGACTTCAACTCCCAAATTCCTGAGCCAGCATGGGAGTTGAAGTCTTCAAGTCCCACCCCTGCTCTAGATCAAACTAGCTCCCAAACAGACCTTGCCTTCCATCGGCCCTCCATTCATCCTGAGTGCAACTTCTATTCAACTTTTTCTTCTCTCCTTCAACATGGAATTTTCCTCCATATACTTCCTCAAAGGTTTCTATCTTCTTGGGCTAGAATGTTCCAGTTTGGTGAAGCTCTACCTCATGAGTTCATTGGCTTGCTTCCAGAGCAAGAACTGGTCTTTATGAAATCTAATGGGCTGTCTACTATGCCTTAGCAGATGTATATCCTTTTTAAAAATAAATAACTCCAGAGATTATCAATTTATTACTATTATTATTTTTAAATTATTATTTTTTATTTTTTCCAATATAAACATACATATTTTGTGGACAGTGCATTGATTTGGTCAGGTCTTTTTTATACAATGTTAACAATAATAATACAAATAGTATATGAAATTCTAATCTTCCAATTTCAAACAATACTAGTCTCATTTCACATTCCTTTTACATTTTCCCTTTAATTCATTTAAACATAAATAACATATATTTGCACCATGTGTATGTTATCCCTTAGTAAATATTGTCATTCAATATTTTAAATATCACTCATTATTCCACCATAGCATCAATATTCCAAATGTATAGGATTACTAATAACACCAATTATTAACAATATTCAATCCATCACGAGAGTATATCTCAAAGTCCCCACCATTTCTAATCCTTAATATTTTAAATTCACCATTAAATGTTCTCAAAATTTCCCAATCGTCTTCTAACAACAGCAATCATCTTCTAACAGCAAAGGTCAGGCCATTCACCAGATGTTGTTGCTTCTATTCTGTGTATTAGACTTTGTATGTTAGATTAACTTTCATTGAATATACTGTGGCTATAGTGTTGTAGTACTTCTCTTTCTCCAGCAGATGGCTGTCTTATTCCCCAATTCAATGTAAGCAATCTGTCAAAACAGCTGATTGTCCAATAAATCCAGGGGGTTTAGCAATTCAAATAAACAAATAATTTCTCCCTAAAGTCACTTTCAAATTATTTGAGCTTTTTTCCAAGCTTTCTGTATTTTGTAACTTCTCTTGGGCTTTTTTCGCCTTTTCGTTTCCAGTTTTTTTTTCCTCCATGTGTCAATTCGCTGCTATTTTAAGCTTAAGAGTTTTCATATTCTTTTTGTTATTGCAAGTCATTAAAGTAAAAGTTGGTAATTATCTCATCCAATTTCAATATTCTGTCCATACACCGCTCCTGCACAATCTTGGGTCCCGATTGTCCAGGCTTTGTGGCTGCCAGCAATGGCGGCCATGCCTGCTGCCATTCGGGAAGAGCTTGCTTTGAACCTAATGAGGAATTTGCGAGTTCCTCGTGGTCAGCAAAGTGCCTCTCCTTCCTTCAGGGCCCCTACAAGGCAGCTGTGACCCCGAAAGGTCTCCCGGCAGCGGTTACCGGCTGGGTTTTCACGGGACTCGGCAGAGCCCGCTATTTTCTAGCCGTTCTCACTGCAGTTGCAACTTGAAGTCCTGATTATCAATTTATTATTTTATCTGTCATTGGCATAGAAGGTTTCCACTCCAGCTCTCAAATAAACTTTCCCCCTCCATCTCAGGTGTCTAGAAACTTGGTAAAAAATCTGGTCTTGTTGATAAAAAAGACAAAAAAACTGGAGGGGCAAATTATGAAAGAATATGCATACCACTGCAGAAATGTATTAAACAAAATTATTTATGTCATGTTCCAAACTAGTAACCTCTTCTATCTTAAACAAAGTTCTTAACTATTATCTATTTCACTACAGCCAATTTGGTGTAGTGGTGAAGGCTAGAAACCAGGAGGCTGTGAATTCTAGACCTCCCTTAGGCATGAAACTGGCTGGGTGACCCCAGGCCAGTCACTCTCTCTCAGCCTAACCTACCTCACAGGGTTGGTGTTGTGGGAAAAATAAGAGGATGAAGGAATGTTAGGTATGTTCACCTTCAATTGTTTATAAAAATAATAAGAGTGGGATAAAAATAAAATAAATAAAGGTGTAGATCTATTGAAATGCATGTTCAGCATTGGTTCATTTGAAGGTTCTTCCTCTGCAAAGGTGTTGTGCATGGTGGGAAAAAAAGGGGGGGAAATAATCTACTCATTATGCCTTCACGTATTGGTATGTTGATGCTTTATCCTTGCAAATAAAATTTAACTGAATGTGTGTGTCTGTATGTTTATTTGTATACTATTGATACTATGCACACCTGTCCAAAAAAAGAGTAAAAGCTTGGTAGTACAAAGGAGGTTAGAGAGGAACAGAGATGGGAGTAATGTAGTTATCCTTGCTGAGTGTAACAACCATTTTGGGAATAAGCAAACCAATTTTTATGGCAGTCATCTTGAGAACCTGTCAAAGAAATGTTCTCAAACATTTCCGTCTCTAATTTCCTCAAATGTTTATACATTATACATACATTTATACATTATACAATCACAGCTGTCCAATCTTAACACCTTTTTAAATTTCATTCCAAATATTAACATAGTTGTTTTGAAATAACATACAGTTCATATTTGTCATGGTGATACCCAATTTTTTTACCTTCTTCTCAAGTTGAAAACTCATTTTATTAATCAATTCTGATATTGTATTTCCATATTTTTATTAGCATCTTTGTCTACTGTTTATTAAAACTTACTAATGCACTAAATTCTTTTAATTTACTCTCATCCATAATATTTTGTCTTTTCTCTTGCCTCGTTTTGTCTTTTCTTTTGCCTCATGTAGGTACTCATTGTCAAATTAGTACCTACATTTAAATCAATCTCAAAGAATTATTTTAATTTATTTACATAATTCCCAATAATTGCTTTCTTCTGTAACAACTCTTCATTTAATCTTCATCTAAAAAGACCCTAAAAATGTGGAGAAGACCAAGATCTTTAAGGACTTTCAGAACACCATTATTATCTCAAGTCTGTTCTCCTTCTCCATTGCATGTTGGTTTCAGCACAAAGATCTTACCTGGCAAGGAATTTCCCACAATAATTGAATGAACCAATTTTCATTTAATGGTAGTTAACATGCTACAATAATTATTCCAGTTCAGAGTTTGGACTGTTATCCCAATTTGTCGGAATTATGATTCTGAAGTAATGGAGAGGAATAAAGCAAGAAGATGCACCCAAGAGACAATTTATGAACCTTGGTTGATGAAGGCATTATAAACATGGTTTACGGATGACTCAAAGATGATTATAATCTTTGAATTCATTATAATATTTGAATTGAATTCCGTTTCAATTCAAGGAGGCAGTGGATGTAATGTGCCGATGCCTGGACGATGTCAGGATCTGGATGGGGAGGAACAGGCTCAAGCTTAACCCCAACAAGACTGAGTGGCTCTGGATATTGCCCCCTAAGGACTATGTCGACTGTCCCTCCTTGGTTCTTGGGGGAGAAAAACTAACTCCCTCGGAACGGGTTCGCAATTTGGGAGTTCTCCTAGATCCACAGCTAAAATTAGACCAACATCTTACAGCTGTGGCTAGGGGAGCCTTTGCACAGGTCCGCCTAGTGCACCAATTGCGACCATACTTGGAGAAGGAGGCTCTACTCACAGTCACTCATGCCCTTGTCACCTCTTGATTGGACTACTGTAATGCGCTCTATATGGGGCTACCCTTGAAGAGTATCCGGAGACTTCAACTGGTGCAAAATGCGGATGCGCGTGCTGTGGTGGGTTTCTCAAGATACACCCATGTAACGCCCATTGGTCTCCGGGTGCAATTCAAGGTGTTGAATATCATCTTTAAAGCCCTACATGGCTTAGGTCCAGGTTACCTTCGGGACCGCATCCTACCTCATACTTCCCTTCAACCGGTCAGGTCCCACAGAATGGGTCTCCTCCAGGTCCAGTCAACCAAACAATGCCAGCTGGCGGGGCCTAGGGGGAGGGCCTTCTCTGTGGGGGCCCCCGTTCTCTGGAACCAACTACCCCCAGAGATCCGAATTATCCCCACCTTGCTGGCCTTCCGAAAAGCCATCAAGATATGGCTCTTCCTGCAGGTGGGGTGACTGAGACAATTTTACATCCTAGGTCTCCCCCATGTATGTATGGTTTTATATGTTTTTTAAATTCTTTTTTAATACTGTTTTTAAATTATTATATTGTTTAGTTGTTCTTTAAATGTTGTACGCCGCCCTGAGTCCTCAGGGAGTAGGGCGGCATATAAGAACACTAAAATTAATTAATTAATTAATTAATTAATTAATTAATTAATATTGATATCACTTTTATCATATCACAATACCAATGCAAGGATGTGATTCTCTTTCCCTTTCCCAGAATTTCCACATACACACCCAAAAAAATCCATTTTCCTTTCACGATCCAACTGCTGGGTACACTTATTCCCAGTATCTTTCTGAAGAAATGATGTGGCTAAAGGCTGAACTAAAAGCAGGGAAGCATTTTGGTAATGGATGTATTAAAAGTATTGCTCTCAAAATGTATGTTGCCCCTAAAAGGCAAAGAAAGATATTATGGGTGAGTAGACATCCACTTGGATGAATTCAGTAGGAATGTGTAAATGGCCTCATGTGGAAAATGAACTTATTATAACCATTATTAAAAAATACTTAAAAGCTTTGGTTGAGAAGATTTGTGAGCTATAGGGAAAACATGATTTATGCTGCCTTGAAGGGAAATACCTGTTGAAATGTCCATAATGGCCCCTTGGACCGAAGGAAGAAACTTTGGACACTGATATGTTCTTAGATTGAATTACATGCATCATTTGGGAAGAAAATATGGTTGCTATTTTTGAGCTGAAGTCTATTTTTGAGCTGAAGTCTAAAAGACAAATTCCTTGTGTGTCCAATCACACTTGGCCAATAAAGAATTCTATTCTATTCCACTATTCCACTATTTTGCTTCATGGAACTTTTCCAAATGGCTTTTATTTCTGGTGTGTTTTCATCACTCTTCTCCCACCCTCATGAACTATTGCAGCTTTGATACTTACCTGTCCATAGCAAATGTTCTTTTGTTTGCTTTTCAAACACTTCCCCGAGTGACATACATCTTTATTCCGTCACTCAAATAATGATCCATCAGTTTTATTTAGCCAAAGTGACACTGAAGTCTTGTCACCAGTTCAGAACTATACTGAGAAGCCATCACCAAAGGTCAAAGAAACCCACATACAATAATCTGAGCAAAGTTGCCACATTGCCCATCACAGTGTGGTTGAAACTGTCAAGGTCAAGCCAATCCCTGGGCACTGCTGATGCTGCAGACCATGCAGGTAATGGTCTATAAACAAATCAAATTATATAGGTCTTGATGATGCAACCATAAGAGCCGTGGTGGCATAGTGGTTAGAATGCAGTACTGCAGGCTAACTCTGCTGACTGCCAGCTGTTCGATTCTGATCTGCACGAGGTTGATCCAGCCCTTCCATCCTGCCAAGGCCAGTAAAATGAGGACCCAGATTGTTGGGCGCAATATGCTGACTGTAAACTGCTTAAAGAGGGACTATGAAGCAGTATATAAGTCTAAGTGCTATTGTTATAATATGTTACAGAAGTTTGCAATCATGTTTCTATCCTGACATAACTGAATGTGGGCCTCCACTCTTGCCTGTCTTCAAACATTCTAATATTAATCCAGACACACACATAAATAGATATGAATGATCACAAGAAGAGTAGGCTTAATCAGGATTGCCTCCAATGAGCTGGAAAGAGCAAGTGATTAGCAGAGCTACTTTCCTTTTTTTTTTTAATAGCACAGGAAGTTTTGTAAACCCTGAATATTCAGGTATTTGGCCCATCATGATCGTTGGATAAAGTAAGCCAAACAAAGTTCTAACAAACGATTCAGAGTCCTTCGGGAGTTGGGCGGCATAGAAATACAATAAATTAAATTAAATTAAATTAAATTAAATTAAATTTAGCATAATATAACAAGGGAAAGCATCGCAAAAAACTAACACAGAATTATGATCAATGTTCTGATTTGCCATCAAAATGGCATGCTAGTTTACTGCTGGAAAAGAATCTACACATTTGTCTCATTGATTCTTCACAGAACAACTAGGCTGGCAAAGGTCTTTAGGCAGATTAAACAATGAAAAGCTGACATCAAGGGGAAGAAAATAAAACTTCCATAATGAAGTTCATTCAAATTAGAAAAGCTAGAGAGATAAATGCAAGGTGCTATTCCAATAATGACATTAATAAATTAACTGTTTAAAATTAATCATAGTATGGAATGTAGACAATGTTCCCATGGGTATAAATTAATATGTAAAGATTAAAAAAAACATTTTCACTGGAAAAACGTTTAATAAATATACTAGCCAGTGCAATCAACCAAGCCATATGTTGTTTCCGTCTTAGCATCAAGATACTGCTCTTTTCATGTCTCTTGAATAAAACTAAAGTAAAACTTTCATTCATTTATCAGGCTATAAGATATGCCAAGTGTGTTCTAGTGGTTTGGGGGGAGGTTGTCACATATTTGAACATATGAATCAAGAATAAATGGACGTTCAAATCTGTGACACTAAGATTCCAGAAACTAGTGAAACCCATGCTTTTGTAGTGGACTTCAGAGAGCGATTATTGCCATTCAGTGGTGGGATTCAATTTTTTTTTACTACCGGTTCTGTGGCTGTGGCTTGGTGGCTGTGGCTTGGTGGTCATGTGAGTGGGTGGGCATGGCCAACTCAATGTCACTCCCACCCAGTCACATGACACACACCCCAGCCAAACCTACCCAGGTTTTGTGGCTCCTGGTGGTTTCTGTGGGAGCCAAGGTGGCGCAGTGGTTAGAGTGCAGCACTGCAGGCTACTTCAGCTGACTGCTAACTGCAGTTCAGCTGTTCAAACCTCACCGGCTCAAGGTTGACTTCCATCCTTCTGAGGTCGGTAAAATGAGGACCCAGATTGTTGGGGGCAATATGCTGAACTCTGTAAACTGCTTAGAGAGGGCTGTAAAGCACTATGAAGCAGTATATAAGTCTAAGTGCTTTTGCTATAAATGGGTCATGTGACTGGGTGGACGTGGGCAACTTGATTGGTCTCACCCTTAGGAAATTTTTCCTTAGTCCAACTCACAATAAAATAGCATTGTTCCAATATTTAGAATAGAATAGAATAACAGAGTTGGAAAGGACCTTGGAGGTTCTTCTAGTCCAACCCCCTGCTTAGGCAGGAATCCCTACACCACTTAAGACAAATGATTATCCAATCTCTTCTTAAAAACTTCCAGTGTTGGAGCATTTACAACTTCTGGAGGCAAGTTGTTCCACTGATTAATTGTTCTGTCAGGAAATTTGAGGGGCTCCTACAAAAATGAGGGAGTCAATCTATTTTCCAAAGCACCAAAAGGCACAACAAGAAACAATGGATGGAAACTAACTAAAGAGAGAAACAACCTAGGACTAAGGAGAAATTTCCTAAGGGTGAGACCAATCAACCAATGGAATAGCTTGCCTTCAGAAGTTGTGGGTGCTCCATCACTAGAGGCTTTCAAAAAGAGTGAGGGAAGTACACCCCAAAAGGACAGTGCCAGGAACCACTAAAACAATGTAAAAAACTTAAAACAGCCATTCCCCTTAAAAAAAAAAGTCAACCCCAAAGCAAACACAGCAACTGAGAGGGAAACTAAGAGCAGTTGCTCAGGCTAATTGAAAGCCTGGGCATGCTGCCAAAAGCCATTAACCCTTCCATCTCTATTATTCTATATTCTCTATGTTCTAAATTGGGTGCTTCACAGCAGAAACAATACAGCTGGCTGGACCACACATGCATTAAATTCATGGCCTGTATGATCAAGCTTCATCATTGTCCCCTCCTGTATCTTTCCCCCCAGGGAGAAACAAGTAGTAGCCAACACTGTAGCAGCTATAAAAGGTCTTGGGAAACTCCAGGGAGTATCAGCTGATCACAGAAGTGTTACTTAATATGCTTTATAATGAAAATGTTTGTAATCTTGTCCTTCCTGAAGGGAAGAGGTTAATCCCATCCCTAGATGGGTGATTGATGGGTTTCCCTGCCCTACTCCTGTCAGCTTCTGTTATTTATTGACTTGATTCAGCGTGTATGGCTAAATTCCAGCTGCAACTGTTAAGTGGAGCTATTAACTGAAGGGAGAGAGAGAGAGAGAGAGAGAGAGAGAGAGAGAGAGAGAGAGAGAGAGAGAGAGAGAGAGAGAGAGAGAGAGAGAGAGAGAACCCTCTCTTGCACTTTATTTTTAACGGGTTCTCCGAACTGCATAAGCAATTTACTAACGGTTCAGACGAACCGGTGAGAACCTGTTGAATCCCACCTGTGTTGCCATTGTATTAACAGTTAAACTTTATTATTTAACTTAGTTTGCATACTATTGTTGTTATGGGGGCCTGGTGAGTTGCTTATGGTCTTACCATAGATATTTACATTTTTATTATATGTTTTCTATTTTTCTAAGCAGTATGCCTCTTGAAGTGTTCAGTGGTATATAAATTAAATTAATTTAAAATAAAAATAAATCAAGTGCATTCAACTGGAGAGACTCATACATTCACACTCAGAAAATATGAGTCTCATATCAATTATGCCAAGTTTTGGGGCAAAAATAATTCAATTTCTCCTCCTGTTAATCTAAGTTCAAACAAAGTTGCTTCTCATATTTCTTCACGTTCTAAGCCTTTCAACCCTCTATCAATTCATTTGGCAGATATTTGTATACTAGTAAATGGAAGGATAGAAAAGATGGAGATTGATTATCCTGCTACCTGTTTAGATACAACAGAGCAAGGAATGAAGGTGTAAGGATGAACATTTAGGGCAGATATTCAAGTTCAGGTCCCACCAGATCCCCAACTGGGGCATTAAAAGTCTGGATAAACTGGAGTTTTGTAGTTGTTATTGAAATGAATTATTAACTCAGTTTAAGTAAAAAAGAACCTCTTTGGCTTAATCTAAACAAATCTAATATGAAACGAGATGAAGTCACAAATAACTAATAAGCAAAACTACCTTTCTTTTCACTTCTCTCCTTTCTTTATGCATCTTCATTAATATTTCGACTGATGTGAATATTTGTATTAACTCTTGCTTACTCTTAGCTGTTACACAAGGGTTAAGATCTATTTCTATAAACCTTAAGCAAGGAACTAGAATAAATAAATACTTGGAGACTTTCCTTAAGAAGGAACATTCCACTGGCAGAACTCTAGGAAGGAATAAATATTTCCCATGTTGGCTGTTAAAAGCTAAGGTATTAAAGAGAAACCTCTTTATTAGTTGCATGCGAATAATTTATATGGAAACGGTGGTTGATACACAACTAATATTCTGTCATTATTTAATATAGTAAAAATTCTAAAGCAATATTTTGTGACCAACTTTCTCTGCATCTGTATGAATGTATAATATTCAAAAGATTTAGAATTAGAACATGGTGAAACAGACTGGCTCCAGGTTGGCAAAGGAGTGACACAGGACCATATACTTTCTTTATTCAAAATATATGCTGAATAGTTATTAAAGGAAGCTGGATTGGAAGAAGATGGTGTGGTTTTAAAATTGGAGGAAGAAATATCAGTAGCTACTTGAAAGCTGATGAAGAAGAAGCCTTGAAGGATCTTCATGTTCTAATAACAAAAGTCAAGGAGCATAGTGAGAAAATGATAATAAAATGAAATATAACAAAGGCCAAACTAATAACAACAGACAGAACAACCATTCTTAGAACCGACAATGAAGATACTGAAATCTAGCTTTTGCCTTTTAGATCAACCATCAACAGTAAAGAAACAAGCACTCAAGAAATATGTTGCAGACTAGCACTTGGTAGACCAGCCGTGAAAACCTTAGAAAAGGTATGCCATGATATGTACATACCCACAAAGATCAAATGTGTGCAAACCATGATATTTCCTGTGACATTGTATGAAAGTGAAAATTAGACTTTGAAGACATGGGATAGAAAAAGTATTGATGCCTTTGAACTTTGGTGTTGGAGAACACTCCTGAGAACATCATGGATAGCCAAGACGACAAATAAATGGATATTGAATGAAGCAACTCAAGAGTTTTCACTCGAGGCCCGAATGATCAGGCTCAAATTATCCTACTTGGGACACATTTTGCAAAGACTCAGTTCTCTGAAGAAGGCTCCGATGCTAGGAAAGGAGGAAAGAAAGAGAAAAGGAGGATGACCAGCAGCAAGATAGATAGTTACAATGGCGATGTGTGCCCCATTGGAAGACCTGAAAAACCAGGTCCTACAGTACATCCCTGAAAAAAAAATGGATTTGCACATTTACACTCGTTACTTGTGAAAATAGCTTTCACTGATGTAATTGTGAGTAGCATGCACTGTCAAAATAAGACTGTTAGGAACACTGCAGAATGATCTGAGCATCCAGCAGCTAAGGCTGTGAGCAAAAAATACATAGAGTCATGGGGGGGGGGGGGGGAGGGAGGGATGAAACTACTTGACTAATTGTTTCATGTGAAGCCAGCTCTGCAACATGTTCCAATTGTTATCGTGAACTAAACTTGCAGTTGTAGTGAACCACGACTCTTCTTCGAAGTACTACTGGATTTGTAACATTCATTTGGTACAACAGTCCGGTTTTAGTGTAGTTTTATGTTTTCTGTTACTTGGTGGTCATGCCCTTTTATTTTTCTATTGTGAAGTAGAGACACTGTTTAAGAGAGCTCTTCTGCAACCTGGCCTTCCTTTGAAAGAGGGAAGGTATGCCTGTTATAGCAACAGGCACCATTGTGATCCATCTTTCCTATTATTTGACCTGCCAGCATCGAAGCTTTTCCTTTAAAGGCAGAACTCCTATAAGCATATTTAGCTCAGGGAGTAAAAGACATGCTTGATAGATGAAGAAGTAAAATTGTGTCCTTTGATTGCCAACTTCTCACAGAAACAAACATAAGCATGTTGCGTTCTTGTTCTTTATAAGTCTTAAAATAGAAGTAACCAAAAAAGAAGGCCGTGCTTATTTAATAAGTTCCAGGGAACTTATTTACGCCGACCTTTTTTATTTTCTTTTGCACACTCATATTCCATACCTAATTTTAAATATGTATCTTGACAGTTAACCCTTTGCTTCTTCTAGGGCAGTGACTCTAAAGGAAAAACTAGGTATACTTCACATCTTGCTGGTTAAGTAGCTTTTTTTCATAGTTAGGTCACAACAGCACTTAGCACTTAGACTTATATACTGCTTCACAGTGCTTTACAGCTCTCTCTAAATAGTTTACAGAGTCAGCATATTGCCTCCAACAATCCGGAAGCAATCCAAAGACATTTTACCGACCTCAGAAAAATGGAAGGCTGAGTCAACCTTGAGCCGGTCAGGATCGAACTGTTGGCATTTGGCAGAATTAGTCTGCAATACTGCATTCTAACCTCTGTGCCACCACGGCTCTATTCACAATGTCTCATTCCTAGCTTCTCTTGTTGGTCTAATGTTTTATGAGTTCATGTAGACTTAGTAATAGCTTTTCTGCTCAAGTGAATAAGTTATACTGTATTAGTAATTTCCATATGCAAGATATTCATTGGTTGTGCGCATTGCTCTTGGAATAGTGGAATCTGGAGAATTTATTTATTTATTTATTTATTTATTTATTTATTTATTTATTTATTTATTTATTTATTTATTTATTTATTTATTTGTGACATTTATATACCGCCTCACAGTGCAAGGACTCTCTAAGCGGTTTACACCAGTAAGCAATGTATATTTATATTGCCCCCAACAATCTGGGTCCTCATTTTACCTACCTCGGAAGGATGGAAGGCTGAGTCAACCTTGAGCCGGTGAGATTTGAACCACTGACCTGCGGATCACAGTCAGATAAAGTGGCCTGCAGTACCCCACTCTAACCGCTGCGCCACCTCGGCTCTTATCTTTACATTTTACATGTAAAGATTTATCTTTACATAGGAGAAGTTCAAGAATTTTCAGTGAACAGTAGTTCCTACTACTAGTTCCAGCTGTTTTAAACTTTGTTGATGTTATAGTAAGACTTTTAGTCATTATCTCAGGTTTGGGGCACATTATGTGGGGCTACCTTTCAGATTATATATGAAAAGCTGCAACCAATGCAGACGTCTATGGCTAGGCTGTTTTTTATGACTCTTTATGTGATACTTGTGCTGAAGCTCTTTATGTGATACATTTATTTATTTATTTATTTATTTATTTATTTATTTATTTATTTAGTTAGTTAGTTAGTTAGTTAGTTAGTTAGTTAGTTAGTTAGTTAGTTATCTTGTCATGTTTATGTAGTGTATATTATAGGTGGAGACCCTTTGAACACTGTATGCAACAAAATTTCATTTTAATGTATGCCAATTAGTGTACACTCAAAGTGACAATAAAGTTATTCTAAGTCTAAGTCTACATTGTAAATCTATTAGCTTCTATGCCATGTTCTAGCTACCCACGAGGGCTTAAAAGAGTTTGGGATTAGCTTCTTTGAGCAACTGTCTTTGTATTGAAAGCACCAAGTGATCATGGGGAGCCAGGATAGGCATAGCATTCCCAATCTGCTCCCACCAGACATCATCCATAAGTGCTGTTTCAGTCCCATACCCAGCTCTGACATGTGACTGAGAAGATGCCCGGATAATTTGTTTCCTCCAGAGTCCTCTGAAGCTGCAACATGATCACTTCTCAATAACCTCCCCGAAAAAGAAAGCTGGAGATACAACAGAAGTTGTCCAACATGGCTGGACCCAACAATGGCTTCTTGAAGTGGGGAAAAATTATTACCTTCTTCAATATTGGCAGTACTACCCCTCCATCAAGGATGAATTCACTATTGCCAGAAGCCACCTGTACACCATCTCCTAGGAAAATGAAGCTAAGCAGGAATGGTATGGGTCCATTATACATTGCTGAGGTTACAGTTCAAACAAGTGGTTGTCCAACCTCTTCTTAACAACCTCCAGTGATGGAGCACTCACAACTTCTGAAGGCAAGTTCTCGCTGTCATAAAATTTCTCCTTAGTTCTAGGTTGGTTCTCTCCTTGATTAGTTTCCATTGCTTCTTATTCTGCCTTCAGATCCTTTAGAGAATAAGTTGACCCACTCTTCTTTGTGGCAGCCCCTTAGATATTTGAACATGGCTATCATGTCACCCCTAGTCCTTCTTTTCATTAAGGTAGACATACCCAATTCCTGCAATCACTCTTCATATGTTTTAACCTCCAGCTCCCCAAGCATCTTTGTTGTTCTTCTCTACACTCTTTCCAGAGCCTCCACATCTTTTTTATATCAGGGCAACCAGAACTGGATGCAATAGTCCAAGTGTGGTCTTACCATAAGGTGACCAGATTATATTTTTTGTAAAGCGGGACACCATTGACCGGGGGGGGGGTTACTAGGGGAGCAAGACGGGAGGGGTCCGTCTCTCTTATCCTGCAGCTTTGTGCACCCCCCCAAACACCCCCCCTTCATCGCAGCCAGGGGTGGGTTCCTACCGGCGCAGGCTTACCTGTTCGTCGCCGCAGAACCGAAGAAGCTGGTGGCATTCGCGGCACGGAGCTTCCCCCGCCCGCTTTCCCCGGCCGCCAGGACACCGCCATTTGCATTCTTTTGCCCTCTGCACATGTGCAAAGCGTTCTGCTTGCACAGAGGGCAAAAGAACACAAATGGCGGTGTCCTGGCGGCTGGGGAAAGCGGGCGGGGGAAGCCCCGTGCCGCGAATGCCACCAGCTTCTGCGGCGATGAACAGGCAAGACCGCCACTGCCCCTCTCACTGCCCTCCCTCCCTGCCTGGCAGGAGGAGGCAGGCGAGGCAGGAGGTAGAGGGGTGTGCAGGGCAAATTCAAATTTAAAAAGCGGGACTTTTTTGAAACGCCGCGGGACGCGGGACAAATTATTAAAAAGCAGGACTGTCCCGCCAAAAGCAGGACGTCTGGTCACCTTATCTTACCAAGATATTATAAAGTGGTACTAATACTTCATATGATCTTGATTCTGTTCCTCTGTCAATACAGTCTAGGACTGTGTTGGCTTTTTTTTGGCAGCTGCAGCACACTCCTGGCTTATATTTAAGTGATTGTCCATTAGGACTCCCAGATCCCTCTCTCAGTTACTGATTACATTTGTGAATCTTTGTTTGTCAAGTAGCAAAAGCTAGCGATGATTTTGGCTTCTGAGGAAAGCGTGCCTGTTCCAAAAGTTCTTCCTAAAAGGCAGGCCTGTTATACTGTATGTCCAAACATTCTAAATATCCATATTAAATTATCCATTCAAGAAGTGCACTTGTTTGATTTCTCACAAAACTGTCTGTCACCCATGTGCTTATCCTTTGCAAGAGAGCAAAAATGTGTCTTTTGATTGCCAGATTTCTGACAAATTGGTATGATTGGAGAGAAGATGAATCATTTAGAAAGCTTTCTCAACTTTATGTAATATACACATTGGATGAGTCGTTTGGATTGTACCGAAGACTCAAAACAGTTCTAGACTGAAATAAACCATCTAATTTAGTGTAGCTCAGCGGTTCCCAACCTGGGGGTCGCGACCCCTTTGGGGGTCGAACGACCATTTCCCAGGGGTTGCCCCGGCATCCTCAGCTTGCCCCCCCCATTGCCACAAGCCTGGCCATATTGCGCCCCACAACACATGACCCACCACAACCCACCCTGCCACCGCCATTTGGGTTCTTTTACCCTATGCGCAAAGCATTCTGCGCATGCGCAGAGGGTAAAAGAACCGAAATGGCGGCGCCGGGGTGGGTCGCGGTGGGGGGGTGGGGGCGGGGCGTGGGTCACGGCATTAGGAAGGTTGGGAACCACTGGTGTAGCTCATTCTGCTCTGGAGTGGATCTCCAAAGTCTTCTACGAAGAGGCCCTTCACAGCCTTCCTATGTCTGGTTCCACGAGAGAAGATCGCAAACACCACTCTAAAGAAGACTGATGGATGGGAACAGAAGAAACATACATTTCCATTCTTTTTAAAGTACCAAGTTTGCTTCTCCCGGTGTGTACTAGCAAAGGGCAAAAGATGAAAACAGGTCATGGGAACCTTCCTTGCGAAGGGCTGTGCATCTGTTGTGAACAAATCTGAGCTGAATTAAGCTAATAATGCATTTCTTTTAAAAATGCATCAGAAAGACTTAGTGTTCTTAGAAGGCGGGAATGATTGCCATGATTCTACCTCATGCCGTCTGACTGAAATTAAGCCACAGAATATTTCTGGATAGATGCTCATTAGAATGGGAAGGAGAGAAGGAGATAGCTTTTTTTTAAATCCAAGAGCAAACATTAATATTTGGGGGAGTTAAAGGCCATAAAAAAATTAAAGGTGGATTTGGAGGGGTGGTATGTGAGATCTAGAAAGTTTATTTGCTGTTTTTTAAACACGGTGTCCTGTTTTAAGGCCTACGTTTCAACTTCCATGTGTTCCTCAATTCATAATGGTGGGAAACATCTCTGTCATTTTTGGGTAACTATTTCCTCCAGGATCTCTGAGATCACAAAAAGGAGATTTAAAGAGAGCATATCAAGCTGCTGGTTTTTGAGCAGTTATATCTGCCTAATCTTTTCCTAAGCACAAGGGGGAAAAAAACCTAGAAGAAGCAGTGGAAAACCAAGGACCAATTAGAAGTGGAAGATGACTTCACCAGATGCTGTCATAGATTTCCTTGAATGAGAGATTCTACCATAACAAAAATCACCCAGAATTATCTATGAAGGGTATCTGTTAAGAAGAGAGGACAGTATTTAGAAGCCCTATTTCTAACTCGTTGTCATTCACAAATATTATCCAGATAATATTTTTTTAAAAAAAATTACATTCTTACCTATATTTATGGTTTAATACTTAAAGTTCACCTGTGTGCCTATGTGCCAATCCCTATAATGCCGTCGGCCCCACTTACATCATTTCTTCTGATTGTAGATCACACTGTGATAGACTACTTACATTAATCTGGTCCGCTTCAGATGTGTGGATTTCACATATCTGCAAAGCTTGGAAAAGGCTGATTTAAAAGCATGTCTTTCCTAAAGTAGCAGATCATAATAATGAGAAGATCTGGTTTAAATAATAGTTGGCATTCCTATCTAAGGAATTCACTTAAATGAAAGCTAATTTCTTCACCCCAGTTTACCTTTGGGTAAAAGTCAACAGTGGAAAATTTTGTCCAGTGACAGAAATATATTGTTAGCAAGGAATGGGGGGAAAAACAATAAAGAGAAATAGCCCCATGTCATAAATATACTCATATTCACCTTTATATATACTAACTACATATCTGCTTTACAAATTGCTATGCAATGTGACTTCCAAGGAATTGGAACACACACACACACACACACAAGAAAAAAACACAATGTCATAATGTCAGTGAAACTTGCTTGCATAATAAAAAACAGAGTTTCAGGCGTTCTTTAATGATAAAAATGCTACACTTTTTTATAGACATATGTCAACAAATTAAATTCTGAATCAGTTGACAATCATCACACTGGAAATGTTTACATTAATGATTATATTAAATGATTATATTAAAAGACAGTGAATATATAATATTGTAAATTATAATATATCCAGAAAACTTTAGGAATAATCTCTTTTCACTATAATGTAACCAGTGGAAGCTTTACTATTAAACATCTCAATAGGTCCTCCTGCCCCAACCTTTGGTAACCCACATATTGTGTTCTTTTCCACCATATATTAAGGCCTCAAATAAGGTTATTAATGAGGGTCAAACAGATTAATTTAAACAAGGTTGAAACATCCCAGCCTTATTTCTTCACTTTCTCTCCAAGGTCTACTTAAGCATTCTAGAAAGGAATGCTGCAAAAATCCAGATGACCATTAGATACTAGCAAAGAGCTGTAACTCAACTGGTCTTCCCAATCTTTTCAGGTTAAATATCTCAGCCCTGGCCCATACTCATATGGATAGGCTAATAGCAGATTTCACAAGACCCAAAGTCATCTTTTATTTAATTCCTCCAGAAGCATTGTGTAATAACATTTCTTTGGAAATTCACCATAAATATAACAAATCCTTGAATAACTATTTGTTATTCATATATATAAACATTCACATCTTCACAGATAAGAGAATGTGTTTTCTTATTTCCGGAAACTGTATATCTAAAAATGATCTATGCTAGTAAGCACTTCATAGCTTGGAAGAGCTGCTATAAAATTCTTCTGTGTTGGTGCTAATTAGCATGAAGCTTTTTAATGTGAGATGATTTAGTCTATGAGGTTGGAAAAAGATTAATTTGTTTTATTTATTTATTTTTGTAATTTAAACCTGTTTTTAAATTTATAATGGTTGAATGTGTGTTTTGTCTTGCTGTAAGAAGATCAAAATCACCTTGAACCGTGAGGTGGGTAGTAAATAAATTTGATGAATAAATAAATAAAAGATCAAAATTTATATTATGCCTTCAAACTATAGGTATCTATAGAAAATGCACAAGGCGCATTTGTCCCCAAAGAGTAATTTTAATGTAATTTACTTGAGCTCAGTGCCAACTCCAGTATTACTTTGGGAGGCTCACAATACAAAAGATAAAATGTACCATTAATTAGAAAAAAATAAAAATAAAAATGGTGAATCTGACCAACAATATACAAAACATACTGTATATAGAAGCACATCTAACAAGTGTGCAGTACTGCAGGCTACTTCTGCTGCCTGCCAGCTGCCTGCAATTTGGCAGTTCAAATCTCACCAGCCTCAAAGTTGACTCAGCCTTCCATCCTTCCGAGGTGGGTAAAATGAGGACCCCAGGGGTGGGTTCCTACTGGTGTGGTCCACTCTGTCGTTCCAATAATGGGCCGCCAATTGTGCAATTTGCACACAACGGCTCTGGTACCATCTTCGCCGGTCCGTTGCACAGCGCCATCTTTTTTAAAAAATGTTTGGGCTTTTTTGCTTCCTGCGCATGTACGGAAGCAAAATCTTGTGAGGGGACACGTGCGAGAGAGAGAGGTTTCAGCAAAATCGCACAAGGGGATGCGCGCGCGAAACATGATGATGCGCGCGCAGTGCACTAGTAGGCAGGTAAGAGGAACCTGTCCCTGGAGGACCCAAATTGTTGGGGGCAATATGCTGACTCTGTAAGCCACTTAGAGTTGTAAAGCACAGTGAAGCAGTATATAAGTAAGTCCTATTGCTATTGCTATCTCCAGCCACTCTACCTCAAGGCCTGGGAGAACTGCCAGATCTTTAAGGCGGTCTGGAATGCCATGAAGCTGGCAATCAGCTCAATTTTAGCAGAAACTTCATTCCAGTGGGAAGGCACGATAACCCAACTTGGGTAGGCTTACCGAGTACTGTAAAGCAGGGGTGTCCAATCTTGGCAACTTTAAGACCTGTGGACTTCAACTCCCAGACTTCCCCAGCCAGCCATGTTGACTGGAGAATTCTGGGAGTTGAAGTCCACAAGTCTTAAAGTTGCTAAGATTTGATATCCCTGCTGAAAGGGAAACCAAGATTTTTGACTGAACTACAGCTTTTTCAAAATTAGCTGGATGTGGAATTTAAAAAGTGGCCCTGCACAGTAATTAAGTAATGCTCTGCTCTCCAGAAATGCTTGTTCCCATGGCAAAGATCATTTTGCAATACATGCTCACAAGTACATTTCATTTAGCAAATGTCCTTTCCAAAGTTAATTACGAGTATTGGCTTTCCTGTTTGCAGATCTGGACCATGTTATTTATTTTATTATTGATGGTTGATTATATTGATTTATTTTTGTTGACCACAGCTGGGAGATTAGAAATTAATAACCTCTTAATTGCCCCAACACTCACTTTCTTCATCTACTCAGATGGGAGTGGCTTAATTATTGGTTTCCTTGCATTATATTTTTGCTGAATTTTTCCACAGTGAAAATATGACATTTTTACTCTTTAAGAAATACCGAAAAGAGAAACACAGACAATTATGGTGCATTTGAGAGCTAAAGGAGAGTTCAGCATTACTCCAACTTTAATCAAAATGAAGATGTGTGTGTGTACAAGCAACACGAGAGAAATAAGAGCAATTAGTCATCCCTCATGGGAATCCAGACTATCATAAGGAAACCTGGAGAGTATATTCAAGCAGTCAAGGTGAAATTCAACAGTGGCCCTTCAACTTTAATCAAAAATAAAATAAGCAGGTGATCTACACTAGATAAGAATCCTGAAAATCCTCAACAGTACTTAGGCTTCTGTTGCAATTGCAAAAAAAAGAAGAAAACCACCGACAAACCAGAATCAGGATGGCAGTATCAGAAATGTCAATAATGGATGCTTCTAGACCAGGGGTCCTCAACCTGTTCAGAACCGGGCTGCAAAAATGGTGGGCAAGTGTGCACAAAACTCTCCCCCCTCCCCCACCGCCTCCACTGGTCCGCCAAGCCAGAAAGGTTGGGGAGCATCGATTTCTTGAAGTATCAATCAAAAGGCCATTGTAAAGGTAGCTTGCTTTTCTCTCCCTTAACCGTTTTAGATAAAATAAAAAAATAAAGATTAAAAATAAATTAAATAAATAAAAAATATACTGAAACAATGGCAAGGAAACATAGGAGAATTTCAAATGGAAAACATCAATGTCTAGACCTCCTATTAATTTCTGATTGATGGCATAATAAAACTCCATGTGCAATATTCAACAGCATTGTCTGGTTTCTTTGTTTAAAAAATGAAGTTAAATAAAATGGCAATTTTATGAAAATCAACTTGTCTGGACTCAGTCTAAGATAGCAAGTTTGTTCTAATTCCTTTGTTTAAGGAGTTTTCATCCCTTTCGACTCTAATGCAAGATTTTAATCCAAATCTGGATGGGTCTGGTCCCAAACTGGCTTTAATGATAGAATCAAATCTGAACCACCAAAACTATTTCTGAGAACTGAAAAACCAAAAAAACTCCAAAAGGAGAATCCTGCAATCCCTTCCCTTCTTGCTCTATCAAAACCATCCTTTCTTTTCTCCCTAACTGGAGAAAGAACAATTGTGGCCCTCCAAGATTAGAAAAGAATATATATATATATATATATATATATATATATATATATATATATATATATATATATATATATATATATATATATATATATATATATATATATATATATATATATATATATATATATATATATATATATCACTTTGTTTCTCTCCCTTACTATGCTATACATCGCCTTTTCCTGTTTCATCATCACAAGTTCTCTCTGTATGTTCTGAAGAATAGGAGGGAAATGAAGAAGAGAGTTGTCGATGCTTGGACTAAGTGGTGGCATATCCAAGCCATCTCAAAGTGTTGAGTTTAATTGGAAGAATATTTCACATTTCGCATATTTGAAGGGAGAGGAGGGAAAACAAGGATTACCTGAGAAAATTTGCCCATCTTATGTCTGCTTCTACATAATACGTAGAAAAACAGCATCTTTCTCTATTCTGTATAGCAGAGACATCAAGCTACAAATGAATCATCTTCTAATATCGTTTTTTTTAATTTTGCAGACCCTGTTATGACTCAGACAGATATCAAGTATTATTGAAGAACAATTAATGATTATCTTGGCTGGAGATGGTGGAATTCTCCCAAAGTTTACAGCCCAAATAAGACTGCTCTATGCATTCAAAGATGGAGCTTTCTCTAATTGAAGATGTTCTGCAGATTAGCCTTGAGATTACCAATAGATCCATGAGATCCCATCTCTAGGAAGGCAGCCAGCAAAGACAATATAAAGGAGGAAGTTTATCCATCTCTAGAATAATTCTAATGGTCTTCTTAAATGACAGAGAACTCTTGCCTCACATGAAGCTCAGTGTTAACCACCATTTGAAAATGGCATTTCAAAGAATAATTCCGCATGGAGAGGTTGGATAGCAAATCTCAATATTTGCATTATTGTGTTAAATTCTTACGAATCATTGTCAAGTTTCAGCAGGTTCAAGGTATGGTTCCTGATGCAAAGAGCCACCAATCCAATAATAATAGCAATAGCATTTAGACTTATACACCTCTTCACAATGCTTTACAGCCCTCTCTAAGAGGTTTACAGAGTCAGCATATTGCCCCCAACATTCTGGGTCCTCATTTTACTGACCTCGAAGGATGGAAAGCTGAGTCAACTTTGAGACGGTTAGGATTGAACTCCTGGCAGTGCAGTGAATTAGCCTGAAATACTGCATTCTAACCACTGTGCCACCACGGCTCCAACCAGGAAAGTACTTTTTTACCTTGAGGTAGCTGAGCATCATGAAAGAATGATACTTTAAGCCGATGGGAAGCCACATTATGAACACGGCATTGTGCTGTCATGACCTCAATTCCATTCCTTTTCTATGTGTGTTACAATGTTGCATGCGCACACAAAAGGGGAAGATTTTGCACCACAATGGCATAATGTTTTATTAATTTATTATTTTATTTTATTTTTATATTTTTATATGATGTTTTTACATTCATGTAAGCCACCTTGAGTCACCATGAGCGAGTAAGCGGCAATATAAATGTTTTAAAATAAATAAATAACAGTGTTTTTGTCATTTCAGTGAAAGGGTTCCATTCTGAAGTTGTGTCTGTGCATTAGACAGTCATCTTGGCAAACTGTAACGTAAAACACAAGAAACAGTTGTGTTTATGTGCTACATGAAGATGAGAGAAACGACCCTGCCATGTGAGGTCAGTGACTAAGCAGAATAAAATAAAGAACACATGGTGTTCTGAATGGTATCTTACATAAACAACTGAATTGGAAAAATGCATCCCTCAACTGGCAGGCTGAGAAAAGTCCAATTTTAATTGATTTTGCAGATGTAGAGGAATTCTTCCCCAAATTCAGTTCTTCTGCGGTTCACTCCCTTGGTGGTATGAATTGGAAACACAGCTGTCCTTCTAACTGCTTTTCTCCAGGAAATATGGAGGATGCAAATGACACCTCTCCTATCCAGTAAGAGAAACGATAGCAAATTCCTCATTTTACTTGTTCATCAGGAGGAACGTGTGAAGTTGAAGACTGTAGGATGGGTCCAAGCAGCTACAGCAGGCAAAATGTTTACAAAGGAAGCAAAACAACTCAGGTCATTCTAGTTGTAATGTGGCTCAATCAATCATCAATCAATCAATCAATCAAAATAAAGCTGGAAGGGACCTTGGAGGTCTTCTAGTCCAACCTCCATTCGCAGCCATGGGATTTGGATTTATTCTGAGATAAATTCTGAACGCAAAATTAAAATAGCAAGTTGTTGCAAAAAAAGAGTGCCCTATGTGATAAAGCAGCATAAGACAGTGAATCTTTCTTATGTGTGGAATTGTGATGTGATCAGGTATAAGAATGCTCCATAATCAATAGCAATAGCAATAGTACTTAGACTTATATACCAGTGGTGGGTTCCTACCGGTGCGGTCCATTCTATTGCACCGGTAGCGGCCGGCCGATTACGCAATTTGCATGCGACACCAATCCATCGTCTTCACCGGTCCGTCGTGCATCGCCATCTTTTTTTCAGAATTTTTGGGCTTTTTTTGCTTCCTGCGCATGCGTGGAAGCAAAATCGCACGAGGGGACACGTGTGCGCAGCGTGTTCGCGTGTACACAAAATGTGGCAATGAGCGCGCAGCCCACCGGTAGCCTGCCTCTGTTATATACTGCTCAGTAGTGCTTTACAGCACTCTCTGGGCATATTGCCCCCAAAAATCTGGCTCTTCATTTTACCGACCTTGGAGGATGGAAGGCTGAATCATCCTCAAGTCCCGTCAAGATCAAACTCCAGGCTTTGGACCGAGTTTGCTGGCAATACTGCACTTTAACCACTGCACCACCAAATAATGCTTTACATTCCAGTAATAAATAATGAATTTCCTGGACAGAGTACTCTTAATATGAATTAATGAAATGCTGAAAACCTTCTTCCATCTTTCTATCATTGCTTGATTGTAACACCAAACGTCTAGCATTAAACTTATTCCCCTCAGAGCCTTATGCCAGAATTTGGATTACTAACTTCCTGGCTAATGGATCTTTCAACACAAATTAGACTTATATCGCTCTGTTTTTCCCTGTGGGAATTATTGCTGGGTTGCGATCATCTCATTTGTTTCCTTTATCTATTATTTATATTTCAAAAACATTCTCTTTCCGATTTTCTGCTTTAAAACTGTACTGTTATTCCTGGCATCAACAAAACGTTTTATTTGATATCAGAAATAATAAATTACCGGATGTTGTTGAAGCCAGTGGGTTGCAAAAACACGTGTTGGATCTGTAGCGCATTGTCATTTAGAATTAATTTATTTTGGCACATACAAAACAGTTCTACAAATGACTACATCTGTTCGCAGCGGCTAAGACATACAGGAAAGTCAAGACGTGCAGGAAGTCAAGGAGAAATGAAAAATGTCATTCAGATATTAAGGTTAATGTTGAATGCACAGTAATCACAACAAAGTTCACATGCCAAGCATATGTGACATGATGGCTTTTGGAAAGAAGATACCCATGCAGCTTCTTTAGTGGGGACCATAGCTCATTGAGCCAAGGTGGTGCAGTGGTTAAAGTGCAGCACTGCAGGCTACTTCAGCTGACTGCTAGTTCAGCAGTTCAGCTGTTCAAATCTCACGGGCTCAAGGTTGACTCAGCCTTCCATCCTTCTGAGGTTGGTAAAATGAGGACCCAGACCCAAAAACTCTGTAAACCGCTTAGAGAGGGCTGTAAAGCACTATGAAGCGGTATATAAGTCTAAGTGCTATTGCTATTGCTATTTGGGAATCCATTACCCAATAGGAGTGCTTATATTTAAGTGCACAAAGTCCCAGTTTCAGCCTCTAGCTTTTCAAGGCAGAAGGAAAAAAAGACTTCTTTCTGAAGCTCTGAGAAGCCATAAGCAGTAGGTACCCATAAAGTTAAATTACAGCTGGTCCTTGACTTACAACAGTTCATTTAGTAACCGTTCAAAGTTACAATGGGACTGAAAAAAGTGGCTTATGACCATTTTTCAGACTTATGACCGTTGCAGCATCTCCACGGCCTCATGATCAAAATTCAGATGCTTGCCCACTGACTCATATTTATGACCATTGCAGGGTCCTGCAACCTGCAAATGATGATCGCCTTTTGCTACCTTCTGACAAGCAAAGTCAATTCGAAAGCCAGATTCACTTTATAAGCGTGTTACTAACTTAACAACTGCCGTGATTCACTTAACAACTGTGGTGAGAAAGGTGGTAAAATGGGGCAAAACCCGTTTAACAAATGTTTCACTTAGCAA
Organism: Diadophis punctatus similis; assembly: GCA_023053685.1. Classification (NCBI taxonomy): domain Eukaryota; kingdom Metazoa; phylum Chordata; class Lepidosauria; order Squamata; family Dipsadidae; genus Diadophis; species Diadophis punctatus. The sequence goes on along the minus strand of JALIGW010000001.1, from coordinate 137,945,052 downwards.
CAGAAATGTTGGGCTCAATTGTCATCAAACAAACAAGTTGAGGACTACCTGTACTTCACGATGTGACTACCTTTGTGATTTTGAACCCACATTTCCTTCTGCTGAAATACAAATATGTGAGATTCTAATATGTTTTTATGAGCAGTGGTGGCACAGTGTTTAGAACGCAATATTGCAGGTTAACTTTACTCACTACCAGGAGTTCAATTCTGACCAGCTCAAGGTTGACTCAGCCTTCCATCCTTCTGAAGTCGGTAAAATGAGGACCCAGACTGTTGGGGGAAATAGGCTGACTCTGTAAACCGCTATTGGTATTACTATTGTGTAATCACATATCACATATCCCCAATATCACTGGGTTCAATCACCACACTAAGCTGTGATGTTATCTGCATGGTTTTGTCAGGCACAAAAAAAATCAAGTCCACATTTGAAGGCCCAATTAAACTGTTTTATTGCTTAAAAGTCAACACATGGGAATTTTCTAAACTAACTGTTGGTAAGTGTTTGGAGTTAGATAAGGGTCATATTTTGTATTTTTTGTAGTATTTTCAATATTATTGAAATCAACTCAATAATCAACTCCCCCCTGAGATCCGGACGGCCCCTACCCTATTGATCTTCAGAAAAGCCGTTAAGACCTGGCTGTTTCGGCAAGCCTGGGCCCAATGAATATATTGTTGGGTGGGCCCATGAGTGATTGTGGATGGATGATTGGTTGTTTCTTATTGATAATGTTTTAATTTTACTGTTTTAACCTTTTATCTGATACTATTGTTTCTTTTGTATTGCTGCTAGCCGCTTTGAGTCCTTATTGGATTGAGCGGCCTATAAATGCAATAAAATAAATAAATAAATAAATAAATAAATAAATAAATAAATAAATAAATAAATAAATAAATAAATAAATAAATAAATAAATAAATAAATAATCTTGGTTAAAATTTTACAGAACATGGAGTGTAGGACCTACCTTCTATAAATTAATATGCTATTTATTCCTAATCATTTTATACTTCACATTGGACAATCACACATAAAACAAACAAAATCCAAAGGTTTCTCCCACGTATACAAAACCTTTGTCAACATCAGGCAGAAGCAAAAGTAAAAAAGAAATTCCTAATATACAATTTGCATGTTCTAGTACATGTTTGTGGAATACATAGCGAGCAATAGACCTTCAGTTTATGGTTAATTAGTCTTTCTGGCTAATATGTCTTAGCTAACATTTTCAATATTCATTTGGGGGTTAATGATAATAAGTAGTCACAACCACTATTCATTATGGAGTCTCCTTTCATCTTACCGATGCGTCACATCTAACGTGAAAGATGCCGATGCCATTGTGTTATTAAACTCCTGCTTTCCCATAAGGAAATATAAATTCCTGTCATAAGCTGAGTGCTGTCATTAAACATTTATACAGCCAATGGTATTTAACACAGTTGATACCACCACTGTGTGTTTAGAATACAATTCCCAAAGCGGAAACTGCACAGCTGCTTTCCTTCCAACAACACTCCAATTATTTATGTCTATTAAATAGTTCACACTTCTCCTGGGCTTTACTGCCGACATCTTAAACATATTGATCATCTGTTACATACACTGCATTCTCTATATCCTGTGGCATTAGACAACTGGCTATGGTTTCCTCTTCTTTACTACTCACTGAAGCTTTAATCAAGAATGGCCTTGCAGCACATTTGAACCCCTGTTTATTCAGAAACAATTTCCATATCATAGGTTCAGGAGATCTTACTTCAAGTAAGATTAAGTAATCATACTTAATTGACTAATAGCACAAGCTAATACACACACACACTGTGAGAGATAGAGAGAGGGAGAGAGGACAGAAAAAGAGAGGGGGAGAGGAAGAGTGAAAGGGAGAGACAGAGAGACAGAAATTCAAAAATAAGTTCCATTTAATTCAGTGAGTTTGCCTCTTATCTAACTGGATATAAAATTATAGCCTAAGGTCCATTTCTGAAGATGGACCATCATCTAGTACTTCATATGAATACCAAATCTATCCTGTTTTCCTAACATATACCCCACTCAAACACCTAGGTGCCTCTTAAGGTTGACTTTACAAACTGCAAACCTTCCAGTGCAATTTCCAAGATACTTCCAACCATTATATATAAGATGCCTTATGCTCTTATGAAGCAGGAGGAGATACATAGGAAGCTGAAACTCAGCTGTTGCAGGGCAGAGTGGATAGGCTGTTGGTTGGCGTTTTCTTCGGGGCATGGCCTTACCAAGGAAGTCAAGGAAGCAGTGCAGCTAGGCTCTGCAATTTAAAGGTGCTGTTTTTAAGGCCAAGTCAATTGCTATTATTCCAAGTTTCAAACTTGGATGAAGTGTTGGTCTGGCATATTTTATGGAGATCTGGAACAGAAAAGAGATGTAATTAATCTCTTCCAGTTCTGAGTTGCTCTGTGATGTAGCATAGTAGGATGGCAAAAGAGGAGGTACTATGGCATTATCACTAGCATCCCGGAGGCGGAATTAAAAAGTCAAGATTAAGAATTAAATTAAGAATTAAAGATAAAGAAATAATCAAGAATTAAAAAGGCAACACAGCAGCCTCATGAAGAGAGATGGGGAAATGACCTTGTCAGCAGTATGCAAAAAGTTGTTACATAGAGAGGGAAGCAAGATAATATTGGTAGCACTTCAGGGTACTTATTTAACTGTTACATTTACTCATATTTTATTTATGTATTTGTATTTTAAGAAATTATTGTGAGTTATCTTGACCATCTAAATAAGCAGAACATTTATAGAATTCTGATGCAGAGAAAAATCATCATTATCATCATCATCTAAAACTGTACTGATCTGTCGCAGCCTGTCTCAGCAGAGCATTACATGTACTTGCTGATGCATACAATATTTAAAAGGCACAACAGTGGGAAAAAGAGGAACATTTTGGATGGGAATCAACAGTGGATTCTCCTAAGCAATTTTTTAAAATTCAGTTATTTTAAACAGAAAGGATGAATGCAGTTTAGAATGAATAAACCGCCCTCCTGAAGGTTTACTTGTGGTAACAAACTCATGTGTTTGTTCGTTTAGCTGAGTTTGGATCTGCCTGTATATATTGAATATGAGCGGGAACCACGCACCCACAACACTTAATGGCGTCTATATAATTGAGAAGTTGAGGTTTGCGGAGATCTTTAAAAGGATTGAGGATTAAGCCGTTCAACACCTTGCATGCAAACTGAAATAATTTCAGGCTCAGTCCTCTATCCTACAAGCAGCTAATATTTTTTAAAAATGGGAGAAAAGACTAGTTCAAGTACATGTTTTCAACAAATTGCAAATGATTGAGAAGGATAGCTAGGGAGACCAGCAAAGATTAAAATTGAGTTTTATGATCTCCAGAGCCAAAACATTTGCTCTTAAAGTCAGGTAGAGACCAACAGGAACATTTTCCTTTAGTGTGTAAGTGCAGGGAGCATTGAGGTGCCCCATCAGAATTGCATCCCTTCATATAAAATGATTTAGTACACCAGTCAATCAATCAACCAACCAATTAATTAAAATATTGCTTGAAGGTACCTTGGAGATCTTCTAGTCCAACCTCCTGCTCAAGCAGGAGATCCTATCATTTAAGACACTGGTTAATTGTTCTCACTGTTAGGAAATTTCTGCTTAGTTCCAGGTTGCTTCTCTCCTTGATTAGTTTCCATCCATTGTTTCTTGTTTTGCCTTTGGAAAATAGGTTGACCCCCTCTTCTTTGTGGCAGCCCCTCAAATATTGGAACACTGCTATCATGTCACCCCTAGACCTTATTTTCTCAATCTATCCATTCCCAATTCCTGCAACTGTTCTTCATAAATTTTAGTCTCCAGCCTTTAATCATCTTAGTTGCTCTTCTCTGCACTTTTTCCAAAGTCTCAACATCTTATGATTCTCTGCATAAAGGCAGAGAGGATGTCCTTATAGCAGCTGTCTCATTCTGGCAGATCCTTGAATACTGAATTACTATAGTTTCTCGTGTATCTAAAAGGCTACACTTCTTGATGCAGAGATATATAATATACAGGTAGGAAGGTTCCAGATGAATAAAAGGAAGGATGTCAGCTCATAATACATCAGTCCCATCGAATGTGATAATGGTTATAGGGGCGTGGTAATGGGGGCGTGGCCAATGTCACAGCACTATGGGTGTCTCCCGCACTCCGCGGGAAACCCCGAATCCCAGCTGCTTGGGGACCTCGAACCAGACCATAACAAGGTCAGAACCCTGGAGGGGTGGTGAAGAAGAGAGGCACCAGTCGGTGGTCTGGGGGGACTTGAAAAACCCCCAGGGAGCCGGCACCAGCCTCTCGACCAGTAGCTGTGGAAGACGACTCTGTCGCCATTAGCTGGGACGGCCACGATCGAAACGATTGGAATAGAGATATCATGGATTGCCTGGGTGACAAGATCTAAGCATCGGTGCAGGAGAGATGTGAAGAAGTATTGAAGCTGGGTGAGTGTTTGGCCGATTTAAAGAAAAAGAAGAAATTCAAAAGGAGACTAAAAGATATCCCAGAACAGAGCAGCTATCTAGCAATTGGAAATACCATAGAGAGAGTTAAAGGAACACAGTTTAAAAGCCCAAGAAGTTTGAGGATGGTTTTATAATTGGACTTGGAGGAAGTTAAAGAGACTGAAAAAGAATAAAGAATTTGAAGAAAATATCCTGTATGTGGATTTAAAACATTTTGGAGAATTTTGAGAAATAATTGGTTTATTGTATTGGAAATCCGGTAACGCCATCTGCTGGTTGGAATAAATATTGCAATAACTTGTGGACAGATAGAGAAAAAGGAAAATTGGTTGACAGCTGTGAGGATTAACTTTGTTTACAAGAAAAGATAAACTTGAAACTCTAAGAATCTGAAAGGAGTGTATGCTATGCTACGATGTTTGATCCTGACTTATCATGGGAAGGACGATAATAAGACTGTGATCTGGAATGGAATATATTAAAAGTGGATACCAGAATACTGAAACATAAAGAGACTATATGGATTTAAGCTTTAATTAAGAGAGATTTAAAGATGCAAGAGTGTATGTATGAAGAATTAATTGGGTTATTGAAATATATTCATGAAGACATAAAAACTTATCTCTTGGAAATTAGAGGTAATAAGAAAGCAGAAATGAAGATGGAATACACAGAACATATAGAACTTATAGTGTTGGAAAATAGAAATGAGGAACAAGGAAAGTATATTGAAGGAAAAGGGACTGATAATAAAAAACAGATAGATGATTACACTGGGATTTACAGTGACAACAAAAGAGTAGAAAAGGGGGAGTATCACCCCCAAAGGAATCAATCAAAAGATAGAGGAGGTAATAGGGAGAAGAGATTAGGCGGAATTGTGAAGAGAGTTCAATAAATACCATACTTAAACGGAAGAAAAGGAGTTCAGAAAAAAAAAGAATTTATACGTATAAAAATAAAAGAAAGAAAAGGAAAAAATTAAGGGAAGGGGGAGAAAGGGAAAAACCCACAAGAAGTGGAATTTTTGAGAGACTAAAGGAGAATGGATGAAGTATATGATGATATAATTATGAATAGTGATGATGTAAGCTATATTATAGTAAATGCAATTGTTGGAGTGTGATAAAATTTGCACAATTATTATGTTAAAAGGTTTTTTATAATCAATAATTTTATATCACATTGGCGCATGATGGTTAAAATTAAATTTTGATGATGAAAAAGGTGATGAATTAAGTGTATTGATGGAAGGTTATATAATTTGAATATTTTTAATATAAGATTTGTTTTTATATAAGATTCGTATAATTCATAAATTTGATTTAATGTTGAAAAGGATTAAGATAATTACTGAAATTGTTGGAATGTTATGCGATTTGTATAAATATCATTTTCAAAGGTTTTTATATAAGGTTATATAATTCATAAATTTGATTTTATGTTGTAGAGATTTTAGACAATTAGGGTTTTTTTTTGTATATTGGGAAGTTGGTAATGTTACCAACCAATGGATGGATGTGTAGCGATAAGATTAGATTTGGTTTAAATATTGAGGATGAGTTAAAATAAGAAATTGAGTAATAAAGGTGAAAGGGAGTTATGAAAAGGTAAAAGAGATTAGAAATTTAGGGCATTTAGAAATGACAGAATAAAAATAAATAAAAATAAAATGAGTAAAGATATAAATTGAGGAAAGGGAAGAGTATGGCCTAAAATTAAAAACATAAACAGGATGAATTTGAAGGATAAATAAGAAAGGAGGCACAAGAGATAATGAATATGTATGGAAGATAAGTTATAGCGATTAATTTGGAAGAATTAATTAATTCTTTAATTCTGAAAATTAAAGGTGGTAGACCCAGGCGACAAAAATAGGTGGCAAGAAGGCAGCATTAGAATAACAGTAAACATACCTAAAAGAATATAATATATTTATAAATATGGATAAAGGGAAAGATATAAGTTTAAGAGTAGCAGTGATGATGGAAGGGAGTTAGGGATTTGAGTTGCCCGTCTGTTAAACATAAAACGGATTGTGATTAGATGTATTCAGGGAAGGGACAAGAGGGAAGAGGAGAAAGTAGAAAGGAAGGGGAGAGAGGGAAGAGGGAAGTAGGAAAGAGGGAGAGAGGGAAAAAGAAGGTAGAGGGAAGAGAGGGAGATAGAGGGATGGGAGTAGTTTGAAATATAGAGGGAAAACAGACGGGTGATAAAAGTACAAAAGGATATTTGTTTTATGGTATATTGGACAGAAATGTATAATTATGTATGTTTTTATATAATTCACGGTATATGTATGGATATCTATGTGAAATTGGTGAAAAAATAAAAAATTATATAAAAAAAGAATGTGATAATGATTATCAATGTAGATGATTTCTTAAAAAGGACTAGAGGAGGAGGAGACTAGTAATGACGACTCTTAAATCTCTTGAATCAGAGGTTATATAGTTTAAACAATAATTCCTAAGGATTAATTGTGGAGGAAAGCTCTCACTCCCTTTCCTGTGTGTGAGCTTCCTGTATGCGTATTTTTGGCTGGAGTGCTGGATTAGGCCATTTGGCCTGATAAAGCCAGGGCTCTGAAATATAGCATTAGCCTACTGTGGGAATATAGAAGCATTCCTTTGGTCATTCTTGGAAGCAAGATGCAGAATAAGAGATTATTTTAATGTTTCCAAGTGATAGCACAGGGAACAATCATCAGAGTATGTAATCTACATGTAAATGTAGATTATGGTAGGCCTCCTCCATCCTTTGAGACATTCCATACTCTGCTTCCCATCCCTTGGGGTCCTCACAGAGCTTTGGTCTGCTTCACCCTCCCCCCCTTAGGTCCTCTTCCCATCATCAAGTCCTGCAGTTCTTGGACCTTCTTCCCACCCTGCCAGGGTCCATACTCTCTAAGTGACTAGTTCTAAATTGAGGACAACCTATACTATGGTTCAAATTTCTTAGGAATGGCATCAAACATCCATCATACCTGATCATTTTTAATCTTACTTAAGTTTAATGTGTCAGCTTACTGTTACATCAGCAACGTTCTTCAATCCATAATTTACAAGTTGAATTTATATATTTTGCTGGCACAAGATGGATGATGCCCACTAGCTTAGGTTGCTTTTAAAGGTGAAAACATAACTTTAAGGGGGGGGGGGAATCAATGGCTATTAGTCATTAGGGCTACGTGACCTCTAGATTTTGAAATGTAATGCTTCTGGCTATCGATTTCTGGAGAAAAACAATGGCAAAGGCGTATCCAACTTATGTCTTGTAAGCTTTCCATGGATCTCATTGGCTTCTGTGATGAAAAGGACATGAATTAAAAGGTCTACAGTACAATCAGGGCAGAACATCCTTACGCCAGAATTGCAGTCCATGAACTGATGTAATTGTTTGAAAAATATATTTTAAATAAGCCAAAATATTCTCTAGTCTAATTAACATTGTCACAGATTGCTCTCCCACCCAACAGCAGTACCTCATGTATGCACGTCTTAGTGTGTCAAAGCAGCAGCCATACATCTAGGAAAGAAAATGAAAATCCTTTGGTTTTGCCTGCATCCAAACTAAGCTTCCCAGCTTATTTGATCTGTCATTTGGCATTCTGGAAAAAAAAAATATTCCAAACTGAAAAGACAACCAATAATATATTTATGGAAAAATTGTATCCATTTATGTATCTCAAATTTAGTCGTCATAGTTTTCTTTATTTCATGGAATTCGCTCTTTATTCTCTTCCATTGACAGTATTAGATCAATGTCATTGTTCTACAATTGATATGAAAGCAAAGAAAGTTGTTTACTTTTTCTCAGTAGATCACATCACATAGTTCATTTATCTCCAATTGTAACAGGTCCATGTTTGGTTCTTTTTCCCTTCCTTACCTGAAACCACTTCTCAGAAAGTCTTATCGAACTTTGACGACTGGTCACTGAATGGGGGATCGTAACTCGAGGACTACCTAACCTATAAATCAATATCATTGGATGACCTTTATGTCGTTTCAATAAATTACCATTGGTAATGTCATTAATTTTTGTCTTAATAGGAATACTTTGGAGTTTTTTTTTTAATAGTTTAGTAATATGACAATCTTTTAAGTCATTTTAAATAACACCATTGTGATAATGAGTTTGTATGCCTTTACCCAAAGAAAAACCACTTTTACCCAATTCTGGGTAACTTACGTAGATTTGGGAAGCACTGGTATAGACTATTTGAAAGGACTTTGAACAGCCTTCCTCAAACTTCCATTCATCACCCATTACTTGTATTGGACTGACGTCATTGTCCAAAAAAATGAGAAGTCTGTCATGTCAAGGACAGTTACACCCAATCATACAACCGATAAAACAATGGTATCTGCTTGTTTTGGAGAACCTGAACTCCAACATTAGCACTTGACAATTGCATTCTTGAATGTGCTTACTATCGAATTTTATAGAATTTTGATTATTTTTTCCTGGGTAAACTTAACTACAATGCCAATGCAAAACTCGTTGCTCTGAAAAATGAGCAAAGGTTTAATTGTTTCACAATGAAGCCTTCTGTCCTTACATGGGATGTTCCATTAATTCCTCCAAAGCTGTTCCTTTTATCACAATCTTTCTGAAGGACTTACTCGTAGAATTCCCTGACATTTATATAGTACAGATCCCTCATCTTACTGTCGCAAGGGACAGCTTTACTCCTTTTTTAAACTGTATAAACTGATTTGCCTAATAACAGCCTCTGTCTGCTGAGTGGAATTTTGGACTCAGACTCAAAAGGTTTAAATATAATAAATTTGATACAGTTCCTATTCACCACTCTATCCCAAAATTATTGTGAAATAAATAATAAGGGGGAGAATAAGGAAGGGTTTTTTTAAAAAAAAATCTCTTTTTAATCTTTCTATAGTTGTGTCACTACAGAACATCATTACTGATTCCATTCTTTTCTTCTACTTTTTTTCAGCATGCTGCCACATTTGGACAGGTATCCTATACAAAACTGGACAGAATCTATAGAAAAACTTTAGAATGTGTATACTTTAGTTATAACGTAAGTCAGTGAATTCAAAACAATCCAGCAATCTAAGTGTAGTTGAAAGGGAAAATTGGACAAAGGTGCAATGCTCAGTTGCATCGTAATAAAACTCAAGTTTCATTTGTAGATTGTGACAGTGGAGCCCAGCAGGGCTTAGGGTGGGCTCTTTTTCCTGGTTTTCATCCTACCTTCCCACTGCCTAAACCCAGAGCTTTCTAGTTGCATTTATAGACAGCCTTACAATCAAATTGGATCTCAATTCTTCTAATCGTTTTCTAGTTAGTTTCACATCCCTGTAAAAAAATGAGTTTGCCTTCTAAGTAATACATGTGCTGAGTTTTGTTTCCCCTCATCCCACCTCCCAGCCTTGAGTAGGCTATTACATTTCTCCAAACACCACCACACATCCCCTCATCATTGCAATCTGCAGTGATGATTTCAGCTCTTGGGATACTGCCAGGCCGCAAAACTACGATGTTATGCTCTCACTTCAGTTTTCAGGAAGAATGTTGTCCAGGCAGCTTTCTTCTCGTACTTACATTTTTAGCAGAACCTCCAAACAAATGCAGATAATGAAGAGGATAGGGGAAGTAGAGGGCAAACATCTTCTTTTGTCCTTTTAGAGAGGAAAGGTAGATGAGGGGGAGCTACTACCCAGAAGCTCCTGTACCTCAGGGGCAAAGCAGTGACTGAAAGATCATTTTATTACCTCTCCTCTTGGTTGGCTGATGAGAATGCTTTTGACTCCAGGGTATTCTCTGCCTATTTTTAGTGTTCCAGTATTTTCATGGTTAGCTTCAAAATGATTTGGCGGGATTAAGGAGTGGAAATAGTTCCCATAGATATGTGCCTAGTTCCACACCTAACTAGAGCCAGACCATGCTTTCTGAGCATCCATCCATTTAAAGCATCCATCCAATTTCACCTGCTGTCAATGCAGGTTAAATTAAAGTACATGACAATGCAGCCACAATCCTTAATTCGGAATAATTAACTTTCCCAGGGAGCCTGATTTTGAAGATTTTTTTGCATTTCCCGGCTTTCTGTGTTGATTATTCCAATGATTGGGGGTAGAGTTGATGGAGGTGAGAGTAATTCAAGATTAGAGTCTTCTGCGGAAGGAAGAGAATATTTATTTAATTAGCTCTTTTATATTCAAGGCTATGCTCATAGTCCAAAATGACCCATCCTAAGAGGCTTCTACATATGCTTTGGTAAATGGAATGAGGAGACTCTGATTCACTTTCCCATTCTACTTCTGAACTTACCAATGCTGAGTAAGTAACTCTCAGACAAAGTCACTACACCAAGTTGCAAATAAAGTCTGGGGAGATTATCATGTACATTGCTTAAACTTTCTAGTGTAGCAAATGTACTTATCCATCCTAATGATCCTAGTAATTTTTAAATCAATGAATATGGAATCCGTTCATATTCTTATGAGTTACTTACCAATAAAAACAGACCCTGAATTGAATGCCATTTACTTGAGAGTAAGTAAACTGGATGAATATTATATCTGGAGAGAGGGAGGGAGGGAGGGAGGGAGGGAGGCGGAGAGAGAGAGAGAGAGAGAGAGAGAGAGAGAGAGAGAGAGAGAGAGAGAGAGAGAGAGAGAGAGAGAGAGAGAGAGAGAGAGAGAGAGAGAGAGAGAGAGAGAGAGAGAGAGAGAAGCAATGTGTTCTGTTCCCACGGTACATTAATTAGGCAAACCCATTTGTCTGGACTGTGTAAAATATGGCAAAACCCCTCTTCCTTGATATTTTTGTCAACGGCTGTACTTTTTTCTAGATGACCTTTGACAAAACTTGTAAATTCTAAGCTGATTCTAGTTCAAGATAAAAGGAATTCTCCCATCACTTCCCCAGTTGTCTTTTAGAAATTCAACAAAAGTCATATGGTCAGTTAAATAGAAATGAGAAAGGAGTACAGTGATAAGAGAGAGATGTCATGTAACTGCAAACTGTTACTTCATTTATCATAATTATATTTGTATCATCCTGTACAAGAACAGGGGAAAGTATTGGTAGGATCTGAGCCAGCCCTGGGAATTTTACATTTTAACTGAAAGAAGGCAGGGCATTGTTAGATTTGTCTTAGTCAAAAACATTTCTTGGGTTATTACTGATTAGAAATTACACATAAAATATTAACTATTGACTGTCTTGTTAAATACAGTTAATGTTTATTTAAAGTAGACCATTAAAAGCCAGGTCCAATAGGAGAAGCAGGAAAAGGATTAAATAATTATATGAATATGTTGCCAGATTGGCTTCGAGGTGCTCAAGATAATATATATGGTTATTACTTTATATACAGTTTTGGATGTAAATTATCTTAAGCTTATTAACAGCAAAATTCCAAATCATATTTAATACTGTTCTTTTTTTCTTTTTTCTTAATATTCTCAGATATGTAACATTAGAGTATTTATAATCAATAGTTAACCCTGTACAAATACCATTGTATACAAATAATATAATGTATTACATATGTCTTATAATAATATAACATATTCTTTGTTAAGTTACATTATGGTTCGGCACACAGTCAGCTAGGTTTTCAGACTGGACTTAGCATTTATATCCACCTATCGAGTCCTTCCTAAGGACCTGGGAAAGGCAGATGGGGATGTCTGGTGTTATAAGTATCGTTGCGGGATGTAAGTGTTGTGGTCCGCCAACGGCCTGTGCAGCTGGCAGCAGAGTCGGACAGCGAGGAGGCTGGGGAGGAACCTGGGCCAGGCCTGGAGTCTGGAGAGGTCTCGGGGCCAGAGGCAGGGATTCAGCCAGGGCCATTGGGGAGGTCTGTCTCGCCTCCAGAACCTCCAGAGGCTGACATGAGTGAGGAAGAAGAACAGGAGGAGCCTGTTCTCAATGTGCGCATGCGCAGAGCTGCCAAAAGGCAAGAACAGTTCCAGATGAGAAGGACTACTCGAGAGTAAGGCTTGGGGATAATTGGCCCCTCCCATAGGCTATATAAGTGGAGAACACGAAAGGGTTCAGTCCAGGAAGCAACTATGTTCATCTCTAGACCTCGTCATTGCAACTCAAGACTCAGTTTTGTTCCTGTTTGAATTTGCCAAGTTTTTCCTGCAAATTGGTCTTTGGCAGTTTGCCAAAGAAGAGAAAGGTTCGTGTGTGTTATCTGCTTTTCTCTGAAAGACTTTAGCCGGACTTGTTTTGATTTGTTTGGACTCTTACCTGCTTTTCCCTGAAAGACTTTAGTTGGACTTGTTTTACTTTATTTGGACTTCTGACGACTGCTAATGACAATAATTAGCAGCCGTTACAAATAAAAGGGGTTTGTGAGACGCCGTTTGTGCTGTTTTATTTAATCAGGAAGCCTAGGTCAGAACAGTAAGCTCCAAGTAAAACTGTCTTTTGCAATTGACTGATGGTGATTTTGTCAATGCCAATGGTATTCAAATGCTGTTTCAATTGTTTTGGGATTGCACCCAAGGTGCCTATTACCATTGGTATAACACTGTTATTATTAATTATAATAAAATCAACTTTTTTTGATAAGTTAGCACATATGGTTGTTGTCCTCACACCAACCAAGTCTCTTCGTTTGAGAGCCAAAGTGGTGTAGTAATTAAGACATTGCACTGGTCCTGGGGAGCTCCAGAGTCAAGACATTTCTTGGGTGACTCAGGCCCCTCATATTATCTCAGCCCAACTTACTTCATAAGGTTGTTGTATGAGAAAGAAGGAACTGAGGTGGTGCTATGTGCCCTGCTTTGAGCTTCTGAAAAAAATGTTTGTGCTAATATAGACTCTCCTGACACTTTGAGCTGACAATTAGATTTGGAATTTAGGCAGCCTACTGCAGACACATTCACAAAAGGGCTGTGATGGTGGGTGTGACTCAGTGGTGGCCAACCTTAAGCATACCATGCACCAAATTTTTTCGCAGACAAGTTCAGATGCGCCATTTATTATTTATTTATTTATTTGGTCATTTTTGTATGCCGCCCCACTCCCGTAGGAGTGGAGTGAATGTGCTCAGTGCGTGGGATCCGTGCACGTAGCCTTCCAACAAGCTCAAGACAGCGCCGCCTGCAACGAAAAACTTTATTTTTTTGCCCTACAAGTGGAGCTGGTAGGCTACAAACAGCTCAAGCTGATCACTTGTTCAGCGTGAAAGTGATTCCGACCTTCTTATTGTCCGATCCCCTTCTTCCTGAATAATTCTGGAGCACGTGCAGTTCGAAGTCAAACCGGAACCTGGTAGTGATGAAATGAAGCGAGCAATGCGCCCAAGGGCAGAGTAGGAAGTAGTTAGTCACGGGGCCACGTGGAAGCCCCAAACAGCGCAGGTTTTTTGCGTTTTGTTTTTTTCGGTTCTCCCAACTTTTCCAGGGAAGTGCCCAAGTGGGCGGGAACCAGGGGCTGAGTCGCGAAAAACCCCTTTTGAGGTTGCGTGGCTTCTCCTCTGCCAGAAAGGCGCAGCGGCGGGAGAAATCGCTCCAGGTGGCCCCCATTTACCGCCTACCCGAGTTGGTCTCGAAAAGTTTTGAAGAGGTTTCGGAGAGGGAGGAGCAAAGAGACACAGCGCCTGATTCCCCCCTTTTTCTCTCTAAAACTGTGTCCCCTTTTCTGTCCGTTGGATGATTGCAATGCACCACTTGCAATCATCCAATGTGCCACGTTTGGCACATGCGCCACTGTTTGGCCACCCCTGGTGTGGCTAATCACAAAACACATTGAGCGGGAAGCACAGGAAGCACAGGAGCAGGAGGTTGTTTCCATCATCCCCATTAGCCTTCCAGGATGTTCTCAGCTTGTTCAGTTTACCTTTCTTTCTTTCTTTTCTGCATATGGTTCAGACAAATTATTAACAACTAATCCTTGGGAATGCCTCTGGCATCTGTTTAAGACTCAGACAGATATTTGGAAAGAGACAATTGGAAAAACAGCCAGTTTGGTGTAGGGGTAGAAGTGCTGGCCTAGAAACCAGGAGACTGGGAGTTCTAGTCCCGCCTTAGGCATTAAAGATGGCTGGGTGACTTTAGGCCAGTCATTCTTTCTCAGCCCAGCCCAACTAACAAGATTGTTATTGTTATTGTGGGGGAAATAGGAAGAAAAAGGAGCATTTGGTGTGTTCACTGCCCTGATGTATGTATGTATGTATGTATGTATGTATGTATGTATGTATGTATGTATGTATGTATATAATAAATAAATAAATAAATAAATAAATAAATAAATAAATAAATAAATAAATAAATAAATATATATATATATATATATATATATATATATATATATATATATATATATATATATATATATATATATATATATATATATATATATATATATATATATATATATATATATATATATAGGCAATGCAACTGGAGCTGCATTTGTGTAATACTTAAGAAAGTAGCAATAATTAGTTTTCCTGTCCATCTAAGTACATATGTCAAGGGTGTTTCTGATCAAGAGAAAATGGCTTGGGCAGAAGAGAAATTGAAAGTCATAATCTTTGAATAGATATAAACAGTTTATTTATTTGTTTGTTTGTTTATTTATTTATTTATTTTATTTGTCAAAACATGTACGAGATAGCAGGTATGGTATAAACATAAACAAAAGCAAAATAGGTACAAGTAAATTTGGACAATAGGACAGTAAGACAGGGACGGTAGGCACAATGGTGAGCTTATGCACGCCTCTTACAGACCTCTTAGGAATAGGGTGAGGTCGACTGTAGAAAGTCTAAAGTTTTTGGGGTTTGGGGAAGAAACCACAGAGTCAGGTAGTACATTCCTGGCATTGATCACTCTGTTGCTGAAGTCATATTTTCTGCAGTCAAGTTTCAAGCGATTTACATTGACTTTGAATCTATTGTGTACGCGTGTATTGTTGCGGTTGAAGCTGAAGTATTCATGGACAGGTAGGACATTGTGGCAGATGATTTTATGAGCTACATTTAGATCAAATTTAGTTGAGTAAATTTGGTGTTAAATTATCCAGAAAACCTAAATAAGCAGTACCTGTAGATGCACCTGAAAAACTCATTGCCTGAACACTCATCTAGATATTTGGTTTCAGTTAAAAATAATTTGCCAGAATAACACACAAAAGATGGTATAGTAAAGCAAGTGACTTCTATCTTGACAATTTTCTTTTTCTACCTGAATATTTATCAGGACATTTTTCTGCAATAAATGGAAATGCAGTATTTCCCAAAACTGAATAAAAATGTTCTTCATACTTATTTTTTCTTACAAAATGTATATGGCTGTCACATTTACACTCGGAACAGCTAAAAACAATCAACCAAAAGTTATACAATAAAGCCTCTATAAATCATACAAAAATGAAATTAAAATATAATCATAATACAATAATCAAGGCAGCACATAACAGCCTCACCCCACAAACCATATCTACATTAAGCTCATCTAATATCTCAGTATGGCACCCAGAGGAAAAGCTAGGTTTCCACAGTCTTCCGTGAACAATGTGGAATAAACATTTCAGAATCAACAATTTGCTTTTTACCTTAGACCAGCTTCACCCTTTTCCAGGAACTGAAGCTGTGCGGTCACAACATGGCGATCAGTCCAATGGCACCAGGCCAAGCACGCATCTTCTAGAAACAAACAGCCATGATGGGAACATTTAAGGGCATGAAGCCAAAACTCCAGTCTCTTCAATCTCTGGTTTTATAGGCAGCCCTTTTCTTTATTTCTGGGTATATTAAGAGCAGAATTTTCTGTTTACATAGGAAATGTAGATTCCTTTACATCTAATACCATCCTTTTGCATATTTCTGTTTTACACTGGGGAGTATCTTTTGATCTGTGGGGTATCCCATGACTTATTTGTAGTAGCTAGATCAGTTTAACGCAATAGTCCATTTCTCAATTAGGGTATTTTTATTGGCAAATGATATCATCCTTTATATTGCACTCATTAGCTGATTAGTTTGGCTTTCTTGGGATATGTTCAAATCCAAAATTTACTTGATATAGAGTGTTGTTTTCTGGAATGACGGAAGAACCCATGAAGTGCAATCTCTTGTTCAAACTGTTATCGAAGTATAAAAGATAACAAATACTCAAAGCAAGAATGCAGCTTTTGCTTTCAAATATGCAACAAAAAAGCTGCTTTGTGGAATATAATTACAATAGCATCAGCCACTGAGAGCAAAGAAAAGATATTTAAAATTATGATAATTCTAATTAGGGCTGCTCTTTTACAATATTAATGCTTACAACTGAGGTTAATATAATTGAAATTGGGGCACTACTTTTGAGTAGGGACTTGTATAATGGTAGGACCACGCTACCATTGATCAAAGAAACAGTCCATCAATCAGGAAGTTTTGAAGAACTGTCCCAGCATATAAAGTATTTAGACAATACCGGTAGCACCTTCTCTTCTGATAATTTTAATGGGAAGCTGAAGGCAGCAATAATTGCAGCATTTTAATTTGCTATGTAACTTCCTAGCAGGACATATTTTGTATACCTACTTTAATTAGCAGTAAGAGAAATGGAAAAGTATAATATTGACACTGCTGTTTGAAAGCTTACTGGAATTCTAATCAGCAAATGAACGGCAGAGGAGTGCTTTGCTGTTAATGATTCAACATAAGTGACAAGATACCTTTACAAAAATTCTCAGGAAAAAAAATTGCCAAAAATATATGAAATAGTCTTTCTAAGAAATCTGATATACAGGGTTGGGTTCCTTTTGCAGACTGAAAATCGGGGGTCTGGTAGCACCTCTTCTATCAAAAAATATCAAAAGGCATAAGATTTTGTGAGCCTCGGATAACTTCCTCCAATGCATAGATACTGTATCTATCTATCTGCCTGTCCAAACAGCACCAAACTTTTATCTAATCTATTATTTGTTTTTCATGACCTAAAAATCAAGTTTAAATAACTTCCAATGATGTAATGGAAAAGGCAAATATACTGAATAACACCAGAAACTAGGGAAGGAAAGGGAAAAGGATGACTTATACAAAAAGCTACATAAAACTTTATTGGATACACATTTTCTGAAGTAATTTTGTTATAGCCCAAGGACAAATACTTTATTTCTAATAACTTGTTTACTATCAGAATGTTGTGACCTGAGCTAAACTGATGGGGAGACTAGTTTGGAAGGCAGATTAGTAGACAATTGTATTGCCGTGGATTCTGTTCTCATTAACAGTAATCAGTGGGTCTAATCTGATTAGTAATCTAGTCCCTAAAATGAGCCTGTACACCCATTTGAATGTGTCATCCCTGAATAGCTAAATGGAACATCTCTACTTTGTTGTCCGTAATACTATATAAATTCTGCCCGATGCTCCCAATTTGGATAAACAGGTCAAGCAATTGCATATAACACTAGCATATGACTAGCATAATTTACCAACTAATTACTATAGAATGATTTCACTGCAACCACACCAGAAGCAGTTAGATGCTCAGCTTCTTTGGATACTGAATTATAGCATCTATCCTATTGCGATTCTATGATGCCATAATATGATGATTTTTTTCATGGATTTACCTCAATTTAATATTTTATCTTCTACTTTGTTCTCCATCTCTCTGTCTCTGTCTGTCTGTCTGTCTGTCTGTCTGTCTGTCTGTCTGTCTGTCTGTCTGTCTGTCTGTCTATCTATCTATCTATCTATCTATCTATCTATCTATCTATCTATCTATCTATCATCTATCATTTATCTACCTATATGCTCTACTTAAACTTATATTTGTGTTTGTATGTATAATGTGTTTTACTAGTGTTGACAGGGGTGAAATGCTACCGGTTCGGGCCGGTTCGCCTGAACTGGTAGTAAAAAATGCTTTAAAAGAGTAAAAAAAAGGTTCCGACAATCAGCTGTGCGGCACGATCATCGGAACCTTTTAAAAAAACTTTTTAAAGCATTTTTTTTACTACCGGTTCCAGCAAATAGGTAGTAAAAATGCTTTTAAAAAGTTTTTAAAAGGTTCCGATGATCACGGGCACAGCTGATTGTCACAGCTGATCATCGGAACTTTTTAAAAACTTTTTAAAGCATTTTTTAAACTACTGAACTGGTAGTTTAAGAATGCTAAAAAAAAGTAAAACAAAAGGTTGGCCACGCCCACCCAGTCACATGACCCCCACCACCAAGCCACGCCCACCAAGCCACAGTCACAGAACCGGTAGGGAAAATTTTTGAATTTCACCACTGGTTGTATATCAGTGTCTGCATGACCTTGATAGATGCCATATGCTAAATAAATAAATAACCAGGGAATAAATGATGATTCTAAAATTCTTTCAGAAATGTGGATAAAATTCCTTCTCTGGCTACTCATCAGTAATTAACATAGAAGTGTGGCAATATCAAAATAATAAAGATATAATTGGTTATGTGATTAATAGGTGAGACATAACAAAACAAGAGCAGACTGGGATAGGTAGTATTTCTGGTCATTGTTTATCATTTCAATTAGCAGGAATATAAGCAGAAAGTCACACCGGACGGCAGGCAGAGGAACTTTTAGCACGCACCTTTAGGAGTTACAGCCTCTTACTTTCTTCCTCTGTTCAGGAATCAAAATTCTAGCTCCAGCAGATTGGTGAACCTAGTATTAAAACAGTCAGCGTTAAGTAGATCTATATTGGGCTCTATGTAACACATTAAAGAACAGGACAGTGCTGAAATGATAAAGTCAAGGAACCATCACAAGAACTGATCTGCTTCTGATACAGCCACTCAATCAATATAGTGAATCTGGAGTTGAGCTGAAGGAAATTATTATCGCAAATAATCAAATTTATAAGGGGAAAAGTTAATCTTAGTATCTAAATACCCATACTGTTTTTAAAAGCAAGTGGCAGACATGGCCAGGAAGTGCTTTGCACATCCGGTGTGCAAAGGAAGGCTTTTCATCTGGTGTGCCAGTTTTGCTTTTTCCTAAATTGAGAGGCCCTTCAGAGAGTCATTTATGTTCTAATCACCTCATGGCCCAACTATGGCAGTGTCCTTTACTTGGATCTGATCTTGAAGACCACGTGGAAGCTTCAGAATCAGTAGTGGCTTCTAAAACCCATTGCTACTGGTTCATGTGCGCGCTTGCACGTGCAGAAGCTTCTGTGCATGCGCAGAAGTGTCCCGGGCAGGTGGGTGGAGCCTCCCCCCGCTGCCGCTACCGGTTCGCAGGACCGGGCCGAACCGGGAGCAACCCACCGCTGTTCAGAACGCGGTGGTATGGGAAGTGATACCACTTGGTATACCATGTGACATCTCCACTTTATGAGTTGTACTGGTTGCATTTGTTTCAAGGTGCTAGTTCTCACCTAGAAAACCCTACATGACATAGAGTCTGGTTATTTCAGAGACTGCTTGTAGACTTGGTCTGGCCAGTTTGATCTAATGGGGTTGCAATGCTCCAAGTTCCTTCAACCAAGCAATGCCATCCATCAGAGTCTCAAAAGTGTTTCCATATGAGATCTCGTTGGTTCCCATCCTGATGCTATTGTACCACACAAATTCTCTCAGAGACAGAAAAAGTGTGTGTGTGTGTGTGTGTGAGAGAGAGAGAGAGAGAGATACACACACACACACACAAAGGTACATATACACATACATGTACATAGGTGTGTGTACATATATATGTACAGAGGGATGGTGGCTTAGAAGTGAAGATACTCACCTGAAACTCAGGAGGTTGAGAGTTCAATCCTAGGCAGCAACAGAGGTTTCTCTATTGGGGCACAAAGAAAATATCTGTTGTGAACTCCGCATAGGCATTAGGAAGGGCATCTGGTCAGTAAATGCTCAGTTCCATTCAGCCGTCCAGACTCCACCCTGATAAAAGGGATTACAGGGCCGTAAAAACAATATGTGTGTGGAGAGAGAGAGAGAGAGAGAGAGAGAGAGAGAGAGAGAGAGAGAGAGAGAGAGAGAGAGAGAGAGAGAGAGAGAGAGAGAGAGAGAGAGAGAGAGATGATAGATAGATAGATAGATAGATAGATAGATAGATAGATAGATAGATAGATAGATAGATAGATAGATAGATAGATAGATAGATAGATAGAGTAAAATATACTATGCACAAACACTTTTATTATAACTTGACTCATGCTAAATATAATTTACAAGGCATATAGCCAGCTCCTTTGCCACTTAATCCATCCTAATGATCCTAATAATTTTTAAATAAATGCATGAATGATAGATGAATGAATGGGTTGCTTTTAAAGAAACATATTGCTATCTATCTCTTAGATTTCAATTATATATTTACATGCAATATACCTAAAAAGTTTGAATAAATATACATTTGCCAACACTGGGACTTATTGCCCAAAGTACCATAATAACTTACTGTTATTCCTGTTCATTATAATAATGGATTTTGTGTTCCAGAAAGAGTCCTGTATCCAGCTGACATCATTTCCTCTCTGTCTAACAGTAAGACACTAATTGTGGCATAATTATTTTTTTCCTCATAAAAGAACAATAGGGTGAAAAAAATGAGAGAGAAAGAGAGAAACCACGTGAATAAGAGTTACTGCATCTTTTCGATAAAAAAGCACTTATAAAAATTTATGCTAAATTATTGGTTTATCCTCATCAAAAGGTCCGGAAGCTACCAGGAAGCACAGACATTTTTGAAAATTTCCCTTTTCTAAACCAGTCCTCAATTTGAAAGATGACAGAACCTATGTCTAATGTAATGGATATTCCACAGAGCTGTTCCTCTAGTTATAACTCCTTTATTACTGGGCTAAGATGAAATCATAAATACTCAATGAGGATTCTGGGAGTAAGTATGCTAACAATTGTACCAGGGGCGGGTTGCTCTTCCATCGCTACCAGTGCACTGCATGCGCATCTCCACATTTCGTGCTCATGCACGCTCGCTATGCGTGCCCACCCCCTTGCGCAATTCTGCTTCTGCGCATGTGCAAAAGCAAAATCTCACCGAAATCTCACACGTGTGCGTCCCCTCACGAGATTTTGACGAGATTTTGCTTCTGCGCATGCCCAAAAAGCCCAAAAATCCTTTTAAAAAGATGGTGATGCGCACAACGGACTAGCGAAGGCACCGTGCGAAAATTGCGCAATCGGCCACTCCCTACCGGAGCTACGCACCGGACCGCACCGGTAGGAACCCACCACTGAATTGTACAGTAGATTTTTGTAGATGTCCTAGCTCAATCTTCTCCAGTTTGATAGATCAAGGTATGTTAGACTTCTCTCAACAGCAGGTTTTTCCAAACTGTGAGGTGTACTTTCTTGGGAAGATGAAGATAAAGTCCAGGTGAGATGGACTTTACAATCTTCTACTTACAGTTTTACAATAAATCCACCTTTCTCAAAGTTTCATTGTAATGTTTTCATTGTTCATTTGTGTTTAATTCGGTATTCAGATTTTAAAGGAGGTGCATACCCTAAGATTACATTAAAGGGAGGTATGATGGCAAAATGTTTAGGAATTCTTGTTCTAGAGATAATAGAGTATCCAACACATTTTCTGGAGAATGCTAGATTGGGAAATAGTATTCTACATGGGACATATTAGGTTTGAAAATAGTATATTGTTGAAATATTTTCAGTACTGTTGGTAATCTCTGAGATTCTTTCCAATACTTTCTTCCAGAAACTCTGAATAAGCTTATATCTGTAGTACCAAACATGCTATGTACATGCATAGCAGTATACAACACTGAAACATTTAAAATAAAGCTTGTAAAAATACAGTATATTAAAATATAGAAAATGTATAAAACAAATGACCATAACTAATGGAATAGTATAGTTAAGAGATGCTCATGAACAAGATATGCTATTCCTGGCTGATACCAAATGAATATCCATAGGAGATGGCATAGCCAGGAAGTCTTTCACTAATCATTAGAGCTATCAGATATATGTGAGAAATTGTATTTTCTCAAGTATCCTGTTCACACGTTCTTTAGGTTTTATAAATTATAAATTAATTTCAAAACCTGTTAGTTGGAAGATTAAGTTCCAACCTAAGCTTAGTACACAAGATCATCTACCTTAATGTCCTACCTGTTAATGACTACTTTAATTTCAACCACAATAACACTAGGGCTATCAATAGATAAAACTAAATGTATTCCGCTCTAATCTTGATTGCAGAAAATACGACTTCTGCAATAGAGTAGTAAATGTCTGGAACACTTTACCTGATCCTGTTGTTAGTTTCTCTAACCCTCATACCTTTTACCTTAAACTGTCTACCGTGGACCTTACAGGTTTCTTAAGAGGTCCCTAAGGGGGTGTGCATAAGCGCACCAACGTGCCTACCGTCCCTGTCCTACTGTACCCATTTGTATGTACTCATTTTATGTGTTTATGGCTATGTTTTGCTTCTTTATATCCATTTATTAGTGCCATTTTTTCATGTGTCCTGTTTCCTTGCACTCATTGACAAATAAATAAATAAGTAAATAAATAAGTAAATAAATAAGATGGAAATGACTATAGATGTACTACACAATAATGTAGCTGTTGCGTTTCATCTGAAAATAAATACAAAGCAACTTTATGCAAAGTGCATTAAACCAAGACACATACATTGCAAGGGAATGCCATGGGTACAACAGTATTGGTTGATATACCAGTCAAAGGTAATAAAAGGTCAGTACCCTTCTCTACAGCACCTTGGGCTTCTAAGGACAATTAACATTTCTATTGCCATCTCAAGCTATGTATTTTTCCTTCAAAGGAAGATCACCAAACACAACCAGAATTATTTCTTTTCAGACCCAGCATGTAATATACTTTACCTTTTTTATTTGTACAAATGAGTGTATTGTGAATATATGAAATCTTATGAAATAGCATGACAGGTAGTGTATCCATAGGCATATTAAGCTGGAGAGTACTATGATAGAGCTACTAAGATCCTAACTATGAGCCAGAGATGAGACAATTTGCAAGCTTCTTTCTCTCATTCTTCTTGGATTAGGCACCTTTCCACCAATCCCATATCACCACGCTCTCATGATCAGTGACATGGAGTGGAGTCCGACATCAAAAATTACACATAGTATTTGCACACAAAATACCCTAGGTCTCTATATGTTTATGGACATCTAAAGTGTAGTCAGAGCACTCACCAGTCAAAGGATATAACTGTTGAAGTGGCAATCATGTATGACTCTCACAAGGAGGCATCCCCATCCTAACTGATCCTGGTAGTCCTGTCACAAGGACTTTCCCAATAATGAGAAACGGAGAGGGAGAGGGAGAGGGAGAGGGGGGAGGGGGATGAGGAGGGAGAGAGAGGGAGGGAGAGAGGGAGAGAGAGATGGAGATAGTAGAGATATAGAGATGATAGAGATAGGGAGAGGGGGAAGGGGAGGAGAGAGACTGTGATGTTTTCCTCTTTTCTTTTCCTTTCTTTTCATTGTTTTGCCTTTCACATTTATACTTCCTGAGGTTAAAAAAAAAATCTCTTGAGAGAATGTGGAAGGAAAAAACCCTGTTTCTGCTACCAATAAGGAGGAAAATAGTTCATAACAATATTTTACAGCAAATGAAATGTAGCAGCTGAAATTTCTTTCCTTTATTACAGCAGTATATAACTTTCCACTAAGCTTTTAATTTCAAGGAAATGACTCCACTCCCTGTACAATATTCTCCCTTTTACTTTCTTTCAAATAAGAATATGGATTTTTTTTCTTTTTAGTTTGTGGCTTACCATTAAAATAAGCCACTCTCCATCTAAACCAAACACATTTATCATCATTATAGGTTGGATGCAGAATATCCTTTCTACAAATAAAACTTGTCTTCAGTTTCAAGAAACAAATCGGAATTAGTTTGTAGAGGAGTGGTAGTGGTATTAAATATCCCTTCTCTGTTCAATACACACACACACACACACACACACACACACACACACACACACACACACACACACACACGTTTCATCTTGCACATGGTTCCGTATCCTCTTGGAGCAGTTTTTCATGAGGCAGAAGACCAAGCTGAGCCTGGGAAGAAAAAACAAATTACCCATATCAATGAGGAAGCTACAATCCCAAACAAAATCTTTCTGGTGAAAAAACAAAACTGGCTACGTAGCTAACTTTAAAAACCACTACAAAAGTATATGCCACCAAATAAGACTGAATGCACCAATTATCACATCAAACAAGAGGAAAACCTAAGTCCGCACTGCATATCGGACATTAATACAATTGAGCGTGTCCAGAGGTATTTCACGAGAAGAGTCCTCCACTCCTCTGCTCGCAACAAAATACCTTATGCCACCAGACTTGAAATTCTGGACTTAGACAATCTAGAACTACGCCGCCTTCGGTCTGACCTAAGCGTAGTTCATAAAATTATCTTCTACAATGTCCTTCCTGTCAATGACTACTTCAGCTTCAACCACAACAATACATGAGCACACAATAGATACAAACTTAAAGTGAACCGCTTCAAACTCGATTGCAGAAAATACGACTTCAGCAACAGAGTGGTCTATGCCTGGAATGCACTACCAGACTCTGAGTTTTAATCCCCAAATCCCCAAAACTTTAACCTTAGACTGTCTACCTTTGACCTCACCCCATTCCTAAGAGGTTTGTAAGGGGCGTGCATAAGCGCACCAGCGTGCCTACCGTCCCTGTCCTAATGTTCCCTTTTTATTTGTATTCATTTCATGTATTCAAATCATGTTTATACTTATATATATATATATATATTATCTAATACGTGCTTGACAAAATAAATAAATGAAATAAAAAATTTCTTAATGTGATTTTCTCTTTAAAAGGAAGGAACAGGGTTTCAAGGGCAGGATACCAAGGCTTCTCACACATAGGTTCCTTAATACCAGTGGTGGGTTCCTCCCGGTTCGGACTTGTTCCCCCGAACCGGTAGCGACCTGCTGGTGAGGTCACGATGATGTCACCAAACCAGATCAGTTGGTGCCGAAATTTTTTTTCTTCTGCCCATGCGCAAAAGCCAAGTTTCAGGCACTGCGCATGTGTCACCATTTTGTTTTCGGCTTTTTAAAATTTTATTTTTTTAGGGGGTTTTGCACTGTACATGCATGCGTGCGCTCTGCGTGCGCGCACCCACGCAACGCAGCCAAGTGGCACGGGAGGAAGAGAAACGGCAGCGAGGTAAATTGGAACCCACCCCTGCTTAATACATTGCGGCAGGCCTGGCTTTCCATATTATGAACTACGTGCAGATATACACATTACTATTTAAAGACAAGGTGTCAATATGCCCATTAGGCAGAGTCTTAAAAAATCACCAGTAAGCCAGGCTTTAGGAATATTTAAAACTACAAAAAACCTTTTGGCCTTCCAGAAGAGTAGTAAAACCTGGCTTTGCCAGCTGGCCTGGGGCACTGAGGGGTTGCTCATGGTTGGAGGTGGCTGACAGGGTAAGGGTAAGAAGGCTCATCCCTGGCTTTTAGCTCTCTTATTTTGGTTTTAGTATAGTTCTTAATAATATTTTAATTCTGTGCTGTTTTAACATTTTAACTACTTTTTTACTTGTTTTATAACCTGTAAGCCCCCCAAAGTCACCCTGTAGGGGAGATAGGTGGCATACAAATTTAATAAATAGACAAAAATATCGACAGGAGGGAAATGATCTCATAATATCTCTACATGCTGCAAAGATAATTCATTTTACAGTTGCACTCCAAAATGCAATAGACATTTTCATTTATACTAATATATCATTAACAAATGATCTTTCAAAGAATATCTAAAGAACAAAATTCTTGAACCATTTTTTATCAAATGCACATGAAAATAGTGCATTCGCGTGGACTATGGGAATATCTATTCCATGGATCTGGTTTTTTTATATTGAAGGCTCCAACAATGCTGGAAAATGGAGTGGGCAGCCTAAGATCCTCAAACAGCTATTAAACTACCTTCAGTTCTTATAAGCTGCTGGAGAGAAAGTGAAGTCTAAAGATGTATATGGAGGACTAAGAGGTTGCCACATTATCAAGGTGTGGCAGGATAAGGCTGTCATCCATGAAGACAGCTGAGCCACAGAGAGATTGTTTCACATATCTCGCCTGTCCCTGGTTTCCATCACTGTAAAGTGTTTGATTTCTATGAAAACAGAGGGATCTATGACAGGAAATGCTAACGTAAAGCCAGAGTTCCTTCTTGAGGAAGAAATAAATAGAAGAGCTAAGGAGAAACTCAAAAAGCAAACTCCAGCATTTCTTACATCTTTAAAAGTTACATGGCTTCTCTAAACAGCCAGGCCTGACAAGTATGTAGTTAGATTGAAATGGACAAGTGTTGTTTGTGCAGAAGGGATGTGACAGAGCTATAGTCATTTCTAATGTACTGATAAATGAAGTTTTGCGAAAACAAAATAGCAGTGAAAACACAATGAAGTTTTAAAATGGCGTTAAAAAACCAAGAACTATAGAGCCTTCCCTAAAGGACTGGCAAAAAATGTGCCCAAGAATAATTAGCTTCACTGAGGGCTCGTAACAGTATGGAAAAATCAAGATTTTTCAACAGCTGGAAACAAATGATTGGAACATTACTTGTGAAACAAGATCAAAAAATAGCTTTGAGAATAATAATTAGTACAGTATAAAATTCGCTGGCGGCATATTGAGGCATTAAGATTTTACGTGAAGCCTAGTCATATTCTTCAATAGGAGTAGAAATGAAAAGATATAGGAACTGGCTGAAACTGGATTTTTGTAATGTCAGGCTGAGAGATGGGAGGTACCGGGCAGGCCATTCAAAGGGAGTTTGGCAATAATCTCATCCTATGGTTCTGGGCACATCCTATGGTTCTGCAGATATCTTGATCTCGGCTTGCTGAACACCAAGCCTATTTCCAATAAGACTGTGCTCTTCCAGGAATTAGCTATGGAGGGCCAAACAGACTTAACATGTCTCACAGTAGCCTTGTTTGGGGCAAAGGTGGAGTCATTACCCTTTCTGAGATCCGTCCTCCAAATTTTCAGGTATCTCAGTAGTCATGCTATCAAGGAAGCATTATAATTATGATCCTTCATGAGAATGTGGCTGTTCGCAGAAAGCCTCCTCCAGAGATGACTTCATATGAATATCTATATCTAAGTTGGGTCTGAGGATCAAGCTAGGGATTCTACTGTATGTTTAGTTGACTAGACATTCTTTGGTCTCATTTTGGGAGAGTGTTAGAGATACTGTTTGTGCAGGGAACTTCAGTCTCCATAGCTTTGGAGATGGTTCAGGAATTCATAGTCTCCATGACAATCATTGGCTTGTCCTAGCTGACATCGGTTCCTAAGCATATGAATAGACCTATTTGATTGAAATGTATTGAATATTAGTAGATCAGGTTGGTAGTTGGGTTGTTGGTTTGAGCTCTGAGCGTGGCAATTTGGTTGCAAACGTTTCATCACCATTTGAGGAGACATCATCAGTGCACTTTGAATTGTGCTCATCTGTCAGAACACTGGCCTTTAAATACCTTTTTATGTGATGCAAATTAGAATGGATGGATGAAATCATGGTCTGATTTCAGAGCTTGGAGCTCAAAGCAACAGCCCAGACCTTTGAAACTTTAGATAAGAATTACATAGATTAAAAACTGGTTGTTAAATTATCCATTGAATCTTTCATTCAAAAATAAAATAACCAAAATGAAAATTATATAATAAATACAGTATTTTCAGAGGAATTCCAATTCTCACTAAAAAAATGTGCACAAATAGGTAAGTTATTAGGAAAAAAAATAAGGCAGGTTTTATCACTTTATCAACTTTATCACTGGGCTTTTATTTCAATGGGAAGAGAACTATGAATATTGCCTAATTAGAGATTAAGCATGTGATCCAGTGGTGGGATTCAACATTTTTTACTACTGGTTCTGTGGGCGTGGCTTGGTGGGCGTGGCTTGGTGGGCGTGGCAGCGGAAGGATACTGCAAAATCTCCATTCCCTCCCCACTCCAGGGGAAGGTTACTGCAAAATCCCCATTTCCTCCCGATCAGATGGGACTCGGGAGGCAGAGAATAAATGGAGGTGGAGCCAGTCAGAGGTGGTATTTACCGGTCCTCCGAACTACTCAAAATTTCCGCTATCGGTTCTCCGAACTACTGAAAATTTCCACTACTGGTTTTCCAGAACTGGTCAGAACCTGCTGAAACCCACCTCTGATGTGAATCCCTTTGAATTCTTGGCAAATTTTAGAGTGAAGATATAAAAAAGGACTTTCTTTTCCACCCAAAGATGAGTGGGCTACAGAAAGAAAATCATGATGTAACTTTAGAGAAAGAGGTTAAAATATAATTGTATTTAAAACTACTATGAAGAATATCAAAAGCTACTTCTTTGTAACTTTTCTCTTTTTCTTGCACTTTTAGCTTCTCTTTGATTTCATTCTTTTTCTCCCCCCCTTACTTTATTCTAGTTTGTATTAGTTTTTTAATCTTCCTTTTTAGAAATTTTAACAAAAATTATATGTAACAGCCTAGAAAGCTGTCAGACATAGGTGTTTATGTTTTGACCTTCAATCCATGAAAAAACTGATACTATCGAAAAATCTAAATTTGAAAATAGTAGGGAAGATATTTTACTTAGTGCTGGGACCAAAGAAGGCATAAATACCTTAAATCAACTGATTTATAGTGGTTATTTATAAGGGATTTGAGAAATTATGTTGTGATTATGACTTACCCTCAACATCTGCTTGATAATATATACAGTTGAAAATACTGTCAAAACAATATTAAATGTAATAATTTAATATTTTAATTTCAAAATCATGCTCGACTCCATAATGACGCTGGATGGGATACTTTAAAAAAGAATTAAAAAACCAGAAAACAGTATATATTAATGGAAAAAGAATATAAACCAAGTAGTCGAAATGCCTTACAAGCATCTGATATACCTGGAAATATAGGCTTCTTAAGGGATTCTGGACTTAAAATGAAATCAAGAATTCAATTTTACATGGAATGAAAAAACAAACCAGGATGAAGGTTATCATTAGTAATATGCATGAAATGCAGAATGAGGAATTGTAATGTCCTTTCTTGATGATGATGATGATGATGATGATGATGATGATGATGATGATGATGATGATGATGATAATAATAATAATAATAATAATAATAATAATAATAATAATAATAATAATAATAATAATAATAATAATAATAATAATAATAATAATAATAATAATAATAATAATAATAATAATAATCTGATATACCTGGAAATATAGGCTTCTTAAGGGATTCTGGACTTAAAATGAAATCAAGAATTCAATTTTACATGGAATGAAAAAACAAACCAGGATGAAGGTTATCATTAGTAATATGCATGAAATGCAGAATGAGGAATTGTAATGTCCTTTCTTGATGATGATGATGATGATGATGATGATAATGATGATGATGATGATGATAATAATAATAATAATAATAATAATAATAATAATAATAATAATAATAATAATAATAATAATAATAATAATAATAATAATAATAATAATAATAATAATAGATGTAAGTTTTAAGAAATGGGAAATATATCTTATGTTTTAATAATGAAATTAATTTGTCAGAAAATATTATTTCATGCTTATTAGATAGTTTAGGTTTAATGATAAATTTAAAGACTGAATTAATGTAGTAGTGATATTACATAGAATTTATTTTATTAGTAGTATTTAGTTTATTTTAATCACCATAATGTATATAGGTCACCTCACTGTATATATATGTGTACATTTTGTTGTCATTGCTTGTTTTGTTTTACATACATACAAACAGACACACATACACACGTGTGTGTGTATTCAAAATGTATAGTACCTTGTTTACTAATTCCAGAAACTCTGATAAAATTAGATGTCCTGAGATACCTGCAGTCTGAACTTATTATAGTAGTTATTTCAAATAATCAGGATAGGTTAAGAGAATAAGGAACTTCCTCCTTCCATGCTACAGTTGTGAAGACATCAACAGCCAGATTGATGAATGTCAGAGAGGATATGGTAAAAACTGAAAACAAAAATAACAAATTGTTGAAACTGATATTCTAAGCAAAGTGAATTTTCATAAGATTATTAATTATATGCACATGGGGATTTTCTTTTAGCCTTGAAATAACAAAGAATTCCATGTCCCAAAGGTGCTTCTTTCAGGAGGCAATTGGACTTTCTGGTTTTTCTTTGAAGACGTTTCGCTTCTCATTCAAGAAGCTTCTTCAGTTCCGAAGAAGCTTCTTGGATAAGAAGTGAAACATCTTTAAAAAAAAACCCAGAAATTCCAGTTGCCTCTTGAAAAAGCATCTTTGGGATAACCATGACCTCGATAACTGAGAATCTCCATAAGACAAGAATTCCATGCAGATCTGAAGCTTCATCAGAGGTAAAAGCTCCACGCAAGGGGCTCTAGATCACAGCAAATCAAATCTTAGTTTGCTAGACTATATAATAAGAAATTATGAAATGTAAATAAGGACAGCTTTAATTGTTACAATTTCTGGAACACAGTTCTCCCTCAGATCCAGATGGTCAACACTCTGCTGTTGTTAAGAAAAGTCATGAAGACCTAGCTCATCACAGGCTATGGTGAGGAAGAGTGAAACCTCTTAATTTAATTTAATTTAATTTAATTTAAAGTTCTTATAGGCCGCCCAATCCCGTAGGACTCAGGGCGGCGTACAATAGGAATAAGAGCACCCCGCCTGCCGGAAGAGCCATGTTTTTACGGCTTTGCGGAAGTCCAGTAGAGGGGGAATGGTCCGGATCTCTTGCTTCATCACTCTTGCCTAAGGTGACCAGACGTCCCGCTTTTGGCGGGACACACACGCTTTTCAAGCGTGTGTCCCGCGTCCCACATTCTTTCCAAAAAGTCACGCTTTTTTGGAAAGAATGCCAGACAACAAACAAATTTTGAAACGAAACAGCGGGACGTCTGGTCACCTTAGCAATGAGCCGCCGCTTCTTCCTCCAGCCAGACGCGCGCCCGAGCGACAGGCTTCCGATTCAGTCCCCTCTATTCACAGGGTGGCGCGGGGCGGGGCAGAGCGAACACTGGGGCGGGGGGGCGCCGCTTTGCACTTGTCTTTCAGAGCAGTTGAAAAGCTTTCTAGCAAAACTAGGAAGACGGAAGTGTGGGGAGGAGGAGGAGAGTGCCCGAGGTCCCCCCCTCCTCCACCCCCTTCCCACACCGACGTGGAAAACAGGCGCCTGCCAGACAGACAGCCCGGGCAGGGGAAAGGCGCGATTTCAAGTAACAGGTTAATAATAGAGGGGAAAAAAACTTGCTTTCTGGGGAGAAAACGAAGCAAAAACAAACTCGGGCTAGCGGGGGGGGAGGGGGTCGCGCTCAGGCGGATTGGTTGCTGCAAATGAATTAAGATGAAGCAGCACCGTCTTCCAACTGGGTGGTGGGACAAGTTTGATTTCGAAGAGGGGAGGGGGTTTTGGGAGCCTGAGGAGCGGGCAAGCGGGAGGGAGGGTGGGAGGGAGGGAGGGGGAGAGAGAGAGAGAGAGAGAGAGAGAGAGAGTCCTTTCTCCAGTGGGGGCAAATTTAGTTGATCCTTGGAATTTTAACTAATTTTAATTTTAACCTGAAGATCTCAAAATTGCCCTAAGTGTGTGCCTGTATGTGTACATATATTTGTAGAGAGACATGCACAATTACACATACAGATAGGCACGGAGAATGCTTTGATGATAAAGTAGGAAAAAATCCAGCTCTTAACTTCCAGCCCATCACGTGGGTCCATGAAGAACTGTCATTCCTTTGCAAAGTCCTTCCATCAGATGTCTCACTGAGTTCCAGATGGCTTGTATTGTGGGGGTCATAGTGCTTTGGTATCATCTAAGTTCCTTCTCAGCAGAAAGAGTATTAAGTTGATCAACAGGTTCCTTGCACGTGTTAAAAATGATGCAGGACAAAAAAAAATGAAGAGACCATCTTTCATCTCCTATCAGGGATTCCTGTTGATAGAGATGATCGCAATCTTTCTTGGGGAAACATATGACAAGTCTGTAGCCATCAGGCAACACTTCACAATGCTGTGATTCCAGGTGTCCCCAACTAGCCTTCCTGATTGCTACAAATTAGAGCAGAGGCAGGAGGTGCATTTAAGTCTTGGAGAAGCTTGAAAATTCCAAAGCACTATTCCAATCCATTCCACAAGTAAAATGAGAAAGAAGATTAAGATGTTATGATAAGTTTGGATCACTGATTTACTACCTTGTTGTTGTTGTTTTTTTAAAAAAATAAATGACTCTGCCTTCAGAGTCATTTAACATGAGAAAGAGGGGGTTAAGAAAATGTTTTTCATATTTTAATTTTTTTAATATTCTGTCTTATATATTTGGATGTTTTATTGTACACTGCCCAGAACAGGAATAGCCAACACCCCAGAAGACAAGCTCAGGATCTAAAAAGATCGTGACAGACTTGAACAATGGGCTCTATCCAACAACATGAAATTTATTGTGGAGAAAAGCAAAGTTTTACACCTGGTACAAGTGCAGATTAGGCAAAACCTGGCTCAAAAACTAAGTGTGAGAGGGACCTTTGAGTCCTAGTGGATGATCACTTAAACATGAGCCAGCAGTGTGCAGCAGCAGCCAAAAAAGCTAATACAATATTTGGTTGTATAAACAGAGACAAAGAATCAAACTCACATGAAGTATTAGTACCGCTTTATAAATCCTTAGTAAGGCCACACCTGGAATATTGCATCCAGTTTGGGTCACCACATTATAAAAACGTTGTTGATATTTTGGAAGTGCAAAGAAGAGCAAATGAGATGATTAAAGGCCTAGAGACTAAAACACATGAAGAACGGTGGCAGGATTTGGGTTTGACTTGTCTAGAGAAAAGAAGGACTAGGGGGGACATTATTTTCTATGAAAATTTTTGTTGCTCCATATAGACCAAATTTTTAATCAGGAACCCACCCACCCCGGTCAATGGTGTCCCTCTTTACCAATGTTAAAATCTGGTCACCTTACTCTTGCCATCTTTTTTCTTTATTTTTAGGTTTCATTGATTTTATTGTAATTTCTTTATTTGGTTGTTATGAGCCACTCAGAGTTGTTGAGAGTCAAGAGGTATGCAAGTTCCCACCAGTCTTAGACTGTGATTCTAGCCGTAGATTACCTGTACATTATACTGTGTGTGTTCTCATTTAAAAAGTGCAATTTAAAACGATTCGGCCTGCAGTACATGTATCATCCATATACGATCAGATAAAAATATCCAGTGTTAATTGCTGCAGTTCCTTTTCCCACCAGATTTCTAGCCCAAGGCTGATGAATAATTCTAATTTGTATCAAGCACCATTGCACGATCACCATGCCACATGATGCGCACTGAAATTCAGAAATATATTAAAAGCATTTTTAATGAATATTAGTCATGCAATCAACTTACATAAGCCCCTTAAAGCAGGTTTTGTATTAAGAGCCAGAATAAAGCTCCCATTATATCCCAGTCCTAGGCATAAGACTACCGGTAATATTCAGGCCATAGTAAGACTTTCATCTAAAATGCTGAGGTAGCTGTTTTTGTTTAACCTAGTCATGCAGTATCTAAGCAACATCACATTCTGGTGTGTTATAAAAAAACAATTTCCCTTGAGCACTTGAACATTTTAAAATACAGCTAGGCCTTAAAATGTCAATCTCTGCCTCTAGGATTAATCACAGTGTCTATTTACCTACCAAAATGGGGAGAGGAGGAATCACACAAATATCAGTGGATTTCTCTTACATACATAACCAGCCACTGCTGAATTTTAAAAATAAACATGGAGTAGGATAAAAATAAGAGTAAGGGGACTGTTCTTAGTTTGGGCCTGGGGACAGCAAGCAAAGTGATTAGACATGTCTTTTGTCCCCCTCTTCTATTACATCCCAGCAAGCACTTGTGGAAGATGTAAAACTCACACTCATTTCCCATTTTTCACTCCATTCCCTATATACAATGCCAATGAAATGAACCTTATGGTTGTATTTATATGTGAAGACTCATAAGACTCTCTTTAAAAGGATCTGGTTCTATGGGAAGAAAAGAGAAGTCACCCTTTCTGTTCTCTGATCATCTATAGCCCCCAATTATTTGCAGAGGTTTTGAGTAAATCTTAGTGTCAGGCCGAAGCCATATTTTATTAGAGACTTTGGCCTGCCACACTTGAGGCGTTAGAATGTATCTTGCTGTGGGAATTTGGGAGGAGCTGTAGCATGAGCAATGTAGACATGTAGCCATAACAAATTCCTTCTAGGTTTTCAAGGTCATCCTTTGTTCAGCACCTGGCCAGAAGCTGATGGGAGTAACGGACACGTTGGCAGAAGACGACTGGTCAACGTGATGAACTTGTGGGTGTGGGAACAAGGGAATGAACTTTAAACTGGGTGGAGAAACCCTCGTAGCTTTAGATTCGGGTTTCTCACAGATGTGCCAACATGGCTCTGTTAATAAATTGGGACTTCGAGGAATACTTTGCCTCGGACTCTGATTTAGTTTTGGATGCTATTTGGAACCCTGACACTTAGATCGAATGCACACACCAAATCTGTACTTAGAAGAGTGTATTTATGCAAGCTGCAAACATTGCTTGACCTGAGTGAATTTGTATAATGCTATGCTCTCTCTCTCTCTCTCTCTCTCTCTCTCTCTCTCTCTCTCTCTCTCTCTCTCTCTCTCTCTCTCTCCCCTTAAGTTTAGACTGTGAGTGGATGTGTATGAGAACATGTTTGTAGAGAGGGAGGGTACAGGGATTGCTTTTAAAGGGTAGTTTATTAATTTAATTTAATAATTTTCCTGGTAGCATCCCTTTTTGGAATAAATATCCTACTATTACTCTGAAAAGCCTCTGGTTCCTACCTTGGTAAAGCCTGTTAAGCCTTGTCTATCTATCCCATTTTTTTATCTCTACCATTTTTGGTGTGTGGCAAGAGAAATAATGAAAGAAGAAGTAAAAATAAATAAATAGAAGATTAACTATGGAATTCTGGTTGTCTTCATACACTAAGCTTAACCTAGACACAATGCCTGCATCACTGCCAGCCTTGCAAAGTAGTCCAGACAAAAGCACACCCGAAGTACAGTGCTAGCTCTAAATTTATTGTAAGTTTACGTTAACAGAATCTCGCAAGTCCAAAAGTACATCTTTACCCCCTTATCAAGATATTAGGAAGGGTCACTTCTGCGACGTTTAGATTCCAATTCATCCTGCGGATTCAGATGCGGCTTCTCTATTGCCTAGTCCAGTGATGGCGAACGTATGGCACGGGTGCCACAGGTGGCACGCGGAGCCATATCTGCCGGCACGCGAGCCGTT
This sequence comes from Diadophis punctatus similis, assembly GCA_023053685.1. NCBI lineage: Eukaryota > Metazoa > Chordata > Lepidosauria > Squamata > Dipsadidae > Diadophis > Diadophis punctatus. The sequence goes on along the minus strand of JALIGW010000001.1, from coordinate 137,909,198 downwards.
GCCCTAGCTCAGCTCCAGCGCGCATGTGCATGCCCACCAGCTGATTTTTGGCTCACGCAGAGGCTCTGGGAGGGCGATTTTGGCCTCCGGAGGGCCTCCGGGATGGCAGGGGGAGCGTTTTCGTTCTCCCCAAGCTCCAAGAAAGCGTCTGGAGCCTGGGGAGGGCAAAAAAAAGGGCCTACCGGGCCCACTGGAAGTTGGGAAATGGGGGAGTGGGGGGGTCGCACACGCATGCGCAGGGGGGTAGGGTGAGTGGGGGGCTTTGAATTATGGGTGTGGGCACGCACGCGTGTGCGATAGCATGTGCACGCACTATTTCGGCACCCGAGGAAAAAAAGGTTCGCCATCACTGGCCTAGTCCATGGGTCTGTAAACTTGGCAACTTTAAGACTTGTGGACTTCAACATCCTTTGCTGGCTGGAGAATTCTGGGAGTTGAAATCCACAACTACTTTGCTTTTGTTTATGTTTATACCATACCTATTATCTTGTACACGTTTTGACAAATAAATAAATAAATACAATAAAAAATAAAAATAAAGTCTTAAAGTTGCCAAGTTTGGAGACCTTTGGTTTAGTCTTTGGTTTAGACTTTTTTCTCGTATCTCCCAAGGTCATTCCCACACACCATTACAATCACTCGACATACAAAGTTTTATTTGAATGAATTTATTCTTATTTCCTTGTGGCCTAAAGCATTATGTGAACTTAGCCCATTAGGCTAATTTATGATTCAGTGTATCATATGAGCTCAAAGAATGAATTAAATCAGTGCCCAGTGTCCATTAAATCACTCACTCATGATGTTAGCAGGAGTCAGGGGACTCTAGGCAAGATGTCCTCTGGTTTCCATCTCTTTGGATGCCACTTGAATGAAGCAACAGGTATTAAACCACTATTCCCCTATTTGCTAAGGCAGTCATATCCCTATGCCCATTTGCATATGATCTTCTCTGCTCTACTACCTCCCAGGGGTACTCTATCTGTTCTTCTCCACTCTCTTAAATTCTCTTGCTTGGTTTTGATTGATTCACTTTCATTCATTTTCTCAAACTGTAGCATCTTTCCAGGTGCACAGAGTGAAACTCCAGCCACTCCTGGATGGATGTGTGGATTTCCCCCAAAAACCATTCGGACTCATATGGTAGACCAGGGATCTCCAAACTTGACAAACTTTAAGACTTGTGGACTTTAACTCCCAGAGCTGGCTGGGGAATTCTGGAAGTTGAAATCCACAAGTCTTAAAGTTGACAGATTTAGAGACCCCTATGGTAGATGATGCCGATGTGAAAATAAACCATCCCTTGAGCTGACATTAACTCCTGGTGAAACTCCTGATTCCACTACCATAGAAGCTTCTGGTATATTTTTGGCAACATTAGGGTAATGGTTTGCACTGCTTTTGTCCGGGTTTTTTCCCCACAGCTTCTTATATTCTTGTTATTTCATAATTATTTTTTATTATCCATGCAACAAACCTCTTAATTCTTGCTTCCTTTTGGGGGGGGGAGATCAGCCAAGATTGGCTAGGTGCTGCCCCTTGAGCAAAGCAACACATGGTAAATCAGGGTTCCATCAGCGGTGGGTTGCTCCCGGTTCGGACCGGTTCTTAGAACCAGTAGTGGCGGCAGCAGAAGGCTCCGCCCACCCACCCGGGACGCTTCTGCGCATGCACAGAAGTGTTGCACGCGCGCGCACAAACTGGTGGCGATCTAATTTAGAACCCACCATTGGGTTCCATCCATTAGATTAAAATAAGTACATGCTGTATTGCTGCTATACTCAGAGTTTCAGAGTTTATGTATTTATTTATTTAGCATTGTAAGGAATATCCTTCTGGGTTCGGTTCCAAGTGGGGAAAAAGACATTGGAACTGCTTGGAAAGATGGTTTAATGGACGACAGCAGGACCACATGGTCTGAGATCTCAGGGAAAGGGGGATCACATGCCTCGAGGATGTTGAAGGAGAGAAGGGCCTGAGATGCTGTGAGTGCCTGTTTTATACCCTCTGTTGGGCCCCACCTTAAGAGTTTCCTGTACAGAAATGTATCCCATTGGCTGTCAGACTCCCAGGGGCATGCTGGGGCAACTCTGTATGCTGTCCTGAGTCCCAGGCTTGGCTGGTGTAATCTTCCCAGGTATCATTGCTGAGATGGGTAGAGGGCTAATCCTATCATGTCCTAAGGGTGAAGGTCTTGATCCCATCACCCTGGAGCTGAACAGGATAGATCTTTGTTATGTAGAGTAGACTGGTCCAGGCTATTAACAAAGGTGATGGGGATGAGTGAGTTGGGCCATTCCTTGATGGCACATTGACAAAGGTGGGGGCTACTAAGAGTGAGTCTTTTTCCTGCCTAAAAGCATGTTTCTCATCCAGGGATATTCTATTTAATATTCTGCCTTTTTAATATTGCCTAAAATATTTTATTCCTCTAGGAGGGAGGGAGGTGCTAACTTCCTACAGCATCATGAAAATATACCAGGCTTTACAAAGTTTACAAACTTACAAACTTCCATCCCAATGGGTTCCCATCTTAAGATAAGATACACCAAAAGTTATATAAAGGACTAAAGGAGAGTGAGGTGAAAAGTTATACTGCATGATCCCTTATGCTCTGAAAGCAGCAACTTTTCAGAAATGCCTCCCACAGCCATTTTCTCGGGGCAATTATACATTCTCTTATGTATGTTGTTTGTGGCTCCCATAGGGATTTTTTAAATTATTATTTTCAATGGGAGAGTATATTCGTAGCTCAGGGTTGAACTGTGGGGTCCTTGGTGCTCTCTTTCTCTCAAGAAAACTACCAAGTTCAGAGAGCACCAAGGACCCTGCAGTTATTTCATTTTGACACTCTGGGAAGTATGGGAACCGCATAAACGGGCAGAGTAGGGTTAACTCTTCTCCCCTCTCCAGCTTCAAAACAAGTAACTGCAAAGTTTAAAGAGTGGAAATGGAGGAGGGGGAATTTTCAAGGAAGGGATGACTTCCCAACCTGAGGTGAGTGGGTAGAGAGGAGGGTTTTAACTGTACAATGTACAAATCTTTGACTGATCTTGATTAGATCTGTATGTGTCTGAAAAAGCAAAGAAAACTAGGAAAAGCTGGGTCTCTCTCTCTCTTCCCTCTGTCCCCCCCTCCCCTCCCCCCCCCCCCCCTCTCTCTCTCTCTCTCTCTCTCTCTCTCTCTCTCTCTCTCACACACACACACACACACACACACACACACACACACACGGTTTGAGATTCTTTAAACTGCCCCTCCCTCCCAATATTTTTAAAAAGAACTGTACATTTAACGAACTGGGCTTGCAATTGTTTGCTTTTTTCCTCTTCTATTCTGTCCCTCCTCTTTCTTTGAGTGTTGTGTATTTTACTCTGTGTAAACCTGTGAGTATGGAATACCCCTGGGAAAAGAAACAGGTAAAATTGAATTATTAAATAAGTGCAGACCCTTAGCTCATAACAAAGCCCACCCGGTCTGTTTGGATTAAAATAAAGGAAGGATAATGCACTAGCAATTGTGTGAAACAGTTTACTTACAAACTGTAAGCTATGATTGGCTACATGTTTGAAGGGATGGCCCCATCTCACTGTCAAGAGATTCTGGGCAGTTTACAACACCATAAAAGAACAATCTAAAACAATGATGGCCACTTTTGTTTTGAAAGCGTTCAGAGTTGATCAGATGACCATGGCAGGATGGGGAGAGGACGACTTTGAGCAAAGTCTTATCAACTGAGAACTGCCATTAAAATTTCCTGTAGAATAAGTCTGGTCCCATGTAGAACATTAAAATGGCTAGCTCATGGATTCAGGCATTTGTTTCCCTCTTCATCCTCTCTTCTCAACACCCAAAGCCAGAATCTGAATGAGGTTTTGGTCCTGCAAACCTGGAAGCCCAGTTAGAGAAGAGTCCCTGCTGGGGCTCCTACGGTGACACCCTGGAAGGAACTGATTAAGAGGGAGGGTGAACTCAGATTTGTGGAGGGAAAGGGCAACACATGGTTGTACCCCGTCCTACTTTTAAGCCTCATGGGTGGATTTTGAAGTGCACACAGTGGTGATATGGAATCTCCATGGTCATGAATAATGCGCTGGGCATAGGTTGCAGGGGAGAAATAGTGGGGAAGATAGTTGCTTGGGTTGGAAATTACAGTGGGCAATTTCGTGTTTAGTTTCCAGCCAGCATCCTCTCAGTCAATCCCCACCTCCAGATCAGACCAAGGGTATACACACCACTCAGTATAACTAGCATAAATAATACAGTCTTGTGCTCATTTATGAAACATTAACAGACATGTAAAAGAAAACTGGCAAAACCAGGCAAAAGGCAGAGAAAAGCAGGAAGAGAGAGAGAGAGAGAGAGAGAGAGAGAGAATGGGCACCAAGCAAGAGATTCTCTCTTTTTCTCTCTCAAACTTTCCAGAAACAATACCATGGTCATTAACATGGCCAATACCCAAAAGAAAGGATTTTGATAATTCCAGCCTTAACCTTTGCAAGTAGATAAGGGCAGCAGAATAGAGATGGAAAGTAGGTTGATGGGTGATCTATCTACTATTTTGCACCATGAATTAACCAGTTTGTTGGGTGGCAATAAGGTATCCAACAGTGTGCAAAGTCCCCTGGGGAAAACATCCGGACTCATAGTCATCTGAGGAAAAGGATGCCAGGCTGCCTACTGTAGCCTGGCATCCTTTTCCTCAGATGACTATGAGTCCGTAGGTGATACAGTGGTCTCACCTAGCAGGACTGTTCCTTCATCCCTGACTATCTACAGAACCATCTACCTACAGTATCTAGTATCTATCTGGGAATCAGATTTGGATAACCTCTCTATAGACCCTCCTTTTTCAGAGGGATAACCTCTATATAGGTTTGGATAACCTCTCCATAGACCCTCCTTTTTCAGAGGCCTCTTCAGTAGCACATGTGAGAGGATGCTCTCCAGTGTCAATCCAAGCCATGGTATGTTCTTCCTTAGTCCCTATTTTTTTCTGCTAAATGAAAAATGAATCAAGACTTTCCTCCTTACTCTACATTCAGTTGTAATAATTAGGGTTTTAGCAGCTGTTTTTAAATGAAGTTTTAATTTTTCTGCCATTTGTTTTTGATTCTTTGCTACCTTGATTGACCGATCTTTAGTACAAAATAAAGGTCAATAAATAAGATAATGTAGAGCTAAAGAGGCTTCAAGAGAGGGAGATTCAAAGATGCTTTGAGAATCTCCCTAAGTGTTTACATTTGGCAGGTGGAAGAAATACTTGACAGCCACTATATCACATTAGTGATGGCAGAGGTCTCTCCTGCACTGGGCAGAAGAGGTGAATATTTTGTCCAAATGTAAGAGACCCGGGAGAAAAATCCAATTTTTCATCCATGAGGCAAATAATTTCCTTTATTCCTGAGACACATGCTACGGTATGTCCCTTGTGTAAAATACAAGAGGTCACACTGCATTCTGCATTCAGAGTGTTATTTTTGCCTTATCTGCTTACTTATTTTTAAACATATGGCATACTCTCAGAATCTCTCAAGAAAACATCATTCTGGGCAGTAATGAAATCTAAAAGAATCACTGACAGCTTTGGGGATTTTTTTTCCCTCCTTTCTTAAATTAGTAAAAGAAAATCAGTGATTGGGACAATTTAGCCTTGTTTATAAACTAAATGGTGACAGGTTTTCATACAAAGAAATGTGTTCTGAAGTCATTAGGCAACCAACTTCACAACATTTTCTTTTCCTGTCTTCACTTTACTGGTGTTTTCTAAATGTCATTTGGATTGTTCCACTCTAATAGGAAATGGAGAAGGCAGAAAACAAAAGATCTCATTGTTCCCAGAAATGAAAAGTAGAACACTACTGTACTGCTTATGTTAACATTCCTATTATCATACCTTGAGAATTATTCATATTCACCATATGAAATATATTAGTTTAGGTTGGACAAAATACAAATTAAGCAAAAATCAGGACCAAAACAAAAGACAGGCTAAGGACACTACTTAGATGAGTATGGTAAATTAGTTAAAAAAAACCTGTTGACCCGTTTTCAGATGAGGCTGCAGTCTTTGCAATGGGAAGCTTTCATTAGTACCACAATAAGTATTGACAAAAGAATAATGCATTCATATCACGATTGTTCTCTTAGCTACAGAGGTAAAGCCATCCTAAATATTAAAGTAGCTGAGATTTCCTGTTGGCCAGCTGATTGCAACTCCCACAAGCTGCCCATATAACTGGTCAGTTTCAAAAGTAGGGTTAGATAACTTACTTATGGAGGGAGGCATATTTGTTAAAATATTTTGTCTGATAATAAAAGGTCATTCATTGTGATGAAGTGACATCAGCATTAAGCAGCTGATGGCAGAATTTTGGCCACATTTTTATTTAATAATAAGGTTAAAATAAGTGCAGCGAACTTATCAGGGGTCTTAAACATCTAGTTTATCCCTTATTGTGCCCAAAATGTGGAAACTCCTGGCTTTTTAAAAGCATGAACTAGGCCAACCTTTCTCAACCTCAGCTACCTTAAGAGGTGCAGACTTCAACTCACATAATTCCCCAGACTCAAGTTAGTTGGGACTTGAAGTCTACATGTCTTAAAGATGCCAAAATAGAGAAATACTGACCTGAGTACTCTAGGACTATGAAAATAAAGGTTCACAGGATCGAGAGCATCTGAATCTCTGGGGTGAGACTTCTATAGGGCAGGCATCATGACAGATGTCTCCTGGTCTAGCAAAATAGAAAGGATCCAAAACATGCTTAGACTGGTAGTAAGACCAAAACTCTAGAAGCAGACCCACAAGTATTTTGAGGGCCTACTGTAACAGCAAGATTATATTTTCATATTTGCACTTTAAAGAAAAGGAAGTAATAAAGTGGGCAAAATGGGTGCTTTGAGTATGTTTAAAGCTACACAGGACTTACATATTATTAGATCCTATTCATTTCTGTCAGTTTATTCCTAGTGTATTCCACTGTATTTCTGATTCTCACTTTACCTGAAAGACCTGATAAACCCCCCACCCTTCCCCAAAGACGCATGTCCTTCAAGATTGGGGATGCCCTGAGGCAGTTCAGGAGCTGTAGCAGGAATGAAAGAAGAAATGTTCATAACAACCATCACCCCACTTTCCCCAGGAGCATAAGCATCAAGAAGGCCATAGAGTTTCCCATATTTAGGCGTTCTTCTATACATGGAAGGCTTCATCTGGAGTAGGCTACTTCGCAAACATTTTCACAAGTTTGCAAGACAAATGCTCATTCCACCAGAAATTGGCAATTCCCATGATTGCCTGCAACAACCCCTCTGACTTGGGGAAGCATCTTTCTCTTAAACAAAAACATTCTGAATGAAAATAGAAACAAGTCTTGGTATTGTTATTAACATTATGAACCCTGAAAGGATTTCTTTGTCCCATGAAAGAACAATTCTTGAGAAAGTACAAAAATAAGCCAGAGGAGCCAACAACCCAAAAGTCTAGTTGATTGAGAAATTCAAGCCATATTTGTTTGCTTATGCTTAAAACTATAATTGGTCTTGGAACTGCTATTTAAAGATCTGAAAAGTTAAACATCATTATGTTCAATAGTTGGGCTTATAAGTATGTGTGGGAAATTTGAACTTTTCTGGAACACAGTAGTATCCCTGGACAAACTTCCAAAGTGATAAATGACACAGGTCTGCTAAATTCTGTGCTTTTAAAAACTGTTTTTTTTTAAAAAAAAAAAGTCTCAATCCCTCAATTGAAATTCAAGTTGCCTTCAAGCTTTGCCCATCCTGCAGCAGTTACTTCTTACATAAGCGTGTCAAACCCTTGCGCAGGGCTACGTACAAACAACCGCAAGAAATGCAGTTGTCTTCCTCTCTTTTCCAGAAAACCAGGGCATGTGAGAAGAGTGAGGAACTTCCACAGTTTTCTGTTAACAATTATACTCCTCTGCAACTGGAAGGAACGTCTCTCCAGATGGTCCTGTTGCAAGAGCTTTCTCTTCCCACAGAACGTTGCTGTTTTTCCCCAAGATAGATGCTTTGTGCCTATATGGGCTCAAAGAGGTATCTCCAGTGGTGGGTTCCTACCAGTGCAGTCCACTCTATAGCACCAGTAGCAGCCCACTGGTGACGTCACAGTACCAGTTGCCAGTGCCTGGGCGCCGCCATTAAAAAAAAATTTTTTTTAATTTTTTTTTAAAAAATTCTTCTGCGCATGCCCAGAAGCTGAATTTCCAGCAATGCTCATGCGCTGCCTTCCTACCCCACAGTGAGTCCAAGCAGGGGAGGATGGCTGAGGGAGCACGTGAGACACTGAAAGAACGGGCGGCAGGAACTATCTCAGTTCCCCTCCCTTCAGCAGTCCGAGAAGCCACAAACACGTGGTGATGATCCCAGGCATTTTTGCACGTTTGAGGCTTCTCGAGCTGCTGAGGGGAGGGGGAACGGGCGGCAGGACCTATCTCAGTTCCCCTCCCTTCAGCAGTCTGAGAAGCCACGGCAACCTGGTCACATGGCTGGCAAACCACACCCACAAAATAAGCCATGCCCACAGAGTGGTTGTAAAAAAATTAGGAACCCGCCCCTGGGTATCTCCCTGTGAGAACTTAGGTCACAATGCAGTTCTAAAGTTTCAGAACTTTGGATTAATGTCACTGTGAGCAGGGGAGGTGGGGAACGTCCCTGCCTTTTTTTTTTCTGATTACACAGAATGCCTTCTGAGACATGTAAGTTTCTAGGAGAACAGAATTTATTTTTTTATGTATTTATTTTAAAGATTTGCTTAGCCACCCATCTTAAATCACAACTCCGGGTGGTTCACAACAATAAAACCCAGATCTATAAATCATAAAACAAAAAACCATTCAAACAAAGCCAAATCTAGTGCTTCCATCACACCCTTGGGATGCCACACAGATATCCTCATTCTATCCCAGTGCCTCAGTACTCTTGATGGCCTTCCAAAAGAGTGGGGGACTGCTGAATCACCGGGGAGGGGGGAGGAATTAGATAAAAGGCTAAATCCAGGGGGTCAGAATGCGGAATTGGCACTAAACACTGAGAATGATTTAAAGCACCTTTCCTTCATGCTGCCTAATAGCACCCTGTTCTTACTTTCCCTTAACCACTGCCCAACACACATTCTCTATCCAACCTCTGCCATCCTAGCCCTATATCAAGGGGGTCCCGACACAACTAAGCAGCTGACAGTCCAGGTTTCAAAGATGCTTCTGCCTCACATTCAGCATTCCAAACTCAGGTCATCAGATACGATCTAACCATATCCATATTCCACAATAACCCCTGATTACTCCTGCTCTTATCAGACCAACCAGTTTTTTTAAAAAAAAAATATCAGAATGTACAGTGGATATGCTGGGACTTTCTATCTCCCATGGGGCTGGGGTGGAGTGGGGAGAGCAAGCAGCAATAATCCCAGCATCCCAAACCCACATAAATCTCATAATTACGGATGGATGGATCATCTGTGCCTCTCCTCCATCTGTTTCCTTGAAAGGCACAGCTGAAGAAATCTGAAGTATTTCCTATGTTCTTCAAATCCCGCTGAAGCACATAAGGGACAAGATGGCTACTGCCTCACAAAGAATGGGATGCTGGCAGTTTCTCTCACAAGACCACCAGTCAAATTCCACTGACACCCCATACCAGGGGTGTCAAATTCATGGCCTGCAGGCCGGATGCATCACGTGCTGGCCATGCCCATCCCTGGTTTAGCAAAGGGGGAGTGGAGGAAGTTGCAATACATCACGTGACGACAATGTGACATTGCGAGTTTGACACCCCAGCCCCATACCATCTCTATTTTTTAAATCCTTCATAATCTTCAAACCAACAAAATCTCTATAAACCAGCTACAAGATGGCAAACAACTGCCATGACCCATCCTCAGTCATTCCACCAGTCTCAAAAATGTGAAAAAAAAATCTTACAGTTTTCTTCTGGGCATAATAGTGCAAACTGATTCCAACTCTCAAAACACAAAAAATGACTTTGTCACAACATACCTTTATGAAGTACTGTCTAGCTTAAGGCAAGGTGTCCTTGGGTTCTGAAGGAGTCTTCAAGGTTATTCTCAGATGGAAACAATATTTCTCTTTGGGATAGGTAGGAAAAGAATAGATCATATATTGAATGACAGCTTCTAGCATCTATCTCAATTATGTATGTTGATACAGGAATGGGAATTAAGCAACATCTGGAGGACGACAGGAATCTACCCTTAAAACTTAAATGGATTTAATTCTGACTGTATTGTGTTCATGATAACCAAAAGAAATGATTCAGCATTTTATACACAATTTTAGATATTATTGTGTGAGAAAAACAATGGTTTCAGTCCAGATTACAATTCTACATCGGTTTCTTGTTGAAAATCATTCTTCTACCCAGTATTCCTCCTCCAAAAAGATGTTTACACAAACCAGATCTAGAATGAAGTGGTGCACAGCTTTTTTTTTTACTTCACAATTAAAAACAGTCAGTTTTGTTTTTAATGAATAATGTATGATTTAGTTGGTCCTTAGACATTATTCCATTTATATGATGCACAGGAAAAAAATTAGACATGGTAGGATTCAGTGCAGGTAATCCTCGACTTACGACAGTTCATTTAGTGACCATTCAAAATTACAATGGTACTGAAAAAAGTGACTTATGACTGTTTTTCACACTTACAACCATTGCAGCATTCCCATGATCATGTGATCAAAATTCAGACACTTCGCAATTCAATCATATTTATGACAGTTGCTGAGTCATGTGATCAGCTTTTGCGACCTTCTGACAAACAAAGTTAATGGGGAAGCCAGATTCACTTAACAACCATGTTACTAACATAACAACTCACTCATTTAACAAATGTTTCAGTTAACAACATAAATTTTGGGCTCAGTTGTGGTTGTAAGTCGAGGACTACCTGTACCAATTCAACTTCGAATTGCAGACATGAGGTTTGTTTGTTTGTTTATTTATTTATTTATTTATTTATTTATTTATTTATTTATTTATTTATTTATTTATTTATTTATTTATTTATATGCCGCCCAACTCCCAAAGACTCTGGGCGGCTTAACAACAGAATAAACATTAAAAACATCTTAAACATTAAAACAATTTAAAACCCATGCATATCATTTGATGGCCGGATCTCACCGATTACAACCGCGAGATCAACTGGAAAAGCCAGGTCTTTACTGCTTTTCGGAAGGCCAATAGGGTGGAGGCAGTCCGGATCTCCGGAGGTAGCTGGTTCCAGAGAGCCGGGGAAGCCACAGAGAAGGCCCTCCCCCGTGGGCCCGCCAGCCAGCATTGTTTAGCTGACGGGACCTGGAGGAGACCAACTCTGTGGGATCTCACCGGTCGCTGGGAGCTGTGTGGCAGAAGGCGGTCTCGAAGAAGGAGGTTGTCATGTCTTTGAAAACAATCAGTGTAAAAAGCTCCTTGCTAACAGAAACTCAGGAAGAAAAATTCTAATAGAACTGTCTTTCAGAGACTTATTACAAGCAGAGAATGCTTCATACAGAGGTCCATTAAAAATATAACAACTGCAGTCTGAAATGACTGCAGTCTACCATCCCTGGTTGTGGTCTTTCCCTGAATATGTCATGTGTGCAGAAAAACAGATGCAGCACATGGTGTATTGTAGAATAAACTTTCAGGAAACCATTAATTAACCATTAATTAAATTATGTAAACATTGGTTTAAGGAAAAGCCAGTTATCCAAAATAGGGCATATTTAGAGTAGGACAGTTTTAAAAGAAATGGAGCAACAAAGTCTTTCCTAGGTGGATAGCTATTCTGAAAAGAGCTAGCATATTAAATGGCTACAGTTCCCATAATAATCTTGTTTTAAGGGAGGTGTGCTGGAAGGGAATGTTTTAGAGACTGCATTAGAAGGCTATTATGTATATTTTCTTTTATGTACACTGAAAGCATATGCACCAAAGACAAATTCCTTGTGTGTCCAATCACACTTGGCCAATAAAGAATTCTATTCTATTATATGCTGAAGAGTGGAACTAAAACTAATGCTGAAATGCTATCAAAGAAAAAAGGATAAACAGAAAGTGATAAATACTGTGAAGAATGCTAATATATATTGAAGCTGGTTGTGTGATTGGTGTAACTGGAGAAATGTAAAATAATGGATGTGATCTGATTATGGGGTGGCTGTGCATCTTTCTTAGAATATGTATGAAAACTGAATTGTATCCGTTGATTGGAAGAATGATATTGTATGCCCACACAAAGGGAAAGATAGTAAGAGTGAATGAAAAAAGGATGGACAATTCATTTGTTAGGTGTGCTTAGAAATGGGACAGAGTTCTAACTGGGTACAAAATATGACGACAAGCAAATTTTGGAAAGTGGGTTGAGACTTTAATCTGGGCAGAAGGTAAGCAGACCAGGTTTTTGCTTTTCTATTGAGCTATCTATGAATAGGCAAAAATTTATTGTATGTTGTTTGTTTAGAGAACATATAAATAAGGGATTTTTTTTCCTGTGAATATAAAATTGAAGGTTGGTTGCTGAATGTAATAAGAGTGATATGTGATGAAAATAGCATGTCTTGCACTAAGTGGAATTCTCTTACATTTTTGCTGCCATTGATGATCACCCAGATTATTGTCAGATAATCTGGATGTTTATCTGCCAATAATCTGGTAGCTCTACCCTTCTAGTAGCCCTACCGTTATAACATTCCTAAAGCTCCTAATTCCAGAATGATCCTGGAAGAACCATGTTGACAAGTACTCTTACCATCTAAGTTTAAGTAGTTAGTAGCAGGGGCTGCTTTATTTATGTAAACTCTGAGCCATAAGAAAAAGAGCCCAAGCTAACGAAAAGCAGAAAGGAAACATTTACTGGCATAACCATCTACTAAATGAGCTGCTAAAAATATTTGAACTATTTTACAATGCTGCCAAAGCTAAAGAAGCAGTGTTTTCAACACTTCAATGGTGTTTTGCTAAAAGAAGTTCAGATTTTCCCCTTTACACAGCAGGTTGTCTGAGTACTTAAATCGTGTATTCTTAGTTCTACTGAAAACAAGACAATAAGTTGAAGAGACAAATCTATCGATCTTTCACTAGATATGCAGTGTTTACAATGGTAGGGAATTCTTCTCTAATTGTTGTGCAGAAGTATAGAGAGCATCAAACAAAAATTATGAAATGTAAACCCTGATTTGAAATTATGAAATAATTGTGAAATGTATTTCATAACAATGAATTCATATGATCATCATATAATTATAATAGGTAAAGGGGTTAAATTCAAGTTTGACATATCAATTTGACAGCTGTGCCAATGAGGACTCAGATTGTTGGGGGCAATATGCTGACATTGTAAACCCACCCAGAGAGTGCTGTAAAACACTATGAAGCAATATATAAGTCTAAGTCTAATTGCTATTGCTATGTGTCCTTAAACTATGTATCAGAATGAATAGTCTGCCAAGTAAAACTGGAGCTGTTACTTTGGTTTAATATAAAAGAATATTTGGGATAGGTGGGTAGCGAAGAAAACTAAATTTAACTAAACTAATTTAACTAAAGAGCATAATTAAGCATATTTTAACTGATTAAGTTTTAATTAAGTGATCGGTCATATTACAATTTTTTGCTTTTATAATTTCACATTTCTGTTTTGATTTACTTAAAAAAGCAAATGAAAAAAATCATTTTCATTATAACTTCGGAATACATAAAAATTGACTGTCAACTAAAACTAGAATAATATTCAAACGAAACTCCACAACAAAATTCTTTAGATCTTTACTTGTTTAAAATTAATTTGATTCATTTCAAGAAAAGTGATCTGATTTGCTGCTGTGGCCTAGAGGTGGAGCTCTTGCCTCACAATCAGGAGGTTGTGAGTTCGATCCTAGGTAGAGGCAGATGTAGGGTCTCCTGCTTGGGCAGGGGTTGGACTAGATGACCTGCAGGTCCCTTCCAACTCTGTAAATCTGTTAAATCTGTTCTTCCAGTCTCTTAAACTGGAAAATCCATACTATTTTCTTCAATGGAAATATAGAGCATTAGTCTTCCATTTCCCCCACCCCCCAAAAAACTCAGTGAATCATTCTTTTTGTTGATCTTAAAATGCCAATGCCATAAAAATGCTGATACTAATTGTAACATATTCTACTTGACAAAATAGTGTACCAAGAATGGTAAGAATAATTTTCTCTCCTCCAGAGATCAGCTAAGACTCTCCTTGAGACCATCGTCTGCGAGTTGTCCTTAAATACCACACTTCGCTTCCTACTATGTTACAGAGCCCCTGATTATGACATCGTACATGCAAACTAGTTAACTACTAACGTGGGCAGCCTCCTGCCCCCATCCTCTTATCTTTCTTGGTGACCTCAATCTACCTCTTATTAATTGGACCCTAAACGAATGTAGAAATGAACCTATACATGCAACCCTATACAATGCTGTTACTAATCTGGGACTGGATTAACTAGTGACCAACAACACTAGACCAGGGGTGAAATGTTGCTGGTTCGGAAGGGCCGGTCAGTTGTTGCAGAGCCGATGGAGCTGGCGGCGGTCGCGGTTCAGGGCTTCTCCCGCCCGCTTCCCCCACCCGCCTGGATGCCGCCATTTCAGTTCTTCTACACTCTCTGAATGCACAGAACACTTTGTGCATGCACAGAGCGTAGAAGAACTCAAATGGCAGCATCCAGGTGGGGAGGGGAAGCGGGTGGGAGAAGCCCCGCGCCGCGACCGCCGCCAGCTCCATCGGCTCTGCAACAACTGACCGGCCCTTCCGAACCAGCAGCATTTCACCCCTGCACTAGACTCAACAACTGCCTTGATCTCATTTTCTGCAACAGTTTAAACACAATTTATGGACTACAAATAAAAGAGCCCTTTTCCAAAAGTGACCACAGCATGATTAACTTTTGTCTCCATATACGTCATTACAAAAATCAGCATAACGATGGAATACCCAAATATAACTTTAAAAAAGCCAACTATGATCTCATAGATACTGACCTCTCCTCTCTTGATTGGCAAATTCTATTCACTAACTGTAATACTGCAGAAGATCATTATAACATTTTCGTGCTTATAGTCAAAAGAATAATTAAACTATACGTACCACTAATAATCCCCAAAACCAAGAAAAACAAATTACCCATAACAATAAGGAAGCTCCAATTAAAAAAAATTCTTTGGCGAAAAAATGAAACTGGCTACATAGCTAACTTTAAAAACCGCTACAAAAACTTATGCCACCAGATAAGGACTGAATGCACCAATTATCACATCAAACAAGAGGAAAACCTTCTACGCACCAATTCCATTTGCGCCTTCTATAATTTTGTAAACAACCAACTTAAAGACTCAAAATCCATCCCACCCCTAAAAGGACCTAACAGTAATGACTGTAATGATGAAGCCATTAAAGCCAACCTTTTTAACACATTCTTCGGCTCAGTCTTTGTAAACAGCAATGGTTCATGCTCAATATTTCCTAGTCATACCACAAATAATTACAATGATCTAACACAAATCAATTTTACAGAAGATAATGTTGAAAAAGCACTATGCAGCCTAAAACCATCTCTTTCTATTGGATCTGATGGACTATGTGCTTACTTCTTAAAAAAGCTTTCCTCTGCCTTAGCATAACCTCTAAGCATAATCTTTGAGATATCTTTCAAGACCGGCTCCCTGCCCAACCTATGGTCACTAGCCACAGTCATCCCTATCTTCAAAAAAGAAGACCCCAGCTTAGTCGAAAATTATTGACCAATCTCTTTATGTTGCATCACCTGCAAAGTTATGGAATCAATCATAAACCAATCTATTACCCTCCACTTAGAAACAAACAACCTACTCTCTAACAAACAATTTGGTTTCAGGGAAAATTTATCCTGTATCTGCAACTCCTACACTGCAAAAACATATGGACTACAGAACTCGATCAAGGCAAAGCAATAGGCGCAATTTACATAGACTTCTGTAAAGCCTTTGATTCAATGATACATGACAAACTATTTCTAAAACTGCAATTTTATGGCATTTCTGGCCCCCTGCATAAATTGATAACTGCATTCCTGTTAAACAGCCAACAAGTGGTCAAAATATCGAACACTATATCAAATCCTGTACCTGTTAATAGCGATGTCCCCAAGACAGCATTTTAGAGCCAACACTTTTTATACTTTACATAAATGACCTTTGCGATCATATTAAAAGCAACTGTGTTCTCTTAGCTGATGATGTAACACTACTCAACACTACCGACAATGTTGCTACCCTTCAAAAAGATTCTTGACTATGTGTCAGAATGGTCAAACAATTGGCAACTTCAAATCTCAACCAACAAATGCTCTGTCTTACACATTGGCAAAAAAAATCAGAACACAAAATACAAGCTGGAAGGACACGACCTTGTAGATGACCCTCACTCTGTCAAGGACCTTGGAGTACTCATCTCTAATGATCTAATGATCTAAGTGCCAGAGCCCACTATAACAACATTGCCAAAAAAGCATTAAGAGTTGTTAACCTAATCTTGGTTAGCTTCTTCTCTGGTAATATTGTACTTTTAACTAGAGCATACAAAACATTTGCTAGACCAATTCTCGAATACAGCTCATCTGTCTGGAACCCGCACTACATATCGGACATTAATACAATTGAGAATGTCCAGAGATATTTCACGAGAAGAGTCCTCCACTCCTCTGTTCGCAACAGAATACCTTATGCCACCAGACTTGAAATTTTGGGCTTAGACAATTTAGAACTCCATCACCTTAGGTCTGACCTAAGTGTAGCACACAAAATCATCTGCTACAATGTCCTACCTGTCACTGACTACTTCAGCTTCAACCACAACAATACACGAGCACACAATAGATACAAACTTAAGGTAAACCGCTCCAAACTCGATTGCAGAAAATACGACTTCAGCAACAGAGTGGTCAATGCCTGGAATACACTACCTGACTCTGTGGTTTCTTCCCCAAACCCCTAAAACTTTAACCTTAGACCTGTTTAATGTCGACCTCACCCCATTCCTAAGAGGTCTGTAAAGGGCATGCATAAGCGCACCAATGTGCCTACAGTCCCTGTCCTAATGTTCCCATGTACTCATAACCATCTCATGTATACATGTTTATACTTTTACTGTAATCTTATATATGCTTGACAAAAATAAATAAATAAATAATTTAGCTGGTTGAAAATGAAAGATATTTTGTCTTGGGTATAAATTACAAGATGAAGAAATTCCTGTTTTTCTAGCCAAATGAATTATCCAGATGGTCAATATGGGCTGAACTTTTTCAAAAGTATCCTTGTGTTAATCAGTTGTGATTTTCATTATTTATTGCATATGCAGGTTGTTATTTCAAAGATATAAAACAAAGAGAGCAAACCATAATCTTCTAGAAGTTGGGCTCCAAGTTCTATAAACCAGAAGTGCTATCCTGGAAGATTCTTTCCTGTGGAGTCTTTGCTGCTCTCTGAGGCTTTTTTTAAAACATCTGCTTTTATTATTTTTATTAATTTTTATTATTATTTTTTATTTGTCAACAAGTGCAAGGAAACAGGACACATGAAAAAATGGCACAAATAAATGGATATAAAGAAGCAAAACATAGCCATAAACACATAAAATGAGTACATACAAATGGGTACAGTAGGACAGGGACGGTAGGCACGCCCCCTTATTTTAAAAAATAACTCAAGGTGGTGGACATACCTAATAGTTCTCCCTCCTTATATTTTCCCCACAACAACAACCCTGTGAAGTGGGTTTTGTTGAGAGAGAGTGACAGGCCCAAAGCCACCCAGTTGGCTTTCATGCCTAAAGTGGAACTAGAACTCAGAATTCCTGGTTTGATTTGTTTCCTTGCAGATGTTTCATTACCCGAGTAGGTAACATCTTCAGCGGGGTTTTTTTTTCCAATTATTCTATTTTATTGGAGCTTCTTTCCCAGATGATAATAGGTGTTCAGCATGACAAGAGTAGCTTATATGTTTACTCAAACTATAAAGTAACTTTTGTAAACCAGTTTTGACTTCTATAGAGTAACAGGAATAGTTTAGTTGCTGAAAAACAAGGACAAATAATTATGATGCACAATGATACATATTCATTGCAAACCCCTTCTTTTATTCATACCTAATAATGGCAATACATATCTGATTGCTGACTTGCACGTATGTTCTGAATAGAAACAACTGTGCCATATTTTTTATATATAGTAAATAGCTTTCTCTGATACAAATAGAAGATATTATATGCGTGGAACAATTGGATTAGCATTAATATATATTGTAACTTTCCTTTTTTTTCTCCATTACTAGTGGGATAATAGCTTTCAGATGCATACTCAATTTTAAAAGTCACTGTATAGATATTTACAATTTATACACTTCAATACAGCACTTCATGTTTTTTCATTTAGTGTTATTGCTCATAGTAGAGCCCAATTCAGAGTATTTTTGAAGAATTTCCAGCATACTGCTACATACTGTATCTCTGTAGAAATAACTTCCACAGAGTAAAATGGAGTTATTCCTAATTCTAAGACTAAAATCTTATACCATGTTTGGCAGTAAAACCTTTGAATGTAGCAAAAAAAATTCTTAGTAAACGTGAACAGGATTGTGTTCTTATTCCAAATTCAATTGATCTTAAGCCACCCAGATCCAAGAACAGTGCCCTCACTGATTGGTGGATTCTAGCCAGTCGTAGGTAATTACACAATTAAAGAATGTTCCAAAGCTTTTTAAAAACCAAACTCTTCTGTATTTCCAAATAAAACTAGTCAAGATAGAAAGAAGTTTGTGATAATTGGGTATTAGATCCATTACCCAAAGCATGTAATTCAGGGCCCTTCTTCCCAGCTTACATTCCAGAGGGAGGGAAGAACACAGGGGAGGGAGATTTGGGAGTGGGGGGGATTTGGGAGATGTGGGTGGAAGGATAGGGAAATCCAGAGTCCTAGACTTCTGATGACCTCCGTCTGTTCCACTGAGAGGTTTATGAATGTATATTTAGTGCCAGAGAAAGGCAAAGATTGACAGCCTTATAAATACATCAACATATTTAGGGAACCTATTTACAACCCATTATAAAATATTTAATAACAAGTCATTTAATTCCTTCTTTAAAAGTTAACAGTGTGACTTACAGTTCCAGATTTTCCCATGCTCTGTCTACATCACTCACATTAGCTCAGATATGCATAAAACAATAGAGGAGAAAAATAAAGGAATTTCCAAATCAGGAAGTTTTTGGTAGTAGCAGCAAACCTCATAATTCCTATAGGGTTAATGGGACGTGGTTTAATTTTGTAGAAATAGACTGATTTTTATGTTATTTTCCATCATGTTCACCAATTTTAAAACTTTTAGAGCTGAGACTAATGGATTTTATTGTGAACTCTGATAGTGCTACTGTACATGTCACAATAATATTTACTTTGGTGGATCACAATATTTCAAAATAAAATGTCCCTATGTAACAATTTGATTCATCTGCCATGTTCCAGTTTCAATTTTCTATAAAATGTTTTCACAAAGGGGTACTCAATAAAGGGTAAGTAAATAACTTAATAGGAAGAAAACGACTGTGACTCCTGTCTTAAACCTACCCCAATTGGTCCACAAAAATCCAGATAACACTAGATGACATCAAAGTGGGGGTTTTTTTGCTCATTAGATATTGTATGGTGCATTTTCCTATTTATTTGTTTCATTCGGAATAAATGGACACCCCTAAATACAGCTAGATATATTGGTATAGAAATATAGTAAAAAGATCAGTTAGCCTGAGATAATTTTTCAGAAACTTTTAAAAAAGCAAAACTATTAAGCAAAAATAACTCAAAGGCATTGGTAGGAAAAAAAATCCTGAAGTATCAATCGATCCTAACAGGGTTGGGTACAAGATAATATAATAATCACATTGGTCGATACTTTTGGACCCCATTAATCATGTTAATTCCCCATTAATCATGCTTAGCTTAATTTGCATGCTTAAATATGTCCTGCGTTCTTGTTATTTTGTCTTAGGGAAGTTTCTGCAAAGAGAAAATCTTTAATGGAAGTCTACGTTTTAATTTGACAGTATCCAATATATTACAGTATAGTGTACTGTCTTAGTTCATGGGGATAATGTGAGAGATTACATTATCCCTTTACACAGAGGCGGGTTCCTAATTTTTTTACTACCACTCTGTGGGCATGGCTTATTTTGTGGGTGTGGCTTGCCAGCCATGTGACCGGGTGGGCGTGGGCCTCAGGAGCTTGGCAGCAGCCGGAGAACCAGGGGGGCATTGCCCACCCGCAACGCAGCCCCCCACAGTGGGACCAGCAAGACCGCAGCAGTGGTTCTTCTAGGAGGCTCCATCCAGCCTGAATGCTTCTCCTCATTCGATGATCCTAGGCTCTTGCCGCCCGTTCCCACTCCCCTCAGCAGCTCGAGAAGCCTTGAACGTGCGAAAATGCCTGGGATCATCACCGCGCGTTCGTGGCTTCTTGGACTACTGAAGGGAGGGGAACTGAGATAGATCCTGCCGCCCATTCCCCCTCCCCTCAGCAGCTTGAGAAGCCTCGAACGTGCAAAAATGCCTAGGAACATCACCGCGCGTTCGTGGCTTCTCGGACTGCTGAAGGGAGGGAAATGGAGATAGTTCCTGCCGCCCATTCTTTCAGCATCTCACACACTCCCTCAGCCATCCTCCCCTGCTTGGACTCACTGTGGGGTAGGAAGGCAGCGCGTGCGCGGTGCCAGAAGCTCGGCTTCTGGGCATGCGCAGAAGTAATTTTAAAAAATAAAATAAAAAAATTTTTAATGGCGGTACCCAGGCACCAGCAACCAACCGCACCGGTACTGTGATGTCACCAGCGGGCCGCTACCTGTGCTATAGAGTGGACCGCACTGGTAGGAACCCACCACTGCCTTTACATAACATATCTATCTTTCATGAGGAAAGGAAAGGCAAATTGTATCCCATCCAGTGAAGTGGGAAGGCTGATACTTTTTTAAAAAATAAAGCTAGTCATAGTCACAAACTTTCTATACAACTTGTTTCATATGATAAAATTAAAAAAAGAAGCGCTAGTGATATATACGGTAGTTTGCATTGCTTTAATGATGTTTGCATGATACTGTTTATGACTGTCCTGAATTCATGAAGACACGAATCTTTTGCAGTTGAATTCCATTATGTTGCAAAAGTTGCCAATGAAGACAAGAATATATTGCTTGATAGGCTATGGTCTATCAAGCGTTAATATAGCCGCTGTGGCTTATATGATAAATATCTTCCCTGGGATTAATAATGGATGTGGTTAATTTTCTAAATCAGTAATTTTTACAAAAAAGAAGCTCCAATTTAATGAAATTTAGTGACAAATGAACTGTCTCCATTTATGCTTTATCTGCCTTACATCAGCAGTGTGGGTGGAGTCAATATTTGAGGGGTCCTTGGTGCTCTCTGAGATTGATTATTTTCTTGCAGATGTTTTATTACCCAAACTTGGTAAAATGATCAGTGCTAGTTTTGGTAATGAAACATCAGCAAGAAAACAGCCAAGCTAAGAGAGCACCAAGGACCCCACTTAATCCCTGAGCTACAAATATCCTCCTTTATTGATTTATTATTTATTTGTTTATTTTACTCTTGGAAACGTATTTTAAACATTTTTTTCTTTCTTTTTTCAGGGTGGAATACTTCACTTCTTCACTGATGCCATAACAGATGATAGAAATAAGAAGACGCTGAATCTCATAGATTCAAATCCATCCGCTGATCTCCTTCTCAAATGCTTTCGTTTGGCCTTTGCAATCAGCACAATAGCAAAATGACATTGATGGAGAGGTTTTTACCTCATAAGAGGAATTTGATACCATTATTTAGGTCGAAGGAATCTTAATATCTGGTCTGGCTTATTGACAAAGTGTCTTTGAGAGTGTGGAGGGTTTACGTCTATGTGAGCTTTAGTCTTGTTACTTTGATGTTATACCCTCTAATTTGTATGTCCTCCTCGATATTTGTATTTGTTTATTTGTCAATCATATATGATTATAAGCAAAGTATAAACAGTAAAACATGATTGAATATATATGTAATAGTACAAGCATGAATAAGAGTAAAAGAGGTATGAATATATGGATACATTAGAACAGGAACGGTAGGCACGATTGTGCACTTATGCACGCCCCTTAATGTTAATACTTCATACAAAGGTAAAGGAGTCCCTGTGGATTTTACTCCACTTGTTGCTGACTCTAGCAGGGTGGTGCTCATCTATGTTTCAAGGCCACTGAGCTGCAGTGACTGAAGACATTTCCGTGCTCATGGGGCCAGCAAGATGTTACAGAGTGCTTTTACCTTCTCACTGAAGTGGTACCTATTTATCTACTCTCATTTGCATGCTTTCGAACTGCTAGGTTGGCCTTGACTTACAACAGTTCATTTAGTGACCATTCGAAGTTAAAACAGCTTTGCAAAAAGGGACTGACGACCATTTTTCACACATTTGATCATTGCAACATCCCCATGGTCACGTAATTTACATTTGGACAACTGGTTCCTATTTATGACGGTTGCAGTGTCCTGAGGTCATGTCAACCTTCTGACAAACGAATTCAATGGGGAAGCTAAACTTACTTAACAACCATGTTACTAATTTAACAACCGCAGTGATTCACTTAACAAATGTGGCAAGAAAAGTCGTAAAATGAGGCAAAACTCATTTAACAAATTTCTCATTTAGCAACATAAATTCTGTCCTTAATTGTGGTCATAAATGACATGAGGATTACCTGTAGTTTCCATCCAGCGAATGGATGCTGACTTATAAGAGCATGCACAAAAACCTAACTTTCAGTATTTTACCCCATATATTATCAGTTCTGAAATACAAAAAGTTCCCTTTGCTGTTCTGTACATGAAGAAACAGATTAAATAAACTGCTGATGCCCCTTTCCATTTTTTTTAATACATTTTGTGTTTGTCTGTCCATTTGTTTGCAATAAAAAAAATATCTGAGCATTTATAATGAGATGCAACTCCTTGGCTGCCAAGCCATCTTTTTTTCTGCTTTTAGATTCCCTTTGGGAGCTGGGAAGGTAGTTTAATGCCACGTCATCAATTCTGGGACTAGGAACTTTGCCCAATAGTTGCAACCATGGTGGTAGGCAGAATTTGTACCAGAATTGCTGTGAGAGCCACTTCTCACACTATCAGAGAAGAACAAGGCTTAAGCAACAACACTGTTGCTTAAGCAAGGAACAGCTACAGCAAATGATGGTGTGTCTCTATCTTTTGCTTATGAGTGCCCAAGAGGCTGGCAACCCATGAGTAACAAAATTCTGAAATAAGATGGGCCAGCAGGACTAGCTGTTATTTACTCATTCCAACAACTTGTAGGGTGTTGTGCATTGTTTTGCTGTCAGATGCCATTATGCATGAAAAATGAAAAATAAAATAGGGCTAAAAAATTTCCAGAATGACAGCATCTAAATCGTGACAGTAGAATAATAAACACACAAAGGCACATGCAAATAGGGAATTAGAAAGTTAACTCCAATTGTCATGGTGTCACAATGAATGATACAGAATTGATTTTGATACATTTCTATCTCTCCCTGGAAGCTTATTGCATTAAATAAATGGATGGATGGAGCAGTTTTAGAGATAATTGTATCAGTATATTTCCTGTTTTAAAGAAAGGGGGGGAAAGAGTCCTCAAAATAGAACTTGTTCGATATTTAATGAGCAAAGTGCTGAAAATTTATAAAATCGTTACCTTGAATAAATGATTATAGATTGATAAACCTGTATAAAATCATCTTTGCAGATAGCAAATACTAAAATGCTGTCCATAAATCTGAGCTTCCATCACAGAAATATATAGAAAAATGCAGACTATTTGTGGTTTGATAAAATAATTCACTTTTTTTGGCAAGAGGCAAAAATGTGCAAAGAGAAAAGTAAAACAGAAAATGTTCAGGAGAGTCTCTGATCCTTGAACTGATACATTGATTTGGGGAAAACTGATTTACAATCATTTACTGGAATTCCATACTGACATGCAGTTCGCCAAAACTTCTCCAATAAAATATCACGGAAGGCAGCATTCACTGTAATTTGATGGGTGTTGAGTGGCAACCACATGGTCTTGATTACACCTCCCAGAGATGAGCTAAAGATGATTTAACTGCTATTCCAGAAAATATCCCACTCAGAATCCAGTAGAAGGAGAAAGTGGTGATCCTCCCACATAGATTTAGGACTGGATGTATAATATGCTAAATTGAACATCTGTTAACAATCCATGCACTTCTGAAATTAGATCTGTTGGAGCTACATAAAACTATTCTAATTTACTTAAGGATTATATAGTTTCACATTTCGATATTAAATATGACAAACAATAGCTACAAAAATGAGAGAAAGGGATCAAATATAAATTTATTTATAACTGTTGTTAAGAAGGTTGGAAACCATTTCTTTACTAGTTTTTTTTCTCTTTTCTCTCCTTTTGTTTTATTTCTTTTTCACTTTCTTATTGTTTCCCTCTATTCTTTTTCTCTTCAATTCAAAATTGGTATTTTTTTCATTGTATTTTTTAAAAAGTTATATTTTAATAAATGAAAGAAAGAGAGAAATGGGAGGTGCTAAGATCTTAATATTTAGGCAGATTAGAAAAATTTGGAATAAATAAGTGCATGTTTTTTAATCAAAGTTTCCCAATTGATAGGCATTGAAAAAGGATGGAGAATGTTTGTTTGTAAAATCAATGGGATATTTCTTTTTATGGAAAATAATTCCATCATAATGCATACCACTGATGCATTTTCTGCAATGAAATGTAGTATACTGGGTAATGACATATATTAACTAGAGAGTGAGTTTGGAATTGCAAGGTATAACTTCCTATATATTAAGAAATCTAGAATACCCTTTCTTCTCTAAGAGTTGAGTTTTTCATTGAAAAAATAATGTACTGAAATAGAAAGGAAAGCAAGGAAGAGCTGTATTGTATCTGTATCTGTATTGTATTGCCATTATTTGCTTTCTGACTGATAAATTTAGCAGTTATTTGTAGATTTCCTAGACTTTTTCCCTCTGTTATAATTTCTTAGCACTAACTGTCTTAGCTCTCTTTTTATTAGTATTCCAAGGCAATTTAAAGGAAAGTTTAAGCTATGATCCTGGAAACATCTGTAGTTTACATTGTAATACATTATACATAGAAAAGATCTAACTTATTTTTAATTTACCATGAAGGCTGATACTTATTATGAAATAAAGTATAAACATGCAAATTTTCAAGAACAGCTTTCCTTGATTAGAAATCAAAATCAAAATCATCTATTGTTAATTTTATGTTCAAATTTCTTTAATTAAAGTTTGCTAGACACTAATTATTAATTGCCAAGGCAGGTGAGAAAGGACATCCCTGTCTCCTACCATTTGCAAAACCATTTATGTTCAATAATTTTTGTGAACTTCTACAATACAGAGATGTTTTAAAATTGAAACACATTCCTCCTGAAATACCATAAAGATGTAATACCATTCCATCCAGTCAAAGGCTTTTTAAAATGTATCTAAAGAGAAGAAAGGTATGTGTTGCAATAATCGCAAGCACATAGAATCATAGGGTTAGAAGGGACCATGGAAATCATCTGTTCTAAAACTCCCTGCTCAATAAAGGGTCCACTGAAACATCTTTGATGCATGAGTATCCAGCCTCTGTTTTCTTCCAGCAGAGAAAAACTGGCCTCTTTATGTGGTGGTCTGTTTTAATGGCTGACTGTTTACATAGTCAGGAAGTTCCTCCTGATATCTACCTTGAATCTATTGCCTTGTGGTTTCAACACACTGGTTCTGGTTGTGCCTTCTAGAGCAACACAAAATAAGATTACTCCCTGTTTTATGATAGTTATTTGAAGATTGTTACCAATATACATTTTGTAGGCTAAACATACCAGGTCCTTTAAACTTCCTTAAGGGTTTGCTTTCTAGACCCTCACCATCTTGATAGCTAATTCCAATTTATCATCATGCATTTTGAAATGTGGTGCCCAGCACTGGACACAGTATTCCAAGTGGGGTCTGAACCAGGGAAGTACAGAAGAACAACTGCTTCCTATGACCTTGATACTATGATCCAGTTAATGCACTTCAAGATAACAGTTGTCATTTTGGCAGTTGCATCACACTCCTGGTTAATGTTCAACTTTTGGGTGACAAGGACACCTAGATCTCTGTCTCAGGTATTGCAGCTAAGCCATGTTTCCTCCATTTAATACTTGTGCCTTACAGTTTTGTTACTGAGTTGCTGAACTTTATTTTTCTCCCTGTTAAATTTCATCTTCTTCTTTTTAGCCCACTGCTCAAACCTCTTTAGCTCATCTTATATAGTCTCTCTTTCTCTCCAACATATTGGCTACTCTCCCAGCTTTGTGTTATCTGCTAATTTTATAACTCAATTCTCTCATCCAAGACAGTAATAAAAATATTGAACAGACAAAGCTTGGGACAAAGCCCTGTGGCATCCATTTGATATTTCTTTCCAAGATAAAGTGGAACCATTGACAAACATTCTTTGGATGTAATCATTTTGCCAATTGTGAATTCATCTAACAATAGTATATTCTAGCCCCTATTTTACTATTTCATAGTATTTCATTGTTGAATGCTTTACTAAGTTCTACAGCATTTTCCAGATCAACTAAGCTAGTAATTCTAACGAAGAAGTTAATATTAGTTTAACATGATTTGTTTGTGACAAATCCACATTGGCTCAAGTTAGTTGTAACATGCCTATTTTAGTGTTCATAATTTCATTCCAGGATCTTGCTTGTAGTTCCTGAGATGTCCTTCTTCCCTTTTTTGAAAAATGGACATTACTTCTCCTCCAAGCTTCCAGGTAACATTAAGCATCTCATCTGATTGAATCTACAATTTATCAGATGAGCATGAAGTCTAACTAGTTACTTTTTATGTAATTAGTAAAGAAATAATTGATCCTTCTAAAAAAAATAACGTATAAGTCTAAGTTCTGACTGATGGTAAAAGCTATTAACTGGCAGCTAGTTGATAAATGATGCAAGGTGCATAAATCATATGATATCTGCATTGAAGATTTGCACTAGTTTCCAATTGTTCACTGTGTATAATGTTGCTTTTATACCTTTAAAGCCTCAAAAATTTAGATATTCACTGTCAAAGGGCCTGCATCTTCTATTATGAACATGGCTGGTGTTAAAATCTGCATGAGAGCCCCTTTTGAAAATTATCCCACTGTGGTAGGAAAGTAGATCATGATAACGATGATAATAATGATGATGACATTTTTTTAAAAAAAATGGTGTATTATTGCCCAGAGTTCTGAATTCAGAAACATTTAATTAAAGTAAATAAATAATGCTAATAAATAATGAAATAATATCTTTGCCAATACCCTCTCTTAGTTTCTTTGAATACCTATTCTGTTTTTTCACTATCAACTATCAAGTGCGGAATTTTACTTGGGATCCAATAATATTCCACATTTCATTGATGAAAACACATTTGTACTTGTGAAAGAGATGATATCTCAAGTTTTGTTTACTCCTCAACATCATTGTGTATCTTTTTTTCTGGTGAGCTTACATGCAAGAATGCAGGAAATTTGCTTGTGCCTCATGTTTTGTAA
Organism: Diadophis punctatus similis; assembly: GCA_023053685.1. Taxonomy (NCBI): domain Eukaryota; kingdom Metazoa; phylum Chordata; class Lepidosauria; order Squamata; family Dipsadidae; genus Diadophis; species Diadophis punctatus. The sequence continues at coordinate 137,881,490 of JALIGW010000001.1, read as the reverse complement.
TCCAGTATTTTAAAAAATACAAATGCAGCATTAATGTTTATAAAAATATAATAAGATCATAGAATGTTAATTTGAAAAAAATTTTGGGGGGAGGGTAATCTAGTTCAATGTCTTGTCAGTGCAGGAATCCACCACTGTAGTATACCCCAACATGTGGCCATCCATCTTCTCCTGAGACTCTATTCTACTGTTGAACAATTCTTACCATTATCAAAGTCTACTTTCCTGCAATTTAGATGTATTTTTTTACCTGTCATCTGGAACAACTCTCAACAATTCTGGTCTGTTTTCTAAATGAGAGTCCTTCAGATATCAAAAGACAAGTATATCTTCTCACAATTCTTCAGATTCAATATACCCAATGTTTCCAACTGTTCTTTGTAAGTTCCTGGTTCCTGATCACTTTGTTGCTCTCCTCTGGACATGCTCCAGTTTATCATTTCGAAATGCCCAGAACTGGAGCAATACTTTAGGCATGTTTTATAGAGTTTGTAGAGATTTATAGAGTTTGTAGAGATGGTCTGTAGTTATCTAGGTCATCTTTTTCCCATCCTCTCTTTAAAAGAAGAGGAATGTTTCACTTTTTCAGTCCACTTGCAAATCTATGCCCATCTTCTCTGATTTCTCAAAATCCATAATTAGGAGGCCCAGATGATATTAGCAAAATGTTTAGATGCAATTGGTCTGATCCTAGAAACTTAAAACTATTTCATGGCAGTCAGAATCTTCCTTATTATCTCTTAACTTAGCTTGAGTTGTCACTCTCTCCTTTTGTCAGTTATTCTACTTAAAATGTTAAAAGTTACAGTATATTGTTGTAAATATTATGATTTACAAATTGGAATTGAGATAATATTATATGTTGGAGAGATTGAAATCAAACTGCATGAACGTTGATCTCACGAGGGCTTTTCAAAAAATGCAGAAAGCCTACATAATTAAATTTCCTTGATCAAGATATAATGTGTAACAGACTGGAATTAAAAGTCACCAGTAGAGTGTCTATTCTCACTGCTAGGGTAAATAGAAAATAAGCGTGTAATCTCCGAAGATCTTAGAGTTCAGTACACAGTATGACATGATTATGTTATATTTTCCGCTTCTCGAGAGAATAACTTTGTGAAAGACAATTAATTTTTACAATATGATATTTAATGCTACAGAGCCCAACTGTCTCCAGTGCCACCAATCTCTTCTAATTTTAAAATGATATTTTGGAAAATGAAATGACCCTATTACATTTTGCTACCTGTGTTTTTTCTTGTTTCTGTTTTGTTAAAAATGTAAGTGTCCTGAAAAGAAAGGTTCTTGAAATCCAAAGGATCAGATCCTTGTTCCAAAGGATCACGTTGTCCCTTCTTCCTCTGAACAGTATATCACTCCCTTCCCTGTCTCTCAATTTTTCATAATATGCATTACGTTTACTTTGCCATTTGTTATGATATTTTATATTCGAGCTAAAGAAGCCCAAGACTCCTTTGATCACTGCAGAACCAATAGGATGTATTTTGAAATATATTAATTGAATTAAAAGATTTTGACTAGTCTTGAATATTGTGACCAGCTTTAGGGAATTCATACAGAAAAATGCACACATATTAGCTTGGATTTTATCCCATTTTAAAGTTAGCTGGGATAATGAAAAATGTCTGCTTCTTTGGACCTAATTTCCACATTTTAAAAAAATACTGAGAATGCAACTTTAAATAATGTTGATGTGTAAATATGTACAGGTAATCATGCTGGAAAAATGCATTGGCTTACGTGCAAACTTTAGTTGCAAATTCATTGACTGCGGTATCAAAAAAGGTAATAGTTGGAAAGCTGAAAATTGTGCCACATGAAGTCCAAGAAGACTGATCATGTAGGTCTGAAAACATGGCATTTTTATGTACAACTGAAATGTGCAGACAGTCCTCTGACAAAAGAGCGAGCAAAGCCATACATGGAACTAACTGCTTCACTGTGGGAGTTCAAAAACAGTCTTTGATTGGGGGAAAAGACATTTATTCTGACAGGAAGGAATGCAATTCTGAAAGTGTAATAAGTCACATGCGATAAAATGGAATGGCATTGGCATTTTCCCCTCCATTTGCTTCAACAGTCTTGGCATTGGGATGGAATTAATTTCTAGTGAGGGACAGAAAGATATCTATGTTTGTTAAGTGCAAGTTTTCCTAGTGTAGAGGTATAGCTATAGGTAAATATTATCAGCCTTAATACCAATTAAGTAAGTTTGGTTCCATGGTTAAGGCACCAGGCTAGAAACTGGGAGACCCTGAGATCTAGTCCTGCCTTATCCATGGAAGCCAGCTGGGGTGTCCTTGGGCCAGTAACTCTCTCCTAACCCAATCTACCTCACAGGATTGTTGTTGTGGGAAATAGGAGCAGGAAGGTATGTTGGATATGTTTGCTGCCTTATTTGTAAAAATAATAAAGGTGGGATACAAATAAATAAAAAATAAAGTAAAATTATAGAGCACTGGTGTCAAACTCACTGTGTCATGTTGCCATCACGTGATGCTTCGCGACGTTTTTCCCCTTCATGGAGCTGGGGTGGGCATGGCCTGTGCATGACTCATCTGGCCTGCGGGCTGCCATTTTGACACGCCTGTTAAATAGAGTCTTCCAGATGAAAATTTTACCTTGCAATTTCCTGATCTCCTCCTCAGAATTTAATGAGATGGAGGGGCAGAAGGGGAGCCGATGATATTTCCCGCTTGTAACTCACATATATGTTCCAATCTTCCTTTGTCTTTTCCTTGTTATTAAAAAAAATGTTAAGTCTTCTGATTGGTAGCATAGGAATTACCCATGAAGAAACACCCATTATTTTAAAATACACAGTTTCTTAGGATAACATCTGCTATGCCTTGTCTGAAATGGATTTGATTTCATCATGGAGACTAGAATGAAGTTAGATAAACAGTCATGTCTAGTCATATATGAGGACTATCACTTTGCTAATTGGCACAAAAACATTTGTATGAGAATATGGGATGCATTTCTCTTGTAAAAGTCTCAAAGGATGAAACTGGAACCAAAACCTATAGCTCTAAGTCACAGAAATGTAATGATACTTTAGTAATGAACAGGAGATAGCTTGCATGAAATAAAATGTGCATGTAGTAAAGGGCTCATAGAATCACTGCTCTTGGAGGAAGACTTAATTAAATACTTCTTTTTGTGTTTTTTTTAATGCTTATTTGGTTAAAAAAGGTTTCCCCAGAGCAATACCAGCTATCACCATTATGTGTCACCACTGTTACTACGGTACCTAGTTACAATGTTCAGCCCACCTGATAAGCTTTTTCTTTGCTTCTGAAACAATTATGTTACAAGGGATATGATTATTTATCTACATCAATCAGAGTTCATCTTAATTACCTCCAGTGCTTCCCTCTATCCATTTCATACAGGTTTAGAAATGATCACAACACACCAACTTTCTGTTTACTTTATTAGCAGAAAAGGGAGCGGTTTATGTACACACCATTAGAGCAAATAAGATTGTTCTTCTATATCCTGTTTCAGTAGCGTTTAGTTCAGTATTATCTTGCTTAGCAAGTATATTAATGATATGATATTTCTTTGTAAGAAATGAATGTGTTTCATTTAAGTAATCTGATTTTTAAAAATAATCCTTTTCCTATTATTATGATTAATCACTTGCATATATCAAGAACACAGAACCTTATAGCAGTTTTTATTCCATTCATTTCTATAGTATTTCTCTTTAGGAAAAATATTATTATTATATTATTCATTTGGCTGATGAGATAGAATTCCATGGAAGAAGAATTATGACTTTTTTTAAAAAAAATTCTTAAATAACACACTTCTGATGTGAATACTGTAGACCACTCATGTAGGCCACTTATTGTATATGAGCTATCATTTCTGCTCAGTTTTTGAGCAGTTGTTGCTATAAAGCTCTGTAAGAGTAGAAGACTGGGACATGGTATATGAAACTTGGCAACCATTTGCCCTGTTCACATTTTTACTTACAAAACCCCAAAACATTGTCAGATATGTGGATAGCCCACCTTCTTCATTAACCGTTGTCACTTCTGGCCAGACTGAGACTAACCCATGCTTAAAGGATGCAGCCAATGCCTCTTTGATGATGGAATATGCTTAAAGAAGTTTGTTACAGTATAAGATATGTACTGAGAAAACTTCCCTCTATCCGGAAGATCTCTGTAATGATAAATGCCAGTTTCACGTTTAATTTCTGGATAAGTATAGAGAAGATTCATACGCTCAAATTGCTTTTGGATTCAATCGGTTAAACCCATTACGACTGGATTTTCTTCAAGGAAGATATGAGAATGCTTTGGTTATCTTGGTGGGTAACCTATTCCAGAGGCTAGGTGGTAAGATGTGCACAGGGGCTGGTTCCTCTTATCATCTCATTTTGCGCACGCGCATGCTCGCTACGCGTGTGCGTGCGTCCCCTCGTGAGATTTTGCTTCCACGCATGCACAGGAAGCAAAAAAAGCCCAAAAATTCCAGAAAAAAGATGGTGCCGCATGACAGACCGGCAAAGATGGCACCGGAGCCATCACGTGCAAATTGCACAATCGGCAGGTCCCTACCGAAACTGCGCACTGGACCGCACCGGTAGGAACCCACCACTGGGTGTGCATCACTTCTCGTTGTTCAGGACTCCTCAGTGGCTTTTCTTACTTCTGGCCATGGCAATTCTTCTGAGCTGCCTGTTAGGACTGGACTTTGTTGCAGGCATTGATTTGCATTAGTTCCTGTCATTCCTGTTGGGACATGAGCGCTTACTGGAAGATTACTGCTTGACACCTAGATAGTTTGACAATGTATGGATTGCATGATGGCTGTAGTGAAATATCTCCCTTGATTGCTTAAATAAGCATAGTAGCAAGATATACAATGTATGACGTATGAACTTTATTTTTATTCGTTTTATGAGACTTATAGCTGACCTTTCCTCCAAAGTTCAGAGCAGAACAGATAACACTCCCTGATTCAAACTTATCCGCAATGTCCCCTTAAGCAGTTTGTGTGATTGTCCCAAATTGCCCATTGAATTCCTTTGACTGGGGCTAGATTTGAACCTAGGTGTTCCAGGTCCTAATCCAACATTTCATAATTGTATTCCCTGTAAAGTAGAATACTTTTCAATATAATTTACCTCTCAGTTGAAAACCAATGGGGACATAAACCCAGAGACATGTATATTAAGATTGTGGTAGCCTGCAAATGTTTTGGATGTATAATCTCTCTGAAATTATCATCCAATAATTTTGAGGTCTGTGCAAACCAGTGAATTTCCAATTCATTTGTGAAAATATGGAGACTGTGACTCCATTATCTCATGTGCAAAAATCATGTACGTTTAATGGCTTCTAAAGTATTTTAAACTCAGAACTCATGGGAGTAGATGTTGTGAGAGGATGAAGCACACTAAATATCATTTACATTAAATATCATATAATTTGCAAGTTTTCAAATTATACGGCCTTTACACCAAATCTGATAGAGAGAACATCCTGCAGGTCCTCTCCAGTTCCAGGACCAAGGAGGCACAACTTCTCTGTTGTAGTGAAAGTCCTATGGAACAACTTGCTCTGGGATTCGGAGAGCCTTGACCCTCTTGGCTTTCTACAAGGCTGTTAAGATCTAATATTTTTCCCAGGCATCATGGCTGGTATGTAAGGGGATTTCAATATACCATATTTTTCAGAGTATAAGACGCACCGGAGTATAAGACGCACCTTAGTTTTTGGGGAGGAAAATAGGGGAAAACAATCTGCCTACCAGGTATTCATCTGGCTAGCATCCTTAGTCTGGTCAGCTTCAGCACATTATTTTATCTCCTGGTTAGGACTTTAAAAAACCTTCTTCTGAGAGAGTAACAATGAAAGAGCCTGCAAGCCAGTAAGAGCTGGGAAGATCGTTAGCACCTGGTTAGGGCTAAAAAACAACTTCTTTGGAGCAAGTAGAGCAATGAAAAAAAACCCTGCAAAGACTTAGGGCTGGAAAAACATTCTTTGGAGAGAGTAACAATGAAAAAGCCTGCAAGGTAAGAGCTGGGAAGATCTGTTAGCACCTAGTGAGGGCTGGAAAAAAAAGCTACATTCGAAGTATAAGCCGCACCTGAATTTTCAGCCACTTTTAGGAAGGAAAAAGGTGCGTCTTATACTCCGAAAAATACAGTATGTGTGCTTATTTTGTGAATTTCTTATATGCTGCTTAGGTTTTCTTTTGTACTGATTAGAAAAACTGAAAAACACCAAATCTGAAAAAAGTAGGTTTATATGGAACTCCTTAGAGAGAATCTCAGAAATAATCAGATGTAGAATTAACAGCAAACATAATTTTACCTCTTCCTCTTTTCTTAGATTTTGCCAGATATCCAAAAGGTCACATTTGAGGCCCACTATAATTTGAGGACATATCTATGAATTCCTGAATTTAATCCCCTCTCTTCTTTCCCACTCTCCAAGCCAATTTGTCCAAGCAAGCACAAGCAAAAGGTGTCTTTTGTTTTTGGAATGTTGTGCCTCTCACTGCTCTTAGATCCAGAATTGGAACACCGTAGCACAAAAAAATTGCCTGGAGAAAGAGAACGTCTATTCTACTTGAATGAGAAAAAAAATCAACCTGAATGGTCTCGCAGTACACCATTAAAGTCTACATACTAAATTCTAATTTGGTCATTTTTAGTTTAATAGATAGATAGATAGATAGATAGATAGATAGATAGATAGATAGATAGATAGATAGATAGATAGATAGATAGATAGATAGATGATAGATAGATAGATCCTACTTGCCTTATTTAATTAATACAGTTGAATTTAATTGTATAATTTTTTCTGATGCTGATGTTTTGTCCTGACCTTACTATAAGTGTATATTTCAAAATTCAAATTTAGTCACTTAGATAAGTCACTTAGGTGAGATAGGTTCCATAAAGATGAAATAAATAAATAAATAAATAAATAAATAAATAAATAAATAAATAAATAAATAAATAAATAAATAAATAAATAAATAAATAAATAAATAAATAAATAAATAAATTCACGGGGGGGGGGAGGTGCCCTCTTGGTATGTACTTTTACTTGGCCAACCACAGATTTAAAGCAATTAAATCTCTATACACAATTTAACAGCTACAGTTATAACACAAACTCCAGAAACTAAGGAGTGGAAAGAAATAATTTATATTGCTACTCAGTATGTCATTCATACATGAGACCTCTTGCTATGTCAAACTCATAGAATGGACAAATTTGTAGGTTACTTACTGTCCCTTGACCACATATTATTATTGAGGAATTATTGAGTCTGTCATCTGCACCTCTATAACTGTCTGGTTCTGTTCTGCAACCTAACAAGACAGACACAGACTTCAGAGGATAATCAGAACTGCAGAAAAAAACAATTACTGCCAACCTGCCTTCCATTGAGGACCTCGTGTATACTGCACGAGTCAAAAAGAGGGTCGTGAAAATATTTACTGACCCCTCGCATCCTGGACATAAATTGTTTCAACTCCTACCCTCAAAACAATGCTGCAGAGCACTGCACACCAAGACAACTAGACACAAGAACAGTTTTTTCCCAAACGCCATCAGTCTGTTAAACAAATAATTCCCTCACCACTGTCAAACTATTCACTAAGGCTGCATTACTATTACTATTGGTCCTCTCATCGTTCTATCACCCATCTCCTCCCACTTATGACTGCATGACTGTAACTTGTTGCTTGAATCCTTACGGTTTATATTAATATTGTTTCCTGATTGCTTATTTGTACCCTGTGACGATCATTAAGTGTTGTACCTCATGATTCTTGACAAATGTATCTTTTCTTTTATGTACACTGAGAGCATATGCACCAAAGACAAATTCCTTGTGTGTCCAATCACACTTGGCCAATAAAGAATTCTATATTGTACAGGCATAGCCACAGAGTTGGTGTGAGGATTAAAGTAAGGAAAGCCAAGTATGCCCCCTTGAGCTGCTTGTAGGAAAGGCAGAAAACACCAATGTAATAAAGAAACAAGCCACAAATTTCCTCTTAAACTTCTTAGACACTAATGAGGCTGACAGGATATTCAAGGCTTAGAAATAAAGAGTGCTTCTTCCCACAACTTGGATCACTTAATTCACCGTGCAGAATTCTCTACCACAACTTGTGGCATTTCTTGCTGGGGGGGCAGCTATAAAAAAAGCATTAGACAAATTCATCACAAAGAATTGGTACACTCTCCACAGCTCTTACGTGTGTTTCAACAGTGGGAAACCAAGGAGGGACAGGTCTTCTTGACCTGGCACACTCCCATCCCACAAACATAGGAGAATGGACAAATCGGGGTCCAGCAGAGCTCCTCGTTTCGTGAGAAACGAACGGGTGCGCAGGTTGGCCGTCTGAGGGCAGGACTTTTGTCCTGGGCTGAGAGACCAACCCAGGGGGACCCTGGCGGAAGCTTTCTCCGGTGACAGGGAGGGAATTCCGGACAGCCTCATCCCTTCAACCGGAAGGCGGGACTGGCACCGCTTCTTCTTCTCGCTCGGGAAGATGAGACAATCGCCGTCGCCCGTCCTCATTCCCGCCCTTTCCCACCCCGTCCGTCCTTTCTTATCCAGCGCCGTCCAGTCACGAAACTTGCTGGCAGGTCGTGCTCAGTTGGCAGCCGCCGATGCCCCGAAAATGCAACCCCGAGACGGGAATTGTGGAGGAGGTTGGACGTCCGAAACAAACGTGGTGTGTGTGTGTGTGTGTGTGTGTGTGTGTGTGTGTGTGTGTGTGAGAGAGTGAGGAGAGAGTAGGTGGGTGGAGTGTGTGCGCGCGTGCGGGAAATGATCAGCGCAGGCTTTCTAATTAAAGAAACTTGGCGGGTGCCCCCCTCCTTCCCTCCCTCCCTCAGTTCCACACACACACCCTTCGCCCGAGCCGGGACAGCTCCTTCTACGTCTGCGGGGGGAGCAGCATAAGAGGAGAGAGCGCGGCGGCAAAGCGGGGGAGTCCGAGGGAACTTCGGTGGCGGCAGCAACAGGGGAAGAGCGACGGCGCCCGCAAGGTGGCCAAGCGGGACGCGGAGCCGGCCGTCCACCCACTCGAGACGAGCTGACTCGGCGGCGGTGGCGGCCACCTCGTGAACTCCTTGTGAACCTATATAAAGTGCGGCCATGGACTAGTTGAAGGAGAAGAGACGGCGGGCGCGTCAGGAAGACGACGGAAAAAACCGAGACGGGCGGTGAAAGGCTCCTCTTTCGCTCCGGGAGGAGGCTCAGCTCAGTTCCTCGGAAGGGGAAATCCGGACCGTCTAAGTAAGGGGACTGAAGCCAGCGGAGACAGGTATGCCCCCTTCAGTCTCCAAGTGCGAGCGGCTAGTGCCAGCGCCTCCGGGTTGCTTGCTAGGAGTGGCAGCTGCAGTGATAGCGCCCGCTCTCTCCCGGCCAAGTTTTAGCGGACTTCTCAACCGTTCTCAGGTTGCATCTCTTTGGCGGCGCTGGCGAGCGCGGGCGCTGGCGAATTTTGGGAGCCTGTCGGAACTCGGAAGGCGGCTTCCTTCTTGCTAGGCTGCAAGGTCTTCGATCGGTTCTGCTTCAGAGCTGATGTCAGTCCAGAGAGACAAAACGCACCTCTGGAGGGAGTTGCTTCGTTGTAGAAAATTCTGCTCTGTAGGAATAAAAGACAGAGATAGATCTGCTCATAGAATGGGTTCCTCTGGAGAAAGACAAGAGTGGAAGATCTAGTCCGAATCAAGTCATTTTAAGTAGCATTGGTGAAATCTGACATCCATCCGCGATGCTGGGTTGGGTGCTTTCTTTTCTGCAATCCTTTTAGCTTTGGGAATTCAAATGCAGTGAAGCTGCAATGAGCATCCCAAGCGATGTGGAAGAAGCGACCTCTGAGTAAGGTCGGCCAAATTGACACACTGTGGATGTCTGAGCAGATAAGATAAATGGGGGTGTGGGGTGTTAAATTCAGATTTTATGCCTTGAACAGGAAGCATTGGATGGGATCAGGCCAGACCTATGATGTGGAAGTTTTCCTTGAAAGGTTTTGGAGCATTCTGAACTGGCTCCACTGTAGGACCATATACCATGGGGTACAATGTGTGTAATCATTTAGTAAATTGATGACCTGTAACAGCATTTGGCAGCCTTGTAGAACCTTACTATGACTGGAGGCAGATGCAAATCATTCAGAGATACTTTGCTTTGAGAATTTTAATGGAAGGCCAGTGTACAAATTAGAAATAGTTCCCAATATATTGACTGAAAGTAGTGAATACATCACCAAACCAAGAATAAGAGTAGTAATTCCGTTCTGATTGTCATGTATATTATTAAATACTTAGCTAAGTTATTATTTGATCAATGCCTCTGTAACCACCAGCAGAAAATTGTATGAAGTTTTTAATAAATTAACAAGATCAAGTCAAGCAAATCTGAATAGGCTGAAAAATTTCCCAGTGACTTAGAAGCCATATACTGGAGTCAGGTAACACTAATATTGACCCCCCCCCCATTTTTTTGTTACTCCTTGTTGAAGCTTGTTATCTGCTCTTAATGTTATTAAGAGGCAGGGGGCTTAAGTCATAAATTTCATTCAGATGTTCCGTATCTGCCAAGCAAATGGAGATATGTTATCTTTGCTATAGTTGGCTGTTTTGTAAGGTTTTGTTTTTTCATTTTTTCTTTGCCCAGCTGATTTTGTAGGGTACCTTCTCTCCTTTACCTATTTCATTATATGTCTTGATACTTTTGAGTATGAAGAACAAAGTCAGACTGTTACATGAATGCATCTAGAAGTCCATCTGTCTTCCTAGCTAAATATTTTACTGAAATAAAAAAGGAAGCAGCAACAACTCTAAGTAGCTTGTTCCGTACATATACTGAAAAATATTCTATTCGATTTCGTGTCTTCTTCCTGATTTAAAAAAAAACATTTTCTCTCTTTCAGGGAGTAAGTAGGAAACACATTCTCTTTAGTTGGATTGTCCCCACAAGTGCAATGTGCAAACTTCTAAGGTCTTCAGTGCTGATTGGGCTGATGGCACTGATACTTTCAGCAGGACATTGTAAAGAAAAATCAGAATCTAGTGTGGGGCTGAAGGAAAGACAAAACCTCTTAAATCTGATAATGGAGATCATTCAAGAACTGAAAAAATACCATCTAGAAGATGATGAAGAAAATGGAGTGCTGTACAAGCAAGACTACCCACCTCTTGATCAAAGGGAAATGCCTGACTATGGAACTTACTCAGAGACACAGAAAGTTGGTAAGTCTATTGTGTTGTATTAAATACAGTTTAATATGATCTCTCTCCACCCCCCCCCCACTTTACTAAAAAAATGTGCCATCACACTGCCAGTTGTCACTGAAGAATTCTATAAAGTTTTTATAAATATAACCTGACTGATTTTTGCATAGAGGAATGGGTTCAACTGCTCTGAAGCTAGAGAAAGTGAAAGGACCAGATCTGATGTGACCCAAGTTCTGCCCAATTAGGTACGGTATTTAGCTTAGCATCAACATAGACTAGAGAGATTACATATTCCATTTCCTAAGGTCTCTTTCTACTGATTTGGGATGCAGAGACAGAACAGAGTTCAGCCTACCTTGCTGCCCCAAAACTGTATCTGAGATGGCTGCATTATTTACAACTTACTTACCATATTTTTCGGAGTATAAGACGCACCCTTTTCCTCCCTAAAAGTGGCTGAAAATTTGGGTGCGTCTTATACTTCAAATGTAGCTTTTTTTTCAGCCCTAACTAGGTGCTAACAGATCTTTCCAGCTCTTACCTTGTAGGCTTTTTCATTGTTACTCTCTCCAAAGAATGTTTTTCCAGCCCTAAGTCTTTGCAGGGTTTTTTTCATTGCTCTACTTGCTCCGAATAAGTTTTTTTCTAGCCCTAACCAGGTGCTACCGATCTTCCCAGCTCTTACTGGCTTGCAGGCTCTTTCATTGTTACTCTCTCTGAAGAAAGTTTTTTTAAGTCCTAACCAGGGGATAAAATAATGTGCTGAAGCTGACCAGACTAAGGACGCTAGCCAGATGAATACCTGGTAGGCAGATTTCCCCCCCCCCTATTTTCCTCCCCAAAAACTAAGGTGCGTCTTATACTTCGGTGCGTCTTATACTCCAAAAATATGGTATATCTAAATCTCATCTATAAAATGGCCCATCTCACAACTACTCCAATTTGAAAATGCTGTGGATGGGTTCATTTAAGATGCTCTAACTTCAAAGTTGAATATCTGGCAATTCTGTTGTACTTCTGGCCTTGTTATGTCATATGCAGATGAAATGAGTGTTTGATTTATCACCATGTATGGTCTCTAAATATGGAGCCATGAAATATGGACCTCTGAGCAATGAAGAAATCCTAACTCTAACTAGTAAGAATATATGTGGGCTTAATTCTCACTACGAATATGATTGTTTAGAAAGACTGGAAGGATGTGCTTTCTGTGCATTTTATTTCTCCACCAGCACTGCATCTTCAGTGTACCACACAGCCAAGATTTTGGGGTGGCAGGTGAGCTGTTTCATAGGTGATTTGAAGCATTTTTAGAGAAATATTCCTCATATGGACTCCACGTTCAATACTAATTCATGATAGAACATGTTGAATTATATGGGAGCTGCCATTTCAAGGGCAATTTTAATTATTGCTGGCTAAGGAAGTGAATACGTAGCTTGAGGAGCCTCCATCATTGTCCATTTTGACTGTAAAGATCTAGCAGAAAGTGTTCAAAAAAGGTGGGCCCAGACATGACTTTTTGTAGAGGAAGTAATTCCCTCAACCTTAAGATTTAGAATAATTATGACTCAGTTATAAGTCCACTTTTCTTTAGCAAGTTTCTAGAAAGGATGGTGGTCACCAAATGTGCTTGAAAAAAGTTGAAAATGTAGATCTTCAAGCTGACTTCAAGCATGCATTTCTCTGGTTACTTTCAGTAGTGAAGGGGTGTTGGTCTTACCTGATACGCCTCTTCTCGTAGGGTGGAGCTTGGAGCTAACCTTCAAGAATGGGATGACACTGTCTCTTCAGCCAATGAGGACTGAGTCTGTCAAATTGTATATCTTCGTCCTCCTGCCTTAATTCCCCCTCTTTTGATGAAGGACAATGGACAGACTCGGTGTGTAGCTCCCAAAGTCAAACAAAATAGAAGATAACAATTTGATGTCCCGAAGTCCAGACCAGTCTAACTTTGGGCGGGATTGGAGGTTAGCTCCACCCTACGAGAAGAGGCGTATCAGGTAAGATCAATGCCCCTTCTCCATAGTGGGTGGAGCTAACCGCTAAGAATGGGACATACCAAAGCAGTCTGTCCGTTCGGAGGGCTAAGTCTGGCTGGCTTCCCCAGTCTGTGGCACCACGCGTTGGAGAACTCTGCAACCAAATGCCGCCTCAGCCGACACAAAAACATCAATTTTGTAGTGGCGGATAAAGGGAGTTGGTGAAACCCAAGTGGCCACCCAGCAGACCTCCTCGATGGATGCTTGAGTGGACCACACCGCTGTCTTTGCAGCAGTACGGATGCACTGTCACTCTGGATGGTCGTGGCAAGGATTGCAGGTCATAAGCCTTTGCTATTGCGCTACGCAGCCAGTGCCCAACGGTGGAGGAGGATGCCTTTTGTCCCAAGGAAGTGGGTTGAAATGAGACAAAAAGCGCCTCTGTTCTGCACAGGGTGGAAGTGCGCTTGAGGTAGATCTTCAGGGCCCTCCTAACATCAAGTGTGTGCCACTGTCTCTCTAATGAGTGCAAAGGATGGGGGCAAAAATTGGGCAGGACAATTTCCTGGGCCCTGTGAAAATAAGAGTTCATTTTTGGGACAAACATGGGGTCCAGTTGGAGGATCACTCGATCAGAATGAAATATACCCCCCCCAACAGACAAAGCATCAAGCTCAGAGATTCTCCAAATGGAGGTAATTGCCACCTTATAGGTAAGGTGGCGGAGCAAAGTGGTCCTCAAGGACTCGTAGGGGGCTCCCGTCAGCGAAAGGAGAACCTTTGAAAGGTCTCAGATTGGGTACCAATGAATGACGGGAGGGCACAAATTTACAGCTCCTGTCAAGAACCTACGCAACAGGGAATGTTGTGATAAGGAGTCCAGAGAACCACAGGACAAAATGGAAGAGAGCGCCGCCACCTGATGGCAAAGCGTGTTGGGTGAAAGGCTCTTGTTAAGTCCATGCTGCAAAAATTCAAGGACGTTGGTAATTGACAGGTCAATAGGGAAATATCCCTCCTGTGAGCACCAGGAGCAAAAAAATTTCCAGGTGGCCGAATAAATTCTTTCTGTGGACAGCCTCCTGGAGGCCTAGAGAGTCTGAATGACACAGTCTGGAACATTGCGGCGCCTCAGAGCGCACCGCTCAAGCACCAGGCAGTCAGTTGGTACCACTGGGGGTCCAGGTGGACCAACGATCCCTGACTGAGCGACGACTCTGTCGGTGGGATTCTCCAGGACTGGCAGACTGTCAGTGCTTTGAGGTTTGCAAACCAGGCCCTCCTGGGCCAGTGAGGGGCGAGGAGCAGTACATCGGCCCTCTCCTCCAAGATCTTCCTGATGACCTTGGGGAGGAGAGGCAGAGGTGGAAATGCGTACAGTAGGCTGGTTGGCCAGTTGCAGCAGAGAGCGTCCGCGCCCTCCGCGCCCTGGGTCTGGAATTGAGTGAAATATCTGGGCAGCTTGGCGTTCTCTGGAGTGGCGAAGAGGTCCATCACCAGAAGACTGAATTGGCTCACCAAGACTTGGAAAATGGACGGATGGAGGCTCCACTCTGCCTGGTCTATGGTGGTGCGGCTGAGCCATTCCTCTGTCACATTGGTACCACCCAGCTAGGGAGTGACAGCAGGGATTGACACTTCACCGCACAAACTCTTGCGCTCAGCAAGCTGTCTCTACCCTCCGGCAGGGGTTTCCCCACAGGCCGGTATTATGCTCCCGGAGTATTGGAGCATTATGGGTGCTGTTGTCGAATAGACATAGGTGTGCCCTGCACAAGAGCGGCCTTTCCTTCCCGCCTCAGCACCAGCGGTGGCTATCTTGAATTGTGGTGCTTTCCGAGGCAGTGGCCATTTTGTATTTCATTTGGGCATATCTCGAGGCAGCGGCCATTTTACTCGGCCTTAACAACAGCGGCCAAAGGTGGCTCTAACACGAAGCGGCAGCCATTCACGAAGGCCACATGGTCTGGGGTCGGCTACTATCTCACCCTCAGTAACAAAGTGCAGGGGCACTAAGATGGCGGACAAGAGGGAGAAGCAGCATAAGAGCCGCTCATCTGGGAAGCGGAAGCAACTTGAAGCTTCTTGCTCTCAGGAATCCATCAGGTCTTCCTCCCATAAGGAGAAGAGCCGCAAGTTGCCTTCCCCTAATCCTGCTGAAACCCCCAGGATCTCCAGGGCTGCCCAGGACGAAAGCTGCAGGGCCAAGGCGCTTCAAAAAATTTTGATTTTTGGCCAAAAATCCAGCCAGAGCTGCCCAGAGTCTCATGTCAATTTCCAAGGAGATTTAAACATGGGCCAAGATGAGATAGCCTCTCTGCATCCTTCTGAGGCAATATCCTTGGATAACCCGGCCTTAACTATTGCAGATAACAACATTTGGGAGGTCCAACCTCGCAGGGGGGGGGGCCTGAGGCTCTGCCTGTTTCACCTTTAGCTATGTTTACTCCGACTGCTGCTGGGCTTAGAGCCATAACTTCAGTAGTACAATTGGATTCCTCCAATGTACAGGGCATGATAGCTGAAGCAGTAAAACAGGGCATTGAGGCAAGCATGAGACAGCTGGGCAGGTCGTCGGGCCCATGTTCCGAGGTGGTCAGAGCTTCAGCTGTCGCGTCCACGTCAATGCGTGACTACCACACTCGGCATCATTATGATGGGCATTCCTCAGAGTGATCTTTGGGCTCTCAATGAGATTTAGAGGTGGGCCAGTTAGACCTGGATCTCTCTGATGATGAGGGGATTGCCCCTGACCCACTGGCCTCGTCAGGACTCTTCCACCCGGGTCTTTTCAAATTGCTGTTGTTTAAAGCAAAAAATGCAGCCAACCTGGGGTCGTCTTCCTCTGCACCGCATGACGAGTGTGTGGAAAAGGACCCCTTATTTGAGGAAACCACTTCTGAAGCAGAGGTGATTCCAGCTCCTCCGCTTTTTGTGGAGGCGGTCCTCCAGCAGTGGAACTCCCCAGCTTCGGGACCTTTGCCCAATCATTTGGACAGAAGGTACTTCAATGTTGCCCCAGACCTGGCACAACATCTCCAGCCTCCTTCTGTCGATGCCCCAGTTTCGGCGTTGTACTCTTCTGCCAACATGCCGGATGAATCTGAGGAACTGCTTTGGCCAGAGGACAGGAGGATGGACCAGGCGCTCCAAAAGGCCCACCAGGTGGCCGCTTGGGCAGTTCGACCATCCACTACTGCCTCTTTTTTCTCCCACACATCGTTGAGATGGCTTAGGCAACTTCAGGAACGCCTCCCTGTTTCTGATCTCAGGGCCCATCAGGACCTCAATAAGTTGCTAGCCACGGCCCAGTTAATGTCTAATGCCACTCTTCAGTCAGCCCGTTTCTCCGCCAGGGCTATGGGGGCCTCCGTAGTGAGGAAGATGCACTGGTTGCACAGTTGGCAATAAGACACGTGCCATAAGTGGCACTTGGCATCGGCGCCTTACAAGGGCCAGCAGTTGTTTGGGGAAGCCTTGGAACCTATCCTAATCGAATCACAGGACAAGAGGAAGGTCCTCCCATCTTACTCTCGTAAGGGCCCTTTTCACCCCGCCCCTTACAATAGGCTCCCCTTTCGGGCCCCAGACCAGGGGACAGGATATGGCAGGTTTCAGGGGCAGTATGGTGCCAGACAGAGACAGGCTCCAGATAGGGCTAGCAAGGGCACCCAATACAGGTGGCCCTTTCGAGGCGCAGGAGATCGCCCCTTCCAGCGTGCTAAGTGATCCCACCCCGGATCCTCCCATTGGGGGTCGGCTGGCGCTCTTTGCCAGCAGATGGGAGATTTCTACCGATGCGTGGGTTAGGGAGACCCTATCATCAGGGCTCTCCCTAGAATTCCTCTCCACCCCCTGAGATTTTTCGTCAGATGCCCTATGTCTTCCAATCCCAACAAGCGGGTCCTCATGAATGCTGCCATCCAGCATCTGCTGGACATTCAAGCCATCCAGCAGGTGCCTGAGGACCAGCTAGGGCAAGGGTTCTATTCCATCTTGTTTGTGGTCCCCAAATCCTTGGATGGGTGGAGAGCTATTCTCGATCTAAAATGTTTAAAATGACCAACAGCTAGCTGGCCATTGGTCATGCGAGCAAAAAGCTCCAGTGACAAGTCGACTGATTCCGAGAACGGAGCAGCTCGAGCAAGTGTTAATCAGCTGTAAAGCGCGCTTGGAGCAAATCTCCGTGGCCAGACCGCAATGCCTCAAACAGCCGGGATGACAGGCAGAGAAGAGCTCTTAAGGGCAACGCGAGGTAGCTCGCTTAGAAGGAGATGGCCCTCGCCTGGAGGCCCAGCTAACAGCTAGAGCTGAAGCCCTGTTCTGTGCTGAACCTCAGAACTGCAGATGAAATGGCAGGCAGCCAGGGAAAGTAGAAAAACTCACCATCGATGAAGTCAATAGAAGGATGGAATAACACCTCACAAGAATGGGAGCTGAAGACACGTGTCCTATTCTGACTGAGGACTGAGTCAAAAGAGGGGGAATTAAGGCAGGAGGACGAAGATATACAATATTGACAGACTCAGTCCTCATTGGCTGAAGGGACAGTGTCATCCCATTCTTGGAGGTTAGCTCCACCCACTATGGAGAAAGAAAATGATACCATGTGGTTTCTTCTGAATCTCTCAGCAGCCTTAGACAACAGTGATCACAGGGTATTGCTAGAGCAGCTCAGCTCAGCTCAACTGTTTCATGGGTCATAGTCCTGTTTGCAGGGCCACCATCAGAATAGCTGAGAGATATTTCTCTTTAGGGTTAGAGCTATTCTTTCTTTTTGATTGTTCAACAACTACTGAGGTGCCCAGGCAGATATTTATAGAGAATGTGTTGATACTTCTGAAATCAACTTTCATCCACTTAATCAGAGTAATCACACTGATACTAGTAACCTGCTCAGAGAAGGAATCACATACTTGGGGTGGGGGGGCATGAATCATATGCAGCCCTCTAATTTGTTTTATGTGGCCCATATTCTATTGGGAGTCAAAGATGTGCTTAGCAAGGCTAGGATGCTGAATGCCATATATATATATATATGCACTCTGGATCATAGGGAATACTCCAGGAGTGGTGTGGCAGCAGTAATGGCCCAGCAAGTCTCCTCAGCACAGTGGATCTTCCAAAAGTAATGAGTCTGTTTGGTTGCTCTATACATTTGATGCCCTAAAAACTCCCGTACTGAGTAGCACCACCTTCTGGAAACTCTTTCCTAATATTGTCTTCAGTAGAGGGTGCTATTTCTGAGATGACACCAGGTTTTGGGAGGGGGCAGAATAAGTGAGGAGTAAGGCTTGCCCTTAGAAGATACATTGGGAGACTGTGGCTACCCAAGGGAGATGAGGAGAAAGGAGCCAGATCTTTTTTGGTGGGGGAGGAAGGTCTGGAGCCCTGCTATGAGGGCTTCTTTGCTAGGCAAAGAATTGGAAAGTCAGTGAACAAGTAAGCTCTCTCTGCTAAGGAAAGACATGAATGAAGGACTGTTTGAAGTAATGAAACAAAAGAGAATGGAAAGGGAACAAGACAGAAAAATAAAAGCAAAATTTGGGCAACAGCCCTTAGCAGATTGGGTTTTCTAGATTGTATTATCAATCTGGGAATCAAATCACTTGTTTTATTTTAAATTAAAAAAAATTGCCAGCTAGATAACTAAAGTGAAGTGGTTGTTTCACTGGTATTACTTCACAATAAAGTTTTTTTTTAATTTATATTTAATGGCCTATCATGATGCTATTAATTTTCTATTTCCTAAATATTTTTGTATCTTTAGGAAATGTGTGGCATGAAAAGACTAATGTTGCAGCTCTTGGCTAAGGAACTAGACCACATAGAGCTTTAGTGATCATTTGAAGTTCAGACTCTTGGCTTAGAGGCAATGATAAATTGGATAAGGTCCAAAAAGCTGAACCAAATATAAGGGTTGTAGAAGAGTGATTTTCAGATCTGGGAGTTAAGTTTCCTGTTCTAGATGAGCCAACACTCTCACAGATGGATACAGTGGGGTCTCTCTTTGATTCTGTCAACTAATGGGACAGGTAGTTCAGTAACAAAGAAATCTTATGACCAAGTTTGTTCGGGTATCTGGTCTAACTTAGTCTAGCCTCAGTGAACCATTCCCTAGTAATATCATGATGGGATAAGCATAATGTACCCAATCAAGGGCTACCACTGGGCACCGTCACATTTAGAACATAGCAGGTCAATTGCTAAGTGGAATGGATAAATCAAATCAAATAACATTGATCCTGAAAAAGCTGCACAGACTGCGAATTCTTGGACCAACACAAGTGTTTCAATTAACTTATAAAGTTCTGAGCAGTTTAAGAATCAAAGGCTTACAAGATTGCACTAAAGATCAGCAAGGGAGGTTCTGCGTGTGGTCGCTTTTGGGTTTGGCCAGGAAGAGTTTTCTCTGAATACTCATTATTATGGAAAGGATAGCTAGCCTCAGGTCTTTTTGTATGACTGTTGAAGATAAATAGTTCTTCATCCAGGCATGAGTAGATAACTGCTCCCCGTATACCATCTTTTAGAATCCTTTCTTAAAATTAGCCATTTAACCATTTTCATCTATTATTTTTCTTGATTTTTATTATTCTATTGAAAATTGTGTTTATTCTTTATGGAACTACTCTGGGCTCATCTAGGAGGAAAAATGATACAGAAATATTTTATTTCTGTATCATTTTTCCTCCTAGATGAGCCCAGAGTAACTATTTTTTTGGTGTGAATTATAATGCATTAAAAGTTTAAAAGTCCCTAATTCACTGGGTATCAGGTGCAAAAAACCAGATCCACATGCAGAAATTCCAAAAAGTTATCAGTCTGTGTTTAATTCTTCTATCAGTTGATTATTTACAATAGTGACAGTAATGGGATTTTTCCAATGACTGCCAAAGCTGCTTACAGGCATATTCACTGTGTATGATAAAATATTTCATTTCTTACAATTCAGATTTTCATTCCTACTATGCAGATGCAGTCTTATATGCATGGAGCAAATGTACCTGGTAAAATTACCATTTCTTCATATGCATATTCTAAGTGTGATTTGCTTGCTCTCTGCTTGGAATCAAAAGCAGTTGTGCAAGAATCCAATCCTGTTGGATTATTGAGTCACCTTTGAGTCTATCTCAGATTTTCTGCTTCTCTACTGTTTATTTATTCTATATTAAGTTCAGCATCCTAGAGTCCCACTGGTATTAATGGAAAAATTAAAAAGATAGGAAGTCATCTCCCATCAACTAGCACCTAAACAATCGGGGCTTTGAGAAAATGGGATATATCCCTTTTATTCCTTCAAGGTGATATGGCATAGTGGTCAGTACTTAAAGCCTCATTAATTTTAACATCTCCCCACAGTGAATCTTGTAACTGACACAAAGTTTGTGCTATTAGATCAAAATAAGATTTCCTTTTAATATATATACAGTACCGTATTTTTTGGAGTATAAGACGCACTGGAGTATAAGACGCACCTTAGTTTTGGGGGAGGAAAACAAGGAAAAAAGGCCTCTGCCTCCAAGCAATTTGCCAAACAGCAAACAGCACAGATGATATACACTGTTTGCTGTGTATTTCTGTGCATGTGTGCCTGACCCATAGAAATAGCAAAGAATTGGAGACAGTTTTCTTAAATGTAGTCACACTAACTCCTCCCAATTATCTAAATAGATCTACTCCAAGGTAAGTCAGGATTTAACTCTAATACTAAACAGGACACTGTTACATTTCAGACTGTACTTGTACAGAGCTGTTAAAATTAATTAAAATTTCTGGAATTATACATTATTCTCTATTATTTAAAAGAAGATACAATAGCACTGGACCTCTTCAGAGCAAGCATTTATTTTAAAAAGCTTCTTTATTTTGTTAAGTTGTCTAGAGGTCTCCAACCTTGGCAACTTTAAGACTTGTGGACTTCAACTCCCAGAATTCCACAGCCAGCAAAGCTAACAAAGCTGGCTGTGGAATTCTGGGAGTTGAAGTCCACAAGTCCTAAAATTGCCAAGGTTGGAGACACCTGGCTAGAACAATAATAAAGCAGTCTTTAAAAAATAAGTCTAATAATTTGAACATTCTAGACATTTATAGTTATTCATTTACCCCCTTGCATCCAGCAGAAAATAAAAATCTGTGTGTCTCTCCCAGCTATTTGCCTCTTTGCAGCTAGTTTCACTTTCATTTTCCCACGTGGCAAACCTAATCAGCTGTAGGTTGGGAAGCTACTACTGACTTGCTTGGCTTTACAGGCTCTTCCCTCTTTGCTGCAAGCAGGTAAATTGCTGGAAGACAGAGGCCAAAGGGTGGGGGTAGCTGGGTGAGTGGGGCTGCATTCGGTGTATAAGACGCACCCAAGTTTTCACCCTCTTTTGGGGGGTAAAAGGGTGCATCTTATACTCCGAAAAATACGGTAACTTATTGAACTAAGCCAACATGTGATTGCTTGATTTTGTCTTAGCATGTTGTGTGGGCCCAACTAATTACAGTATAATTGAGCTGTGGTGGCGCAGTAGTTAGAATGCAGTATTGCAGGCTACTTCTGCTGACTGCTGGCTGACTGCAGTTTGGCAGTTCGAATGTCATGAGGCTCAAGGTTGACTCAGCCTTCCATCCTTCCGAGGTCAGTAAAATGAGGACTAAGTAAACTGCTTAGAAAGGGCTGTAAAGCACTGCGAAGCGGTATATAGCAATAGCAATAGCACTTAGATTTATATACCGCTTTACATATACCTGTAAGTCTAAGTGCTATAGCTATAGTCTATTTCAAATGGTTCAGTGCAATGTACAAATCAGATCAATGTCTTCTCTACTCACTTGATCCTCCACAGGAAGGATCATATGACATATTTTAGATAATGTGCTTTTACAAAAGGCTGTTGATAGAAAGTACAATTGTAAGCAATTATAATTCTTTTCCCACCTCTCACATTGAAACCAATGAGATTTGAAAGTGATTGCATTTGTTTAAAACCTGCGGGTTTATAAATTATTTTACTTTCATGCTGGTGCTTTGGTATCTGTGAAACAAATGTGTTTCTTCTTAAAGATGAACTGATGAACTAAATTTCATGTTAAAATATTGTCTGGTCTTAAGTCTAAAGAAAACAGTGAATATGGAACATACTTTAAAAATATTTGACTCCCCAGCAACTAGATACATAGATTTAGCTTTTTGCTTCTTCATATATGCAAAATACTATAAAATAGTTTTCTCCAAAATACTGTAAACACATTTCTTTGAAAAAAATTCAGAATGTCAAATTTAAAGATTTTTCTTAGAATAGTTAATTTTGTGTTAGTAATTTGTTGAGGAAAGGGAACTTTCAATGTAGCAAAAAGTACAATCTTGCTATGGGAAAACCAGTTGTACCTATAATATTAGCTGTTGTTTAATGTGATTTTCATCCTAGTGAAATACATGCTGTATTTTTTTTGGAAGAAGTTCTATCAGGGATCAATTAATTAAGGTTGCTTAGTGCTACAGTTTTAATCATAGGAAAAAGAAAAATGTATGGATGAAACATGGCTGGTGCTTTTAATAGATGTTTGTTTATTCTACAGCTAACATTGGTTATGTGTATTTGAAAATGCTTATGGAACTCATATGTTCATCATTTGGTGAACATTTAGCTCATCTTGGCTAAACTCAACTGTGGCTAGAAATCTTAGCACTATTGGCTAAGGTTAGAACTATTGGCTAAAGAGAGAAGTTGAAAAAGCATATCCCAAAAGAAGGCAATGACAAACCACTTCAATATTATCCATAAAATGACAAAGATGCATTCACCAAAAGTTTGAGATGTATATTCTATCATACATTTTACTATTTTTTAAATATACAACTTTAAGACAACTGCAAAATCTGCTTAAGCAACAGATTGAAATTCAGTGTGTAATTTGCAGAATTTAATTGGACTATATAGACTATCTGTTCTAATGAAAACTTGCCAACTTCTGAAATATTTTTCTGAAGAAACTTAGCCAGAACTACCTTTCAGAATTGCCTTCATCTTGCCAACTTTTGAGAGAATTATCTAAGCATTTAGTGCTGCACTTGCCAGAATTAAATCAAAAGATGATAGGATCAATTCAACTGAGTTGGACTATACTAGGAAATAAATAAAAGCTAAATTTTGAGAAATAGCTAAACTCCCCAGTGGGCCAAATATAGTTGAATAAAAAAGTCACAAAGGGAAGTGTCATTTATGTATTAATTTATGGTAATATTAATGATCATATGCAATTGTCATCATGACAAAATTGTAAATAACAATATTAAATATGACACTAAATCAAAGAGATAGCCACAAGAAGCTAAAGATGATTTCAATAAGCTAGTTATATTCCCATCCATTGAATAAGCTATGAGAAAGCAAACAGTAACAAAATAGTTTTATGTATTTCCCACTCGCCTCCATATTTTGTTCAACAACATGGTTTCATTTCTTTCAAAATATAATAATCTGTAAATTTCTCTGACAATGTGTGTCAATATTGCCCCATCTTGGATAAGGATGTTGAGGAACTGAATTACAGAAGGAAATGGCAGCCTAAATACAGTATTTAGTAAGACACATTTCTTTTTCTCACTCCTTATTTTGCATCCACATTTCTGCATAAATCTGCATGGATAGAAGCATATGATTTACTGCTTCTTAAGAAAAATATGTTGTACTTAGTTCCAAGACGAAAATGAATTTAGAAGTTTTACTATTGCTTCTATTACTCACTTTAGCTTTCAGTTTTTTCACTGATGTGCTCTGGAACTACTTCACTAATTAGTGTCAATATACTTTGTTTAAAAGGTGACATTGTGCAAGCAATGTAGCATAATTTAAGATGAATGATCTTGGATTTTAAGGATATTACCCACAGCTGCTGAGACTTAAGCTGACAGTCCTTTATCCCTCTCACGTCAGAGCAGCTTTAGCTAAAACAACTAGAAGGTCCATGACACCTTTGCCAGCAAATCAGCATCAAGCCAAAAAAATAGAGATGCACAGAGAAGCTAGAATTTGAAGGGACCAGAGGAATCCCTTTAGTTTGTAATCCCAAAGCAGAGAGATCACCAGAAAAGATTAAAGATTAAACAGAGCCGAGGTGGCGCAGCGGTTAGAGGCAGGTACTGCAGGCCACTTTAGCTGACACTGATCCGCAGGTCAGCGGTTCAAATCTCACCGGCTCAAGGTTGACTCAGCCTTCCATCCTTCCGAGGTAGGTAAAATGAGGACCCAGATTGTTGGGGGCAATATAAATATACATTGCTTACTGGTATAAACCGCTTAGAGAGTGCTTGCACTGTGAGGCGGTATATAAATGTCACTAAATAAAATAAATAAAATAAATACACCCAGGATTGCCCAAGCCACTGAATTTTATATACATATAAAATACATCCATGACTGCTCAGGCCACTGCAATTATACCATTTCCCCCAAAATAAGACATCCCCTGATAATAAGCCCAATTGGGCTTTTGAGTGCATGGCAATAATACTATCATCTCTTCGGCCCCATGAAAGAGGGTTTGAGAGTCAAACATTATTCTAGTGAGGAGGAAGTGAAAACAGCAGTGAAGAAGTGGCTCAAAGAACAGTCAACAAAATTTTACGAGGCAGGGATACATGCTCTCATTCGAAGGTGGAACATTGTTATTGAGAGAAACGGTGACTATGTTGAGAAGTAGGGATGTGATCCACAGAGGACCAGCTTCATTTTGATGTATGCTACATGTTCCTGTGTTGGTAATTATACCTGTCCTAAAGAAAATGGAATTACTTTTTGACTCACCCTCGTACTAGTCATCTTTACTCAAAATCTTACTGCTCTTATTAAATGGGAGTATCTTAATTATATAAGACTTTTGTTCCAACTGTATAAATGGAAAAGAGAGAAAGATCATACTTTGCTTCTAAAACAGGGGTGTCAAACTCGCAGCATCATTTATTTATTTTTATTTATTTGGTCGCTTTTATATGCCGCCCAACTCCCGTGGGACTCAGGGTGGCGTACAACATAATTCAAAACAATCTATAAAAACGATACCAATAAATTTAAAAAAATTAAAAATTTAAAAACAGACCAGTATTCAAACATGGGGGATTGATCTTAAATTCACCCCACCTGCAGGAAGAGCCATGTTTTCACGGCTTTACGGAAGGCCAGTAGGGTGGGGATAATCTTGATGTCTGGAGGGAGTTGGTTCCAGAGAGACGGGGCTCCCACAGAGAAGGCCCTCCCCCGATACATACATGTGATGTATCGTGACTTTTTCCCCCTTTGCTAAACCGGGCGTGGGCAGCACATGATGTATCCAGGCCGCGGGCCGCAAGTTTGACAGCCCTGTTCTTAAACATCATTGCCCTTTCAGACAATTTTTTACTTTTGCCTTGAATTGTACATTCCAGGAAATTACAGAACCAGAATATAAATACTGACTGTTCTAAAGAAGTGTCTTTATTCTCTTTAACAGAAATATTTCCTAGAGACCTAAGAATGAAAGACAAATTTTTAAACCATTTAACAGGTAAGCCAAATTTCACATCTGAATTATTGCCTTAATTATAATCCTTTTTCTTATGCACCAACTAAATTAATCTGCTGATTTTCTTCTTTTCCAGGTCACCTTTACTTTGGCCCAAAATGCACTAAACACTTTCATAGACTTTATCACCATACTAGAGATTGTACCATACCTGCATGTAAGTTCTATCTTTCAAGACCAGAATTACTATAAATATAGCTTTTTAAAGAATAATCACCCTGTATAATTAACATGATACAAGAGTTTGTAGAGTTAAAGCCATGAAACAGAGGAGTTCTTTCTTGCAATTTCTCAGAGATATCTAATGGTTCTAATTTCCAATTTCATAAACAATCATTTAAAACATATTTGTGCAGGCAGCCAATCTGCTCTTCCATTGTATGTCAACTTTTGTTTTAGGATTTCAGTACAGAAACCTTTCAAAATTTGTGCCAACTGTATCAAGGAAAATCAAGATGTCCATATTCTTTTCCTTGAAATACAGAGAGATGCTAGCAAAAACCTCATTAGAACTTAGTCATTTAGTACATAGGTTTTGAACTTGCATAAATGCATAAACTGCATTTTTTTTTCTAAGATGTAAACAGGAGGTAATATTTCTGCAAGTAGATTAACTTTTCCTTATGAATTTATCCCTCTATTCACAAATTGACCACAAAATCTCTTACACAATGTGCCAAATCTGTTGATACCTGTTATTAGAGTAGCTAAAAAAACCAACATTTGTTTATTCAATTAGTCTAAGCGAAAACCAAGGAACCATATTACACCTTACTATAATGATCACATTTATTATTTAGTCAAATCTAGTCAAAGGCCTCCAAACTAGAGTCAGCAATTCAAACAAAGTATATCTGTTTCTTATTTCCCAACAATTTTAACTGAACAAAAATGGGTATTTTAAAATAAGCTTGGCAATTGGGAATTAATTATATTATTACATTCTAGAAAAACTACCGTAGATACTGGGCAAAGTATGTTACCCTATAGCAATGTTTTTCCACTAAGGATTACTTTTCACAGAATTTAAAATCAATCCTGATTGCTAGAGTGAACTTAAATGATACATGAGGAACTGAATTACAGAACTAAGCAGCCTAAATACTGTACAGTATTTAGTAAGACACATTTCTTTTTCTCGCTTGTTATTGTATCCACATTTTTGCATAAATCTGCATGGGTACAAGCATATAATATAAACTGCTCATTAACAAAACATGCAATTAGTTCATGAGATGAAAATTAATTTTCATGCTTTGTTACGGCTATTACTTGTTTTAGCTACCAGTGTTTTCACTACTGTATTATGCTCTGGAACTATTTACCTAATGAGTATCAATATACTTCATTTAAAGGTTGACATTGTACAAGCAATGTTGCATAATTTAAGATTTAAGAATCACTCTATGAGGGTCATGAGCAGTTCCTAAATAAGCTAAATAAATAAATAAAATGTGTTGTTCAATGGGATACAGGGCAATTCGCTGAAATGTTTAAAACTTCCTATATTTATGGCAACAGAAAATCTACATATATATAAACCTTCCTTTGAAATAGTAGGTTTTATTATGGGTGTGGGTTTTTGATGGGCCAAGTGGTGTGTTTTAAGATGCCAAAGATTGACAGCTGCTATACTAGACCATCTTTACTGTTCTTCCTTTTCTAAAAGTTTTCAGCATCTGAGTCCTCCTTTCCTCTTTCTTGCTACTAGCCTGTTAGCAGCTATCTTATTCCATATTAGATTGATAGCAGGATGCTGATTAACTTGCCCCATAATTAATGTCAAATTTTATTTACTTTCTTCATAGGCATGGGTTATAAAAATAGTTCACTGCAGAAACATACAAACAGATTTTTCTCATGCAAATGGAAAGTCTTTTCATGGATATTAGTAAATATCCATCATCTTAGTCTGGTGAAATAGCCATCCATTCAACAGTGCCCTATGCCAAATCAGTCTTCATAGGATAGCAAACTTATACACCATTCTTAAAAATCTAAGACGCATGTTTAAAATTAGCTTAAGCACACAAATTCAAATCTACAATACAGTGCTTCAAGATGAATTAGTTATATTCCCTCATACAAATTACATTTTAAAAATACAATAACCCGACCCTCCCCATAATAATTTTTTACATTGCTATTTATCTTCCCCCCACCACCACAGATTATAAAAGATGCGCCAGGCTCCTTACTCGGTTGGCAGTAAGTCCAATGTGCACAGAAGGATAAGGTAAGATTATTGAGAGGAAGAATTGAATGCTGCCACTGTGGATAACAATGACTAATTCATAAGCATTGGCAGAATATCTTTTGGACTGAAATATGCTTGTTTCAAAAATGATGCAAACCCTTTCGTTTAGTAAAATATTTACCATTAATAAAAACATACCCCCTACTGGAAAGCAATACAGTATAGACTCTCAGGCAACAACTGTGAATTATTCATAGTAGTGTGCAGTTAGTAGATAGTGTATTGGGCATAGCTAATTTTTCAGGAATTAAATCAACTATGTCTTTCTATTTATACTGGATACCTTTTTTGTTGATATAATAGACATTTTTAATATTAGATACTGTATGTGTAGAAGCCAGTTACACATCTACACCATTCGTGATATAATACAGTATGTAAATGTTGCTTTTGTTACACATAGACTGAAACAGTATTAAAATCTATTTGCTTATTCGACTGCAATTTGTATTTGAATTACTATACCTGCTTAGCAATACAGTAAAGCAATACAGCAATACTGTACAGCAATACCAGGAACTATGGATGCCCCCATGGATTATTTTCTTTTTAAATCAATTATTTGATATAAAAGAAATGTAATACCATTCCTTCTATTTCCAATGTTCAAGTTGTCTATGCTGTGCTTCAGAATACCAATCAGGATCACCCTTGTGCAAAATAATGTTATTAATAAGTTTGGAAAGAAAAAACTGTACAACAGAAGTGCAAATTGGTGAATGGAATTTGGGAATATTCTACTGTACTTTGTAACATGGATTATCAAGTTTAGATTTTTATATTATGCTAGGTTTCTCTCATTTGTCTCAACCCCCACATTCCAATAGGAACTGGAAACAATCTGAATTATTATTTAACAGGATTTATTGAAAATTAATGTGAAACGTCAGGAAAAGTAGTGTTTAATCTTTTGTGTTTTTGTTTTATTATTCAGATGCTACTATTATCAAAGGAAAAATATATAAAAGAACCAAGAGAAGTGCCTTGGAAACTGACAGGGAAATTGAACTTAGCATTTTTGTAATATATGGCATTATGAATCAGAGATTTATTTTTGGAAATTGATGGACTACTTCTCATAAAACTTTAAAAATGTGTTTTGTATCCCATCATCACTGTTTACAGATGCATTCTTTTTAGTGAAAAACTACCAAAAGGTTAATTACTTGTTCAGGTTTTATGCTTTAAAGTTGCTCTACAACAGTTGTGTTGTACTGCCAAAAAAATAACAAGTACCATCTTTTCAAGACATGTTTCCCGTTACAGCAGTCAAGGAAACCTGCCTGTGGAGGAAGCATTATTTGGTATCTTTCTTGCTTATGAAACTGAAAATGTTACATTACAAACTTTTCATAAAGCTGTTACAGTGGTGGTCTACCAGACTGCATGCCATAGGCAAGGGATGAACATGTTTTAGGTTGGATTCTGTATCCACTCTAAAGGCACTTCTTTCCTGTATAATCGAAATATACATTCCAGCTAAATGTGCAATATGTACATATTGTAAATTCACACATACATGTAATAAAATGTTTTGTATATAATCTGGTTGTGTGTGTTTATTCCTTGCATATTCAAGTTTGGAAGAAATGATGCTTGTGAAGCAGAGGTATGCAACCTGAGGCCTTCCACTTATGTTGGACTATTATTCCCATAATACTTATCCAGTGTATATTCTGGATGGATTTCGAAGTTTACAACTGAATAAATCTGAAGGGTACTAACTGATCTCAATACTACTATTCTAGCAATACTTCTCAATACTTGAGGGTTGGCAATAAGGACTATGCACTTAAATAGTTCTAATAAGAATTAATTTTAATGTAACTTGACACTGCAAAGTGATGGCAGTGTAACTGAGGGCATGTTTGAAACATTAAACTTGGTGTAACTGAGGACATGTTTCAAACACTAAACTTGCCAAATAGCTCTTTCAGAGTGAAACGCTATTGCCTACTCAATCATGCTTTCGTCATTCTCATCCTACCAGTTAATAAGACCAGTTAACTCTAAATTTGCTTCACCTACTTCCATTCCAAAATAAATGATACCGCTTTCAAACTACACAGAATCTTGGAATTGGAAGACGGTGTTTTGACACATGTGAACTAGCAAGAGTTTGGAATCAATGGCCAAAACGCTGTCTTCCAATTCCAAGATTCTGTGTAGCTTGAAAGCGGTGTTATCTATTTTGGAATGGAAGTACAGTAGTCAGAATTTTATGTGTATGTGCTCAAGATTCTAATAAAAATGTAATAACAAGATCTCTCTCCAATTTGATGAGTTATCACTATATGAGAATTCATTTAAACCCACCATTGGTCCACTGTGGAGACAATAAATTGGTATCGCCATCCATAATGGTTCTTGGTCAAATGCTTTACTGAGCTCAAGGTATGTTATTCCCACAGGATCCTTGAAAACTACATGATTTAGAAAAAAAAAGAATTTAAGTGTCTTATTTTGGACAAGACTACATCAGACTATAAACATAGCTTCTGTATATTTTTCACAACTGGAATCAGTTTATTTTTAATTAGCTATAAACATTTTATCAGCTTTCCTAATTATTTAGAACTTCTGCCCTTAAAAACACACAAAAGATGCAGGTAAAATTATAACTGATTAAAGCTTTTTAAAAATAGTCTTGATTTTTTCAACTTAAATCAATAGGTAACAGTGTTTTCTGTGTGTATAAACAGTGCTGGCATCAATTACCCACAAATTGAGACAGCTTAAAAAATACCAAAGACCTGGGGAAAATGTAACTTTCAAAGTCTGTTCAGAGGAAACATTAGTATTTAAGGATATTTGAGTAGTTTCTCATGTTTGATTAAATATATCAAAAGTGAGGAATTTGCTTGCAATAATCATTAATACCATCAAAATCTGTCCCAATCATTGATACAAATGGTTATGATTAAATCATTCTAAATTTTTAAAAAATCTACCAAAATTTGCTGGTTGTGAAACACAAATGTCAAATTTTCTGAAAAACCCCTTTGTGTTCAATTAACTTATGTAGAATAAGATAAATCTTGTTCAAATATATTGTTCCCTGCTAACAATATATTTTGCTATTAAAAAGTCCAGCTAAGGATAATATACCAAACACTCATTTTTAATATCCTTAATATGTGATATAAAAATATAGTGTCTTATATTTAAATGGTAAATCAAGAGTTATCATAGAAAGAAACTTTGTAAATGATCAGGACCAGGTTTCATATATCATCTCTTTGCATAGATAATTTACAAAATACATTTATAACGTTACTACCGTAGCTAGGTCATAAAATGAAAATTTTACAAGTAAGATAGTTTTTTTTTACTATTTTATTTGGTCTTGCACATACTAATCACAGGCCTGGAAGTTAATTATGATGTCTGTAAAGTTGCTTGAAATAAAACCTGACATTCATGAAAGCAAAACAGGTCCCTAGAGTATTTTTTAATATAACTTGAGCAAAGCATCTTATTAATAGGAATTATGGCTTAAAAATGACAAATCCAGAAGGTAACACAAACAGCAGCGAAGTCCACTACAGGCCTATGAGGATTCCTCTTTTGGGAAGACATGAAGACACACAAAAAACTAACTCTAAAAGGGAACAAAATAGTGCTGGCTTGTACTGCCCCCATGCAATGTTTATAAGGACTCTTGGCTAAAAAGGGATTATGGCAACACTCTGAATAATTGCAGAATGCAGACAAAATATACTCTGAGTAGAAGATGAAAGTTTTGGCAAACAATTGCATACAACCCTCTGTTATCTTTTAAACAATTAACCACACAATATTACACTGTATGTACTGACAATAATCAGTAGAAATGACTCATACAATATTTACATAGAATCACTGGTTTATGTCAACATCCTTCAGTATGTGCTTTTTAAATAAGCAGATCTTTGCCAGCTTACTATGGACTTCGCTGCCTGCTTCTGTTCAACAACTTCTTTTTGGCTTAATCTTGAAGCATCCATAAACAATGTTGTTTCAAAAGTAGGAGGGAGCAGGTGAAGAAAAGAAAGAAACCAATGATGTCATAAGGAAGATCAGTAAAAAGAGGCATGAAATGGAGGGGAGGGGAGTGGTTTAATTTCCACCGGGAAAACTACAAACTCTCTAGGCTTTTAAATCCTTCCCTCAATCATTTTATACCTTCCACAAATATATACCAGGCTCCATAAGGTTACATTTGTGTAACAAACAAGAATGTAATAATTTCCTAACAGAAATTTTGTAGTTTTTTCATATTATGGAAATGAAGGAAGTTTACCCTTACATAGTCTACTTTATTTATATTAGTGCTGGAGCTGTAAAGGAACTGATCAGAACTTGGAACACATAATCTATTATTATCTTACTTCAGAATGCTATAGTACTTTTTTCAAACATCACGTCAATAGCCTTTAAAGCTATTTTCTTTTAAGTTTAAAAATAAATAAGCAGTTATTTACTTCAATCTGTATTCTTTAAAAAAAGATTATACCACCAGGGAATTCTTTTGTCAGTGCTAATGCAGAACTGCAAATATTTGCATCACGGCATTCTATATGGCTGAATGTCATAAAATCTTTCCTATATTATTATTTTTCTTCTGGCTTACCTCCATATCTATATTTTATATAACATATAGTGATGAAAGGATATAAAAATATACTAGTTTTAAGACATCTAGCAATTGACAAATAAAAATGTACAGGGAAGTATTTATAAAGTTTCGATGTGAAAAGAAAAATGTTTAGAACACCATAGTTAATAATAGCAACAGGAAACAGACCTCTGTGCCACATTTACACATCCAAGAATTTTTATGTATCTACAATACAGATGGTCCTCGACTTATAGACCACAATTGAGCCCAAAAGTGAGTTTTGCCCCATTTTACAACCTTTCTAGCCAAAGTTGTTAAATGAATCACTGCAATTGCCAATCATATGACCATAGGGATGCTGCAGTCATACGTATGAAAGAGTCATAAGTCACTTTTTTCCAGTGCTGCTGTAACTTCAAATGGTCACTAAACGAACTGTTATATATCTATATACAGGCGGTCTTCGACTTACAACTGCGTTGAACGAAGGGACATATGCTTGAAGTTAGAGCCATTGCAAACTCCTGCAGTCACATGATCAAAATTCAAGTTCCTTCTACTTGCCTCTCTCTCCTGTCCCCATCTATGATCTTAAATGCCAGGGAAGTTGAATGGTGCAGGACAAAACAGTCAGGCCTCCCCAGGGCCAAACACCCTGGAAACCTCCACAGTGCGGCCCAAACCAGCTGCCCCATTGTATGCCACCCTGAGTCCTCAGGGAGTAGGGCAGCATATAAGAGCACTAAATAAAATAAAATAAAATAAATAAAGTTCCCAATGCCCAGGAGACTCCAAGGGTGTAAAGCGTTCCCCCTCACCCCACTGAAGTTGATCTCATTTCCAATGAAGTTGATCTCCTCTAGGAACGTGTGCTCGATGGTTTTAACTCAGGAAAGTCAACCTGAAACTTCTTATAACTATCAAGCTTACGAGGCATGCCCAGTCTCACTCTTTGCAGGGAAAAATGGGGACAAATGCTAAAGCCAGCCGAAACTTTTGCTTTTGGAATTGAGGGTGTTTTGCGCAGCCTTGGGAAATTGTGATCTCTTCACAGAGCCAGGGCAAAGTGAGGAAAGATTTTTTTTTCTCAACACGAAGCAAGCTCCAGTGTTCCAGCCCTGCCCAGGAGCATGGGAAAAGGGGCATTTTAAGACACTGCAGCTGAGCTGTTGCCTTTACCTGACCTGTTGCATTTTTCGTCTTTTTCATAAAGGGCCAGGCTGATGAAGGTCAGTTGGCATGGGGCAGGCAGGGCCGAAAGGGCAGCTGGGTTGGAGCTTCCCAGGCATTCGGGGTTCATGATGGGAGGACTGCTTTATGCCTCACTGTGGAAGCTTCTTTCTGAGTGTCGCATTGTTTCGCTGCACTGCAGGGCCAACAACTACAGCTTCTTTCCTTGGCCTCCCTGCATCTGTGCCACGCCACAGCACCCCCACAACCTGCACGTGGCCTGTGCCGAGCACCCCCCCCCAGAGACCTCCCCATCTCCTGAGGCGTCCTGTACTCTGCTTAACAACCTGCATGGTCACTTAACAACCATGCCTTGAGTCATGTCATGTGATGATCCGCTTAATGACCACAACAACTTAAGAACTTAATTAACAACTTAATATCCAGGCTCAATTGTGGTCACAAGTCAAGGACTACCTGTATATGGAATAACACATATTTATTCACTAAGTTTAGTACCAACAGCTTTTTTTCTTACATAGATGACCAGCACAATATTCATTCATCATATATTTGATACGATCAATTTAATTTTGAAAAAAAAACATCTTCTCAAATAATGCAATGTATACCCATTCAGTATACTACAAAAATTAAAATTAAGAATGCACAAATGTATCTATTTTAGAGGCACACTATGATAGTTTAATGTTAATTGAGATTTTGCACTAATGTCATAGAATTATTTACGTTCAGAAACATAACCACATCAATTAGGTTTTTCCAAAAATTCTTTACAGCATCTGAGACATTGCTGATAAACAGTTTCAAAATCTTCATCATTTCCCTGGAGGTGGAAAATAAAGAGAGAGAAAATCCCAAATTACAAACATTTTTTTTTACAAATAACAATAATTAAATAGATTAAATGAGAAAATACTTACATAATATGGATCTTCAATAATAAGCTGTTTCTCTGGATCATAACTACCAAGGAGTTCAATTTTAGCTTTGCAATTTTTAATTTGATTGCATTTTCTTTTCAAGTCACTAAAAAAGATTAGTTAACTTTCATTATTATTAAGTAAAGCATATATTTTTTATCATTATTGCTGTATATAAAAGAAACACCTGCTCTTGGAATGGTGTAATAGACTTCCCTAATAACAAAGGCATCTATTCACAATGAGATCTACAGTGAGGGATTTTCTATGGCTTTCAAGCATTTTGCCAAGTAGAAATGGAAATGTGTTCATAATTCATTTTGGAAGAAAAATTGGGGGGAAAGCAACAAATATATTAGTTTTACTCTCAGCCAATAAAATGGGATGAAAAAATCATATGTAAAAATGTTGCTGCATCTTCGGGTACTTGCCAATAGGAAATGGCTAACCTCTTGCAACTATCCAAAAAGGATAATTGTCATAATGGCTCATTTAAAAGTAGGCAAGCCCTAATTAATTCATGATCCAGCCCTTGGCTTGATGTAAAAGAGAGAATCCTAAAGCAAGGGGAAATGAATGAATTGTACAGGCAAGTTGTGCTGAAGCTGACCAGGCTGTTTGCTGAAAGGAGGCAAATTGCTGGGAGGCAGAGGCCAAAGGGTTGGGGCCGGCAGGTGGGCGGGGCTTCGACAACATTCGCTGTATAAGACGCAGACATTTCCACCCACTTTTGGTAAAATACGGTACTATCCACCAGCTCTTTAACCAGCTTATTTGCCACACCAATCCTACCACAGACATAACTCTGCCAAATGGCTATGGCCTTATTTTGCCCTGTGCACGACATGTTAAGGGACAAGGTAATTTCCCTCAGCTTTGTTTCCTTCCTGGTTCACCAAGTATCACCAGCTGTGAGGAAAACATTTACCACTCATTCATGTGGGATGGGACCGAGGATGAGTTCTAACAGATGGCTAGGCTGGTGGATTTAGTGATCTGTTAAAATTCATTCTGGCTTTGTGCACATGCATTGCACAAGTCCGTTCACAGAGGCTTCTACTGGATGCGGATGTAAAGCTCAGTGAGTGCCAAATCAGTTATTGCTGACAGACATGACAGAAGGGAGGTGCCGTATGAAGTGGTAGAGAGGGAATTGGTAGTGGTCAACTTAGTTTGAACCAATCAAGGCCTCTCTGCCTGGAGAACTAGTAGGTAAAGGGGAGAGCCTGTGTGAATACACTGGACTTTCCTGCTGTTCAAATTAAAATATTTGACATTGCTCAAAAATTAGGGGAGGACAGAGTGTGCTTGCGCCAGCTAAAGTGGCTCATGGATGCTATGTTTCACATCACTGTGACTCCAGCAGAATGGTCAGTGAAACTGAACCCACTGTAAAACTGTCCTGGTATGCAACCTGCTTTGTGGGGAAAATGCTACTACTTAAAACTGGAATCCTGAGGACCACTTGAAGCTATCCTAACAAGATGAAGGTAACATTTAAAGACAAAGCAGACAAAAGTGGTTGCTGAGATACTGTATGTCAGTGCTTTGGATGTAAAGAAAGACCCCCGTTTTTCACACCTTCATGTTCCATTCTAATATGTTTGTACATTTTAAATAATCTTACACATGTCTATTTAGAAGGAAGAACACTGAATTTCACAAGGGTTTCCTTTAAGTGAGGTGAAGGGAGAATGCTGGGATATGTAAACATTTATTAGCAAAATTCACAGCTTTTACCACTTACTGTAAGTTGCTTTCATCCATGCAAAGAATATAATCAAATGTCAGGAAATCATCTTTTGTAATCTAAAATTCAAAAGATATATTTAATTTTTAACTAAAGAAGAAAAAAATAAGATTATTTATGAATAGTTAAAAATGCAATTGATTGCTATTTTAACAAGAAGCAATGTTTTGTTGTTTGCTCAAGAATGCCAGCCAGAAAGAAAGAAAGAGTCTAGTACAATATATAAAAACTGGTAACTATTGTTCTTTTGGCAAATATAATAATGTCCTCCAAACATTCACAACAAATAATTGCATACAGTTCCTAATCACAGGATCTTTATGAAAAGAATCTAACTGAAAACCTCCTTTAATGGCAATTACAGTGACAGTGACATCTCAGTGGACTTTGATATAATGGACTTCATGTCCAATAGATTTCCAATATGCAAATAAAGCTATCTGTGTGATGACACTTATGTTTGCTACAGAACCAAGCTTTGCCCGACGACATTAGCCCATCCCTCTCTATCAGGCAGGGGAGATATGCTGCAGCCCCCGTCAGTCAAAGAATTTTGTCTAGGAAGAAAGCCTTCTCTGCCGGTGCCCCTGCATTATGGAATACCTTGCCCACACAGGTGAGGCAAACCCCCATGCTCCTGGCCTTCCGCAAAGGGGTCAAAACCTGGCTCTGTGGCCTTTGGGGGGGGAGCACAGATGGCCATGCAACCATGGGGCGGGCTGGCCCCATGAGAACAGCCTCCCTGCCTGTATTAACTAATGCTGCTTGGAGAATAGTGTCAGGCAGCTTCGGTAGGAAAGCTATGCCTCATGTAGGCTGGGTATGCTAATCAGCAGCTGAA
Source organism: Diadophis punctatus similis (assembly GCA_023053685.1). Lineage (NCBI taxonomy): Eukaryota > Metazoa > Chordata > Lepidosauria > Squamata > Dipsadidae > Diadophis > Diadophis punctatus. The sequence continues at coordinate 137,844,136 of JALIGW010000001.1, read as the reverse complement.
GAAAAACAGTGAAGTTAACTGTGATGCTTTGCACATGCTGGTGGATCTCATAGCCAGCCAAGGCTTCCCTGGCTGTAGTAAGTTTGCGCTCAGTAGTTGACTAGGTAGACAGCTGAGATGCGGGGGAGATCATGGGGGAGTTGTAGAGCTCCTATGATAGTAATTGTAGGCAAGCTCCTGTGCCCAAATTTTGTTTATGTGACTGTTCTTTCACATAGCACCATCCTAAGCTGAGAACTATCTGTATAAAATACTTTGTATAAAGTAGAATATAATTCAATTTTCATGATGACATATTTTATACAATTTAAAATCTGAGATTAATTTTTAAAAAATCCCATTTAAATTTTTAAAATTCAATTTTTAAAGATCATTAACTTTTAATCTGTCCTGGATGCCATCTTATTCAGCATGTGTAAACCCAAGCAAAGATGTATCCAAATGTCCAAGCGATGAAATGGCCAATGGCCAATGACATTCCCAGTAAGGATCTGTAGCAAAACCCCACATTCAGAAGTGAATCAGGTTACAGTGTTATCAGTATCTATAGCTTCATTTTTACAAAGATGTTGCACTGATTATTCAAAATATAATGCTTTATCCACCCTTGCACAGAACACAAAACAGCTGTGGCATACAAGTATGCCCATGTTTTCTGAAACCACATGCACCCAAGTACACACACGCAGACAGACACTTCTTTCTACCTGTCGTGCTTTATGAGCTGTTTCAATTTCATGATTTCTCAGACAGTTTAAAGCCCTTGGATCTGGATAGCGTCCCACATTCCAGTCAGAAACAGCACCACTGTCTATTATCCACTGCAAACAATAAGAACATAGGTAGACACACATTTAAAAAGAATATGGGTACAGTACCTGCCTGGCAATATGACTCATACTTATGCCATGTTTTCTCATGCAATTCTGGCCTCGATAATCTGGAGGATTTCCTATTTCATATGTAGAGGTTGCTGCACTGTCTATCCTCCACTACAGAAAAACAAAGCAATTTATTTAAATAATGCTAGCAGAAAAATGGCTTGAGTAATTAAAATCAAGTTTACCTTGTTTTCAAGGTTTTCTTCAGTTACAAGTTTTCTAAAAACAGCTTCAGCTATGGGAGACCGGCAAATATTTCCTGTAAAGATAAAGAAATAAAGATTCAGTCCAATGATTCTAAAATACAATTTTACATATATTGAAAAAATAGCGTATTTTTCAGAGTATAAGACGCACCTTAGTTTTTGGGGAGGAAAATAAGAAAAAAAAATTCTGCCTCTGCCTACCAGCATCCATCAGTATTCATCTGGCTGGCGTCCTTGCAGCAAATAGCGAACAGCCAGGTCAGCTTCAGCACATTATTACAGCCTGATTCAGCGCGAGCAGCTGATTGGCCTCCCGGAATAGCTCAAATCAGCTGTTCCAGGCTGCAAGGATTGCCACAGGCCATCGCCACCTCCGTGCCTCACATTTTTTGGCCTGTGTGCCTCGCGTTTTCAGCCTCCAAATGCTCCGTTTCAGACCCGTTCAAGGCTGCGGGGATCGCCAGAGCACATCGCCGCCGATTGCCGCCTCTGCGCATCACATTTTCGGCCTCCGCACACTCCATTTTTGGCCTCTGCGCGCCTGGAACCGCCCAAAAACATGACACGCAGAGACCAAAAACGGGGCATTGGAAGGCCGAAAACACGATGCACAGAGGCCGAAAACGCGATACGCAGAGGCGGCGATCAGTGGTGATGTGCTCTGGTGATACCCGCAGTCTTGAACGGGTCTAAAACAGAGCGTTCAGAGTGAAAACACGAGGCACAGAGGCCAAAAATGCGAGGCACGGAGGCGGCAATGGTCTGTGGCAATCCCTGCAGCCTGGAACAGGTCTAAAACAAGACGCGCGGAGGCTGAAAATGGCCGAATGGTGGGGGCCGGGGCTACATTCAGTGTATAAGAGGCACCCAAATTTTCACCCTCTTTTAGGGGGGGGGAGTGCGTCTTATACTCCAAAAATATGGTATACGTAGTCATGAGACATATGTAGGCAGGTATGAGGAAGAAGAAAAGGACAAACTTGTCTCTTTTTGGCTTCAGCTAAAAGCAAATCTAATATCTCCTGGTCTGGAGAAAGCCACCGAGTTCCTTTCCAATTATGTCTTCCTTTTCTAATGTAAGAAATATTTAATCAATTTATACAGTGCATTCAGAAAGTATTCAGACCTCCTTCACTTTTGTCAATTTTCATATGCTGCAGCCTGATTCTAGACTTGTTGAAATTCATTTTTTTCCATTAATCTACACTCAGTATCCCATAATGACGAAGTGAAAAAAGAATTTTAGAAATGTCTGTAAATTTATTAAAAAGAAAAAACTGAAATATCACATTGGCATAAATATTGATACCCTTTGTAACAACATTTGAAATTTAGCTCTGGTGCTTCCCATTTCTCTTGATCGTTGCTGACAGGTTTCTACACCTTGATTAGAGTACCCACCTTTGGTAAATTAAATTGATTAGACATGATTTGGCAAGGCACACACCTCTCTATAGAAGGCCTCACAGCTGACGTACTGTAGCAGAGCAAAAGCCATGAGATCAAAGGAATTGCCTGCAGAACTCAGAGACAGGATTATTGCAAGGCACAGATCTGGGGAAGGCTACAATAAAATTTCTGCTGCACTGAAAGTTCCTAAGAGCATAGTGGACTGCATAATTCTCAAATGGAAGAGGTTTGGCACAACCAGGACTCTTCTAAGAGCTGGTCAAACTGAGCAATCAGAGGGGAAGAGCCATAGTAAGAGAAATGACCAAAAACCCGATGCGTTACTCTGACTGAGCTCCAGAGATCCTGTGTGGAGATGAGACAGAGTTCCAGAAGAACAACCATCACTGCAGCCCTCCACCGATCAGGGCTTTGTGGTAGAATGGCTAGACAGAAGCCTCTCCTCAGTGCAAAACACATGGAAGCCTGCTTGGAATTTTCAAAAAAGCACCTGAAAAACTCTCAGACTATGAGGAACCTGTGATCTGATGAAACCAAGATTGAATTGTCTACCTCAATTCTAAACATTATGTTTGGAGGAAACCAGGCACGACTTATCACCTGCCCGATGTCATCCAAACAGTGAAGCATGGTGGTGGCAGATCATTCTGTGGGAGTGTTTTTCAGCAGCAGGGACTGGAAGACAGGTCAGAGTTGAGGAAAAGCTGAATGGCGCAAAGTACAGGGATATCCTCAATGAAAACCTGTTCCACAGCACTCAGGACCTCAGACTGGGCTGAAGGTTCACTTTCCAACATGACAACATTTCTAAGCACATAGCCAAGACAACACAGGAGTAGTTTAGGGACAGGTCTGTGAGTGTCCTAGAGTGGCCCAGCCAGACCCTGACTTGAACCCTATTGACCATCTGTGGAGGGACCTGAAAATGGCTGTCCACCAACGACCACCATCTAACCTGACTGAGCTTGAAAGGATTTGCAAGGAAGAATGGCAGAATATCCCCCATTCCAGGTGTGCAAAGCTTGTCGCATCATACCCAAAGATTTGAGGCTGTAACTGCTGGCAAAGGTGCTTCAACAAAGTATTGAGTGAAGGGTGTCCTATACTATATTCTGCCTACACTCTCTGGTTTCAAAAGCATGGTGTGTTTATAAAATTACTAGGACAGTACTTATAAAATTAATTAGTAGATCTGGTTGTACTTATTAGAGAATAGCTGCAACTAAAAAAATGCTGGTCAAATTTAATTCACTTACTGGGATCACACACACACAGCACTTTAAACTACAAGTTATTTGCTGGTTTTATGACAAATTATTCAAGCTCATACTTGGCTTGCTAAATGTTATTACTTAGTATATGGAATAAACCACTGGGGCTTATTCAATAAGTTATGATTACACATAATATAAACCAAACCATTGCATTAAGTCATTTTCTGTTCTGCAAATATTCAAAGAGAAGTTAAACAAAGCTGTGACTATTATAGAAAATTACTTGCATGTTCTTTAATGCGATTATCAGAAATTAAATGAGTCATGACTCTCCTGCCATGATGAGATAACAGAAATTTGGGCCTTAACCTCTACAGACTATTCTGATCACCAAAACCATGGTGTACCAACAAGACAAACTGAATAGAGAACATTTTAATAAAGTCTTCACAGTACAGGTACATTCTTTGAGTGACAGAACTGCACTCTAATAATCACAAATTTATAGTAATAAAGTCCCAGAAAGTAATTCTGAGTAGTGGTAGCTACAGCAAACCACAATCATGTCAAAATACTGACACATACTGTATATGGTAAGATCACCACGTAAATGCTGTGAAATTTGGGTCACAGCAACTGATTCAAATATGTACAGCATGTCATAGCATTTGAAGGACGACATCATAATGCACATTTTATCACTTGCTTCCAATGCCCCCACTCCAGATGCTCATTATTCTGAGTTGTGGATTAAAGAATTATCAAAATGGAGATGTCTGCCCACTCTGCTTCACTTTTCCATGTATATGAAGTTATATTTTAAGACACTTAAAATGGGTTCAAAGAGGAATTTGCAAAAATGATTAAATTAACATCTACTAATGATTGCTAGTATTACTAAGAATCAGTTAAAAGTGTTAATATTGACTAAGGAACCTTTATTCTGTCAACCTATCTGCATATTAAGTTTCTTTTTGTAGCAGTTATATACCGTATCTGTTATAAAAGTAATTATATCTGTTGGCATAAGTAAACGTGCTTTTAGGCAGTACGTATTAGGCATTTTAAAAATTTTCATTTAAGGACTGATTGGTATATCTTCTTTAACAGTTCCGGTTTACAGCTGTCCCAAGTTTCACTGCATTTGTGAATGACAGGAGCCCCATTTGTACAAACCTAAACAAGAAATAGAATCGATCTTTTTAGATAATTGTTTATATTATGAATTAAATCCTATCTGCTGGTTTTTTTAAAATCCAAGTCACTTGTTTCAATTCATGAATGACTCGTGTCCTTCAGTACATGTCATAACTGCCTTAGTGAATCCATCATCCAGCTTTTCCAAAAAATTGGAATAGCAAAAGTGGAGAGAAGTGTATGGATAGGATGCAAGCAGTGTCATTTCATATTGCTTATTGTTATTCACAACATCCCAAATTAACTGGAAAAGGGCACGAGAAGGGAAGGGAACTTTTTTTTAAAAAATGAAGTGAATAAAATTATGAAGCTAATGGACTGAAGTTATCCAAAGGAAAACAATTCAGTCACAAGTAGAGTCTCCCCTCTGCAGAAATGATGGCCAAAATAAACAGTTTATCCTACAGTTATTCGTCCCTCTTCATGAATCACAGGGCCGATAACAGAGTTTTAGGGTAAAACTGCAGCCCCCCTTTCTGCTGCTGTACTACATGTAAATGCTGATGCCAGAGACGCAGGCAAAGGATGCAATCTAGCAACTCAGGAAAAATGCAAGGAAGGAGCAGCAAAGAGGAGAGATAAAAAATAAGGAATATGTGCAATTGAAAATAATAGTCCTTATTTATCATTCTTGGGAACAGCGGGGGAAAGAGGGAAAGTAGTAAATTAAAATTCATTTGATTCCTAATCTTTCCTTTCTCGTCTCTTTATTAGTCCCTGTATCAAAATAAAGGAAAAGACCAATAGCTGATGCCCCCCCCGCTTTTTTTTTGCCAACCAACGCACCCCAGCTCTCTTTTCCTAAAAAAAAATACGCCACTCACCCAGACATACGAATAAAACGGACTTTGGTGGCCCCGCCGCCATGATCGCTCAAAACCCCGAAGGCAACGAGCGAAGGAAAAGCGGACAAAGCAGTTCTCTAACTGACGTAAAGCCTCTTTTCGCCGCTTTACGGCAACGGCCAGGTCCGTCTTCGTCCATTGCCTGGATATTAATTTAAAATGTCAGGACCAGAGACATTTGGTGGCCTCTTTAGATAGGGAATACGTAGAACTTCAAACCAGGAGCACAAGATATTAGCAAAATGTCCGTCAACCCGCGCGGTTTCCTTCGCTCATTTTTCCCCTCTAAAAATCAGGCACTCGGGAAGTCAGCTATTCCCCTCCCAAATGCACCTGCTTCAGGTGAGCAGCAGTAGCAGCACTAGCTGCCGCCGCAATAGCCACCGTCTGGCCCAGGCGAAGAGTTTCGGTGGGGATATGACTGTGTTCCTTTTCTCGCGTGGGTGAGCGCGTGCCTTTTAAGTCAAGAGGAGCTTTTCCAACCAGGGACGCCCGGCAGAAGTGAGTAGATCTGGATGAGGCTGATCTGCGAAGGAGAGGGTTTATATATTCGGATTTTGAGAAAGGTTGTGGGGTTAGTCCGGGAGGGTCCGCGTCTGCTTTCATTTCTTCCTTGTGGATTTCTTCCTTGTGAACCCATCTGTGGATTGCCTTGTTAGAAATCTGCTGTATTTGTATTGGGCTGTAATGAATATGTATTTGTATATGTATTGGACTTGCAATCAACGTGTGGGGAAGATAGATCGACACCAGCTAAAACGAAACGCTTTATATCTCCTTCATAATCTTTGAGATTATACTAATGATGTGACTTCTTTATTTGAATGATAAAGGTGGGATAAGAATCTAATAGACATATATTTCAAGGACAGAGGCAAACATGACTCTGACACATACATGGTCTTTCCATGTTGCTCTCTGTGGCTTTATTTCAGGATGGGGATATGGTTTTGTTTTTGTTTGTTGACTTCCCAGTTTAGCCTATAGCCCTTGTTTTTCCTGATACTCTCCCATCCAAATACTAATCACGCCCAACCATGCTTGAGCTATGAGTAAACCAGACAGAGCAAACCCTGTGCTGCCACCTGCTGAGGTAAAATTATGTTTGGTTTACTCTTGTTGTGATCAATGGGGTTGAAAGACACCCAGGCTGATTGATTTTTCCCCCTGGTAATTTATGTGATAAAATTTGTTTAAAATGGTTAGGAAATAGTTTTATAGGCATATACACATGTAAAAGGAGAAAGTGTCTATAGCATATTAGTCTGAAAAGATACTAATACCGGTAGATCTCTGATTTTGGGATACTGTAAACTAACGCTGCTCTCCTAAATACGTAAAAAGAAAAACCATGAATGGAGTTTTATAATCAAAATATAGTTTTGGAAGTACCCAAGAGTTACTAGAATAAATTTTACAACTGAGCTGTAATCTAGGTCAGTATCTTCTTTGTGCTAATGGGATGGGGGATTTTTTTTTTGCCAGAAATTGTGGCAAAAGTAGTACCAAAAGTACTACCCAAATAGTATCCAAGTAGTACCAAAAGTACTACGTTTCAGTAGTAACTGAAAACTTTTCACTTTCTAATATTAACTATCAATTCCCAAAACATATCAGCAGTAGAAACTGTTGAGAAAAGACAGTAAAACATCACATTAATTACATTGTGTATATGGTTAAGGCACCACATTAGAAACCAGGAAATTGAGTTGTAGTTCCACTTTAGGCATGAAAGCCAGATGGGTGACCTTGGACCAGTTATAGTGTCTCAGCCCAACCCATCTCATTGGGTGGTTGCTGTGGGGGAAATAGGAGAAAGGATGCTCATTGTCTTGAGTTATTTATAAAAAATAACTAAAATATGTGTAAATAAACAATTCATATTTACCCTACTTCTATTAATTGCTTTCAAGAAGAAATTTTGTAATAGTTATCCAACCTGTAAGTTAGGAGATATACAGGCAGTTGTGTTACTTTCTGTGGTGTTGGACCCTGAAGTAGCCTTAAAAATGCTTATGATTAGTAATTGGATAAATTACTCTTGACACTTAAAAATCCAGATAGACAATAAGCCCTTGCTCCACTTTTTCTTTCCTCATTTGTTTCAGGCAGTGAACGGAGGGCAGACTAATAGAAACCAGAAGAACAGGCTTTTTTTTTAATGGCATGCAGTTCTTTAAATAAACTATTCCCCGTTATAAATTGCTGTATAGACAAAATTAAGGTGAACTGGGCATGGTGGGATTTCATATATCCTTGCCAAAAAGTTGGTCTGGAAGAGCTCTTAATATCCTTTTTTAGTCTTCTCAGTCAGTTGAATATTGAAAAAAGATTAAGAATAAAGGATTCAAGACACAGCTTATCTGCTTCTAAAAAGAATAGGGGGAAAGGGAGAAAAGAATAACTACATCTAAAAATTTGTTGGATCTGGATAAGAGTACTACAGAGGGGGAAATATCACCCAACTTTAGGAGAGGGGATATTTAGGAGAGGAAGTTTAGAAGTGGATCAAAACTCTGCAGAAGACCCCTCCATTCTTCAATTCATTCATTCCTGGTCACATGACCCAAGGGGTTGATGTTGTTAAGACACTTTCAAGTTTTCCAAGTTGTTTACTTATTTAGGCTCTAGGCATTTATCCATTTAAGCTACAACTGCTGTTTATTATAAGAGCTATAACTCTTCACCCACACACTAGGAGACATGTCCAACTCCACAACACTTAACTAAACTGTTACATAATTTATGCTTTGATTGCAGTCTTTTCAGATTAGGTACATGAGGTTAATCTTGAAGATAGTTGAAGAGTTGAATTTAATTTAAAAATATTATTAGCCTTGGCCTAGGCAGGGTAACACTCTGTTATCCAGATACCTAGCCTTTGTTTAGGAATTGGCTTCTTAGCAGAAGACTCATGACTACAATGGAAAGATTTCATTAATTTATAACAGGCAAGCAGGAAGCCATCTGTATACAATACATTTCTCTACTGTAACACATAGAAGTAAAAGCTCTTGTTTTTAAGTTTCTGGGTTCTTTTTCCTCCCGCCTTTCTGAATTAGTGGAAGCTATTAAAACTTATTTTTGTTCAAGTAACTTTTTTTTCCTAATGTGGAAGCTGCTGGTAGCTTCAATTTTTTTATAATTCTGTGGATAATTTTAGCAGGGGATTATCTATGAGTAGCATATCATTTTTAATTTCACACGACTGCATTGGCCACCAGTTAAATTTTAGGATCAAAAATTTTAGGATCATTATTCCACTTTTAATTATTAAAAAGCTACTAAGTAGCTTTTCTTCAGCTACTTAGACTGACTGGGAAACTCCCCCCTCAAAAAAAATTAGGTTAAAGAAGTTTCAAGGTAGATCTTCCTTTAGGGCTGTATTGAATGTTTTGCTCAGGTAAAGCCATTCAGCTAGCTCCTTTTACCTTGGGCTGTTCACACAGGTGCAATAATTGTGTAAATGTTTTCACCTTTTCTGTACTGTTTGATCTGCTTGAAGTAGAATATTACAACAGATGTGGACAAAATCTGTTAATGTAAATACATTCACAGTAAACATTAAAATTGAAACAGGAAAAAAATTGGATAAGGAAGTAGTGAACCACTTGTTGCAAAGGACTGGTAGATGCATTGCAGCCCTGGAATAAGGTCATTTTTTCCATTTTCTGCAGCCTTTTATCCTATATCCCAATTATTTCAGATGATCCTTATCCTTTCATAGCAATTGCCCAGAGAGATCATAACTGTGTTAGATGGAACGGACAAAAACAGGTACTTTAGTTTCTGAGAGCAGAATTATTTAGGTGTTTGGATGATAAATGTTATCATCCATTCAGTAAACTTTCAGATTCTAATAATCATCTTCAGTATTATTTAGGAATTAATTAGGATTAATTAGGAAATATTTATGAATATCTCAAATAATCTAGCCTCCACCTCATTGTTGGTAAATATATAAATAAATTGCAATTCTAAAAAATGGATATGGTCTTTTGATCACAGACAAAGCAAGCCATAGAAGCATACACTAATAGACTGAGTGTTTCTAAGAATATTCTCAAACTTTCTTTCTACAACAAATGGGAACAGGATTATCAATAGAATGTAGGTAGAGAGAATTGCACAGTGCAGAAGGGCTGTGCTGCTTTGGCTATACATTTAAATCAACAAATAGTTAATGCATGTTATTCATTAAAGAAAGATATGCAAATGGTATGTGAGCTTTGGGGTGTTTATTGTTATCTCTGGTTTTAGATTTATTAGAGTTGGAAGGGACCCTGTAGGTCATCTAGTCCAATCCCCCGCTCAAGCAGGAGTCCCTATACCATCCCGGACAAATGGCAGTCCAATCTCCCCTTGAAAGTCTCAAGTGTTAGAGCTCCCACAACCTCCACAGGCAAGCTGTTCCACTGGTTGATCGTTCTCACTGTCAGAAAGTTCCACCTTATTTCCAGGTTGAATCTCTCCTTGATCCGCTTCCATCCGTTATTCCTTGTCTGGCCTTCTGGTGCTTTGGAAAACAGCCTGACCCCCTCTCTGTGGTAGCCCCTCAAGTATTGGAAAACTGTTATCATGTCACCCCTGGTCCTTCTCTTCACCAGACTGGCCATGCAACCGCTCTTGCAACCGCTCTTCGTATGTTTTAGTTTCCAGTCCCCTTATCATCCTGGTTGCTCTCTTCTGCACTTTCTCTAGAGTTTCAATGTCTTTTTTGTAGTGTTGTGACTAAAACTGGATGCAGTATTCTAGTTGTGGTCTAACTAAGGCTTTGTAGAGTGGTATTAGTACCTCCCTTGATCTAGATTGTATCCCTCTGTTAATGCAATTTAGGATTGCATTGGCTTTTTTGGCTGCCGCTGCACATTGCTGGCTCATATTTAGTTGGTTGTCCACCAAGACTCCAAGATCCCTCTCACAGTCACTGCTATTGAGTGTGGTTTCTCCTCGTGTTTCATCATCGTTTTGAAAACAGCTGCAAAAGGGAGATTAATGTTATTAACAACAGCAGAGAACTTTCAGAATGTAGTAGTTATGTAGTCCTCGGGGTTCGGTGATGATTGGGGCTCAAGTTTCCATTGCTAAAGAATGCAGTCATGAATGTGATATCACCATGGCAATCCTGGCAGTTCTTATTGTCATTAAGCAAGGATCACACAGGTCATTAAGCAAGTGTTCACCTCATGAACACAGTGTGGGAAAGCTCATCCCAGACATGCAGCTGCGCCTGTGGGTGCTACAAGGTGCAGATCGGTAGGTGCCAAAAGGGTGGGCACCACAGGGTATGGGTGGGTATGCACTACCGAGCACAAGATTCCCATGTTACCCAGGGGCTCCTCAGGAGAAAAAGCAGCAGGATTGTGAGTAACTTGCAACCTCCTACCAGCTTCCTCTTTGAAATTTCTCCTTGACTTGGCTTATGGGAAACTAGCATGGAAGGTTACACATTGTGATCATATGACCATGGGACACTGCAACCCTTATAATTGTGAGCTTGGTTGCCAAGAGCCTGAATTGCAATCATAAGATTGCTGGAACATTGCGTCAGTCACAACCTCGATTGTCAGTTGTAAGTTCCACTTGTTCAGTGCCAATGTAACTCTGGTTGCTGAATGAGTGGTTATAACTTGAGGACTACGTATACTATGATGGTTCCCAATTAATGGTTCATGGACTGTATTTTCTGAGGAGGTACTGCAAATGGTCAATGGGGAAAATAATATAATAGTTAGATACTGTAATTTCCTGGACCTATTGTATTTGATGTATGACAGTACGCTATTAATTGCAGTATTTCATGGGGTGCCTCGGGTATTAGGTGTGATTACAACCCTGTAATCCCTTAATTCAGGATAGAATCAGAGCAACTGGATGGAGCTGAACATTTACTAGCCGGATACCCTTCCTGACGCTATGCAATATCACAGCAGCTATTTCTTCTTTGGCCCTTAGGAGAGAAATATCTGCCACTACCTATAATTGAACTCTCAATCTTCCAAGTGGGAGGCAAAAGTCTTCACCATTAGGCCATCACATTGCTCCCACCAGACCACCACACCTCTCAGAAGTTTGACACTTCTATATATTATTTAAATAAATTTAATCTATTTGATGCCAATTTGTAGGAGCAGTTTTATTTGTATTTTTAATAGTGTCGGTATATTGCTTTTTTCTAATCATGTCTTGCACCATGTATTTGTTTAATTATAATGCAAGGCAAAAATTCTTGTGAGATGATATCTCTTTCTCTCTTTCCCTCCCTTTTTCCTTTATCTCTCTCATCTCTTTCTTAGTTTCTCAAATCTCATACTTTCCAAAACAGTGTATTCATTCTGTACTGTAAATTAGAATTAAGTATGTGAAAATGTGACTAATCCCATGTGATCCCTCTCTCTGTATCAAATACTAATTGTAGATTCATTAAGACAAAATCTGGCCTTCTGCAATAAAAAGACAATAATATAAGAAAATGCTCCTGAAATATTTCCACCTCTTTATCCTATTTCCATTTTTTATAATTTATTTATTAATCAAACTTGTGTGGCAGCCCATCTCACCAAAAGCAACTGGGTAGTATACAACAGTATTTGCCCTCTGATCAAATATTGACACATGAGGTGGCTGAAAGCTCTCTTACAAAATAGTACTTGCTACCGAACTATTATAGATAGTGGAGCTTTTGAAATTGATGTTGCCTGGTGTGAAGACAACACATATAAATGTTTATTTTAATGTTTTAATTTGTTTAATATAAAAATTGAACAAATTGTATTTAAATTTCATTTTGCTTTTTGATTAGAAACTTCTAGGAGTCATACAATTTTGGCAGTATTTAAATGAAAAAATACATAATATATACATATATATAAATACCTCTCTCTCTCTCTCTCTCTCTCTCTCTCTCTCTCTCTTTTATGAGGGGACAGCTCAGTAGTTAATTGTAGCTGTTATAAGCAAATAAACATTGCAATTCAAATGCTTCTATCTTAAGTTGCAGTAGTCTATTCATTAGTTACAAGTTCTTGAAGATATCATAACAGATCCTTAAATATTTTTAGAATTTAATAGGACCATTAAAATTTACAACAGAACTTCATTTATTTCACTTGGATTCTCAATTTAATAGCTGGGAAGTAAGCATTTCAAAATCATCAGCCAGTAAATTTCCTTGCTGAAACTGAACAGCTGATTCTGTATTTCCTGCTACATTTTTCTCTTGATAGTTGGTAGAATTAAATTAGAGCAATTATTTATTGAGCTTAAGATGTTTATCTTAAGCTCAATGGTGGAAAAAAATAACCCATTGCTTTAATATCAATAAATATTCCTGTGTTAAGATTTTATCTATTTATTTATTTCAATCTGTACCTATCTATATAGTTACCAAATATATGACTCAGGGCAGCTCATCACATTTAAAAAAAATAGCAGAAAAACAGAAAAAATAGGAAAAAAGGATTAAAAACAATTTAAAACAATATAAAAGCCATACAACGAAATCTATAGCTGAGGTATTCCAATACCCATCAACAATAATACAACTACTACACAGACTGTATGTATGTATGCATGTATTTATTTATTTATTTGATTTTTTTATCTCACCTTTACTATTTTTTATACAAGGCAATGAAAGTACCTAACTCTCCTTCCTCCTCCTATTTTCCTCACAACAATAACCTTGTGAGGTGGGCTGGGTTGAGAGAGACAGCGACTGGCTCAAATTCTCTCATCTGGCTTTCATGCCTAAAGCAGGACTAGAACTCATCATCTCCTGGTTTCTAGCCTGGTGCCTTCACCACCAGACCGCACTGGCTCTCTTTACCACACTTCCAGCTCCCCATGCCCAGTGGTGAAAGCACATTTCTAGGCCTTATGGGAAACCAGCAAGGTCAGTCTTATGGTCTGTGAAAATGCCCTTGAGAGACATGAGGAGGAAGACCCTAGTAACAATCAGAGAAGTGGCACCTGGGCTTTCAGAAGCAATGTGGCATGGCAGAGGCCTAAAAAAGGACCCTCCCTAATTTCTTGGACTGTAAAGGTGGGCGGGAGGGAGATGTTCTTTCTGGCCTCTAAGATGCTGTTACTGTAAGTGTTGTGGCCAGGTTGAGTCCAGGGCAATTAGCAGCTGATCCCGAGGATTCGGAGGTAGTGAGGGTGCAGTACAGAAGACCGGTGTTCCTGGCACCAGAGACGGAGAGTGAAGAGGACGTGGGGTCAGAGGCTGGCGAACAATTAGAACCTGATGCATCTCCTGAGATTAGTGACTCAGGAGAAGAGGAGGAGGCTCTTCTGGATGCCAGAGCATGCAGGTTCTCAAAGAGACATGAGTGGCTAATCAGGAGGAGGCTTCCTCGTGAGTAGTAATGCAGGGCTTGGCCATGCCCTGAGAGTATTTAAGGGTCTGTCATGAGAGGCTTCGTTGCAGAGAACAACCCCGTTCTGTGGTTTCAGCATTTTGGTTCTTGTATCTGCATCTTGGATTATTAACAGTTAACATTTTGCCTGTGATTAATGAGAGCTTGGATTTCCGCCAAAACCTCCACGAGGTGAGATAAGACGCCTTAATTGCTCTTTCAGGCTCTAGCCAAATACTGGAAAGACTTTGTGAATGAATGATATTCTTTTCAACAAACTCAACTCTGGCTAAGAATTTATTTGCAGTAAAACAATATTCCAATTCCTTCTTGTGCATCTTATTTTGGGGGCATACCCGTGGGGACAGAACAGTAACTTTACAATAAATGTACTGTTAATGTTCATGGTTAGCGCTTCCCTCTCTGGACTACTTCAAAGGCCTGAAAGTCAAGGCTAATCTGATCTTTGAGGAATGATGTTCCAAAGGGAGGGAGCCATGACATAAAAGTGTTTCTTTCTAGCCAGACAACATTCCCTAGCTGGCAGGTTACAAAACATACCCATCCCAGATGAGCTGATGGGACTGGTGGATGTGATTGGAAAGAGATTGTCCCTCAGTTCCTCATTCCATAAGAAGCCAATGTTCTCCCGAGTTCTGCCATTATGCAGATATTGAAGGAAATTGTAATAGCATCACAGAATATGACTATGGTCCAATCAAGTCTTACAAACCATTGGAAAAAATGAAAGATGGTTTCAGCTTCTCTTGTCAATGTTATACTATTATAATGTCCTTTTATATTATTTTTTTTCTCTTCTAGTGAACAATCCCATACCTTCCAATTTGAAATCGGAAGCCAAAAAAGCAGCTAAGATTTTAAGAGAATTTACTGAAATAACCTCCAGAAATGGTCCTGACAAGCTCATACCTGGTAAAGAGTGAGATTTTCATTTCTATATGTTATGGAAACCTTGTTCTGCCTTCAGTTATGCTTTCCTCTCTCTTTTTTAAAGTACATCTAAAGCAGTGGTGGGTTTCACAATGTTTTACTACTGGTTCTGTGGGTGTGGCTTCGTGGGCGTGGCTTGGTGGGCGTGGCAGGGGAAGGATACTGCAAAATCTCCATTCCCACCCCACTCCAGGGGAAGGATACTGCAAAATCCCCATTTCCTCCCGATTAGCTGGGACTCGGGAGGCAGAGAATAGATGGGAGAGGGGGCAGTCAGAGGTGGTATTTACCGGTTCTCTGAACTAATCAAAATTTCCACTACCGGTTTTCCAAACTGCTCAAAATTTCCGCTACCGGTTCTCCAGAACTGGTCAGAACCTGCTGAAATCCACCTCTGCTCTAAAGCCTTGTCTTTGCCTACTGAGTTTATTTGAAAAATTATTCTGTAAAGGCATGGATTCTGTATTTACACTGTGAAACGGATTATGAGCCTGTAAAAAGCATATGTTGTTACATTTTAAGGGGCCTGCTGTCTATAAAACCTAAGATAGCATTTAGTAGCCAATGGCAGTAGCACTAGATCAAGAGGGGTTTTTTAAATGTTTTTGCAATCACACTGTGCTTTCTTTCAGATGGATTATAATAATATTATAATATTTGAAACAATATTGTGAAATAATATTGTGAAATAATATTTTATGGCACATTTCCTTTCCTATTCCATTTGCCCTTAGAAATAATGTGTTCTAGAGGTCTAACTTAAAAGATAACTGCTTCCCTGGCTGTCCTGAATATTCAGGTGACATTCAGAATATTAATGATAACAGATCTCATTGCTTCTTGTTCATGAAGCAAAATTTTGTCTCAAAATATTAAGGCCAGGTTACCTTCGGGACCGCATCCTGCCCACATACCTCCCTACGACCGGTCAGGGCCCACAGAGTTGGCCTCCTCCAGGTCCCATCGACCAAGCAATGTTGGTTGGTGGGGCCGAGGGGGAGAGCCTTCTCTGTGGGAGCTCCCTCCCTGTGGAACCAGCTTCCCCCAGAGATCAGGACTATCCCCACCCTGTTGGCCTTCCGTAAAGCAATAAAAACCTGGCTCTTCCGGCAGGCGGGGTGAAAGTGAGACCAACTAGACTAGATATGGGTCTCCCCCCTTGATTGTGAATGTGAGATACTCTTTTTAATTTTTGTACTTTTTAATTATTGTATTTTTTATACTGTGGAATGGATTCTGATATGTTGTGAGCCGCCCAGAGTCCCCCCGGGAGTTGGGCGGCATAGAAATCCATTTAAATAAATAAATAAGAGAAAACTCTACACAGCAGCAGTATTGTATTATTTTTATACCATCAACTAAAACTTACAAATAAATGGACTTTAGAGTTTTCCCTTCCATGGTCTTTTCTGCTTGAATTTTTTGTAATAGAAAACTACTTTTTGTCTTTTTGGAAAAATGTGTTTCTTTTAAAGACTGACTTCAAGCATGACAGTTGCGAGAGCTTATTTTTTCAGTTTTGATTCTGATACAGTAATGATTTCCACTTTGGTAACAACATCTTAGGATAGGAATTTAGAGTTAAATTAGAGTTAAATTGGATTCAGGTCATATAAAATAAACAAATAAATGACTAATTTAATGGCACACTCTAATGAATCAATCTGAATCCAAATCTTATTTTTTCAATTAAATCAGAACCAAGTCTCTCCAGTTTCTAAAGAGCTACAATAATCAAGACAGCTCTACATAAACTGAAAACCCAAATCAGTGTAAAATGACAAGGAATCATTAAATTGAGTTGACAGTTCTTTCTCAAGAATGCTGTAATTATTAGGTCTGTGTAGTGCCTTAGATACGAAGGCAGAATGGTGATCCAGAGAATACAGGGGCAAAAGAGTTGGCTGTACCTGCAACTGTTGAAAAGAAAGACAGGTTTTCTTGAATTTTTGTGGCAGCCCCATGATCCGGGAAGAAAAGCAGCTTTTCTCAGGCACTTCGGTAGCTGTCTAAAGTAAAATTCCTCCATGCCTCCAGCACTCTCAGAGTTCTGTTTAATAAGATTTGTTGAGATAGATTGAATGGAGTTAAAACCATTACCAGAACCGAATTATTTTCAATTTAGAATCAGTTCAACCCCATGTTCCTTGGTGTGGAGACTAACTCTAACAGTTTTCTAATATAAAGCAGTGTTTCCCAACCTTGGCAACTTGAAGATATCTGGACTTCAACTCCCAGAATTCCCCAGCCAGCATTCTCTGGCTGGGGAATTCTGGGAATTGAAGTCCAGATATCTTCAAGTTGCCAAGGTTGGGAAACACTGATATAAAGCAAAGAGGCTGGTCTCTTCACTGCTAACAGGAAGTCTGCAACTGGTTGTTAGCATAATAGCAGCATATTGTAATGGTATGTGGGAATGACACTGGGACACAGGGCATTGAGACACAGCTGGGACAACTGTCAGATAAAAGGCAGCTGAGCCTGCAACAGGAATGTGGGTAGGGCTAGAGGCTCAGAAGAGACCCTCCCTGTTTTCTTGGGTAAAGGGGAAAGTAGAGGGGGAGACAAATAGTTTCAGACTTGGCAAGATTCTGTTAATGTAAACTTACCATAAAGAAATAACGAGAGTTAGTTCATCTGGTCATATTTCCTGTTTCTTCTACCTAGAAAATGGGGCAGGTATTGACTATATAAGTTCATTTGTTAATATTTTTTTTAAAGTACCTCTAATGTAATCTTTAATTGTATTGTTGTTTGTAGCCCATGTAATTGCCAAAGCAAAAGGCCTTGCAATCTTGTCTGTTATCAAAGCAGGATTTTTGGTAACAGCTCGAGGAGGCAGTGGGATAGTCCTAGCTCGCCTGCCTACTGGAGGTAAATTTTTCTTTTCTAATTTAGTGCACTAGACAAACCTTAAGTACCTGCTCTTTCTTGTCCTCCTCTTAAGAACATTAATAGGATGGTTACATCTTTGCATCCCATGTGTCCATTTACTTTCATAATAACCCAAGCTCCAGAGGATGGTAGAGGACAGGAAGGCCTGGAGGAATGTTGTCCATGGGGTCGCGACGGGTCGGACATGACTTCGCAACTAACAACAACAGTACCTTTATGTTCCTTGTTGGACACAACTAGTTGCCTTTGATGCTTTCACACTTTCCTGTGTCCTTATCAGAAATACTCATGACACAACAGTCTCTTTCTTTTGTGGCTTAGAACTTAGAATAACTTTATTGTCACTTTGAATGTACACCAATCAGCATACATTAAAATGAAATTTCATTGCATACAGCTCTCAAAGGGTCACCACCTCCAATATACCCTACATAAACATCAATCAATCAATCAATCAATCAATCAATCAATCAATAAATAAATAATTATGTACCCTGTTTCCCCCAAAATAAGACATCCCCTGATAATAAGCCCAAACGGGCTTTTGAGTGCATGGCAATAAGGCCAAGCGCTTATTTCAGGGTTCAAAAAAATATAAGACAGGGTCTTATTTTTGGGGAAACACGGATATATACCCACATATATTATATGACATAGAGAAACAACACAGTCTAGTTCAGATGTATACATGTACATGGCGAGAAAACGAATCTTGCGAGCTTACCAGACATATGGCATAGGGAACTAAGTTTTGGACTTTGGTGAGGTGACTTTGCTTTCTACTATTTTTCTTACTTAGATAAGCTTTGTTTCTTCTCTTGTTCTTATTGGATTATTCTTGAAAACTCTTATTGAATTATTCTTGAAAACTCTTTCTACCACCTTTCGATTTTTTACTTTATCCAAATTAAGCAGTCAGCATAGTCACAAGGTTTCTCAAAATTACCTTTATAGGCTGGTCTGCTCCTTCTGCCATAGGAATTGCTGGCCTTGGTGGTGGATTTGAAATTGGTATTGAGGTGAGTATTGAGTTGTGATATTACATTGAATAGTTCTAAAAATGACTAAAAAGTAAATTAGACAACAATCTGAAATATTTGGTAATGTTTTAAAAGTCGTGCAATATGTAAAACAGCAACAGTGAACCAAGTGGGAGTCATCCTTTATGATCAAAGGGAGCAGTTGTTTTCTGAGAGGATTTTAACTAGATTTAGATTTAACTAGATTTACTAGATTTAATATGATCCAATAATGTTAGAGATATTGCATTTTCTGGAATCCCATTTTTTCTTTCTTTTTTGCAGAGGTGATTTAAGTTATTAGCTCTCGGTGTTAATAAGATCTTAGCCAAGCATACAACATTTTTGCTTTTACATTCATTTTCTTTCCATATTTATTTATATTTTCAAAATAATTCCATGGGAGTTTATTCTGCATTGATATACGTTATGACCTGGAAGAACGAATATTTACAGTGGATAGCTGCTTCATAGCCAGTAGTTTGCAAACTAGTTTTTCCAGTTATGCAGATGTATTCTGCTTTCTTTAAGAATTATATTCCAAGATGAAAATAAGAAAATAATGTATCAAAGTTTGTGGATTAAAAGAGGAACATGGTTCCTCTATATGATGATTAATTGATTTTGCTACAGGATCCTGAGGTTTTGATTCAAAACAGTTGTATTGCCCACATTTGTCTTGCAATTGTCAATTATCAAAGCCAAGCAATGAACTGAAGTAAATTGGCGGGGATGACACAACTATTCCTCTGGCTGTGCTTTATCTATCCAGTCTCCCACCATTGCTGTTTTCTGGAAGGAAATAAAACCTATGTGAGTTGTAAAATTAGAAAATTAGAAAGTGAAGCTTGCTCAGAAGTTTTTCTGAGTTGAAGAACCATGCCAGGGTCTCTAATAAAATAACAGAATAGGAAGGGATATTAGACCTTCTAGTTCCACCCCCTGCTCAACCAGGAAACCCTATACAATTTAGACAAATTGTTGTCCAATCTCTTCTTAAAAACATCTAGTTTTGGAACACCCACAACTTCTGGAGGTAAGTCACTCCACTGATTAATTGTTCTGTCAGGAAATTTCTCCTTCGTTCTAGGTTGGTTCTCCCCTTGATTCATTTCTATCCCTTGCTTCTTGTCCTGCCTTGGTGCTTTGGAGAATTGGTTGGAACCCCCCCCCCCATTCTTCTTTGAAGCAGCCCCTCAAATATTGGAACACTGCTATCAGTTTACCCCTAGTCCTTTTCAATTCCTGCAACCATTCTTCATATGTTTAGCTTCCATCCCCCTAATCATCTTTGTTGCTCTTCTTTGCACTCTTTCTAAAGTCTCAACATCTTTTTTATATTATGGTGACCAAAACTGGATGCAAATTTCCAAGTGTAGCTTTACCAAGGCACTATAAAGTGATACCAACACTTCATGTGATCTTGATTCTATCCCTCTGTGAATGTAGCCTAGGATTGCATTGCCTCTTTTGGCAGCTGCAGCACATTGCTGGCTCATATTTAAGTGACTGTCCAAGATCCCTCTCACAGTTATTACTATTGAGCCAGGTTACCCAGGTTGACTTGGTGGGAAATAGCCTTTGACACATCCACTAGAAATGATGTGTGTGACCTTTTCAAGCATTTATGTAGTTTATAGGATGGTGATACAGTTTCATAGCTAGTCACGTGGCAAATCTTGCATCTACCATAGATCATTGTAGGGCATATGATTTCTCTGGTTTGACAAATAATGAGGGTTTCAGCAGGTTTGCTCAAGCATACTTCTCAGCCTAATAATTCTTCCTTTTTTCTTCCCCTCCAAGATTTTTTCTGCTCTTTTCAAAGTCAACCAAATCGCTCCTTTTCACTCAAAGAAATGTTGCTTTTCTGCAGCAGTGTTTGGGACTTGCATTTAATTCCATTCTGATTGTGTCAAGGCAAGTGAAGACAACATTCGGACAAGTTCAGAATGAATGTTTATATTGCAGTTCCTAATAAAGAGTTTGTCTTCCTTTAATTTACCATGAGATGATAGCCACTTAAGTTACTTCATTGATCCTAGGGAATTATCAAAACACACTGAGAAAGAATTCAAGAAATCGCTCCCCCTCTGTCTCTCATACACAGTGGTTTTGTTATTACATTATACTAAGTTGGAGGTGATCAGTCTGACCTAGATTCCTCACCTATTGCCCCAGTTGTGATTGATAACAGAGAATATCAGTCACAACTGCCAAAGTTGCATGAGATTTCTCTACAAAATCACAAAACTTTAATTCAAGGTTGCTGAAATCTCATGAATTCTTACATTTTTAACATTAAAAAAAAGGTACAGTATTCTTATATGTGCCTGTAATGTATCTTGACAAACAACGACAGGCATTTTATTGTTTACCTTTGCACTAAGCCAAGATTTTTTTCAACAACCCATAGTTTGGTTCTGGAAAAAGACTTAACATTAAATTCTTTTTTTCTCTCCTATTCCACCCCCAAACTGCTGCCATCAGGTATCAGATCTTGTGGTAATATTGAACCATGAAAGAGCAGTTGAAGCTTTTGCAAAAGGTGGAAATCTTACTCTGGGAGGAAATTTCACGGTGGCAATTGGACCTTTAGGAAGGCAAGTATCATTAATACCCTGTAAAGTCAGAGTGCCTGAAACTCTTTCTCTGCTCCTTATTTAATTGTTTCCTGAAAATTGAAAAATTGTACTGTTCATCTTACGCTTGGAGAGTCATTCGAGCAAAACATGTAATACCACTTCCCTGGCTCCTGTACCAATTCCCAGCGCCTGAGGGAATTCACCTAAATTAATGTTTCTCCATGTCAGAACATTTGCGTGCAAAGGGGTACAGAATAAGGCAGTTACAACCTTTTCAGGCTCTGGACTCAAACCACTCACTAATGACTACCTGAAGGCCCATCAAGTGCTTCTTTTTATCTGTACGTGTTATTTATATTTCTCTTCCCCTTCTTTTTTCTTTTTTTTTCCTTTACTTTTAGAGAAGAAAATATGAAAAGAGTCAATTTGGGGTAGTGGTTGAGGCACCAGGCTAGAAACTAGCTGACTGCATGCTCTAGTCTTGCCCTAAGCATGAAAGCTGGCTGGTTGACTTTAGTCCAGTCACTCTCAGCCCAACCACCTCACAGGATTGTTGTTGTGAGGAAAAGAGGAGGAGGAAGGAGCATTACGTATGTTCTTTGCCTCAAGTTACTTATAAAGTAATAAAGGCGGGATAAAAATCTAATGAATAAAAGATGTACATGAACTTATTTTTGCTTACTTTCTACAAGTTCTAGACTTGGTTATCAAACAGTAGTTCAAGGTTGTTGGTTTTTTTTTCAGATCTTTGGAAGTATTTCTTTGAATAGATGACTGTGATATGTTTTGAAACCGCAAAATATTGCAAGAAGGAACCTAAAAGGAAGTAACGTGTGTACCAAGGTTTATTTTGGACTGATAACATGACTTGGAAGGAATTTCACTGAAGGCAAATCTTTCAGTACTAAAAATTCTGCAAAACACTTGCATGTTTGCCTCACGTACCACCTTTCTTGAAGTAGTGACAAGTTTGGCAGAGATTTTACATGTGTCATTCTTTGGGTGCTTAAAATTGCCCACAGGGCCACATTTTATACCAGCTGAGGCTTCTGGATACTTTTCAAGGGTAGCCCCATGTAGAACACATTACAGTGCTCCAAACAGCAGATGACCAGAGCATGAGGCCTAGCGGAGAGCCTCCTTAACCAGGAAAGGGCATAATTGGCACACAATACAAAGTTGAGCAACAGTGAAATTAAAAGTTCAGTAAGGTTTAATAAATATGTTGATATTAGTGAGGAGAATGTTTATTTTATTTATTAATCATACTTCTGCCCTGTTGCAATCAGTCTCTCAGTCGCCCACTGAGATTTTAAAATTGCCATCATTAGCTTAAATCCAATCCGAATAATAACGATAACAATAACATGAATAATAATCATATCAAAACCCATAGAAAAACACAGAAAATGGCAAGAAAGCAGATGTAAACTTAAGGCAAGTTTCTCCAAAACAGTTCAGCTTTTAACATTTGCTAGAAGAGCAGAGGATTATTGACTCAGCATTTTAGTGCCATGATAGCTTTTAACTAGGGGTTTTCCAATTAACTAATTCCATTATATCTAATTATAAGATTCAATTAACAGTTTACTAGAAAAACAAGCCTTCCTTGAGTTCAATTCCGGATAAATGTATTGCCATGATCGTGCAGATTTCACAATAGCAGTAGGAGAGCGGTTTTGCGTTGCCTTCTTTTAGAAGTTTTTTTCAACTTCCTAATCTAGCCTGAAGAGCTGAGATTTCCTTTTGGTGTCCCATCCACTTGCTGATCAGAAAGCCAAGGTTGACGAGGTGCTGTCATCTACCGAGGGAGTAGTTTATTGCTATTGGTGTAATTTTCCAGCAGTCTAGTTCAGATTCTATTCTATTCTATTCTATTCTATTCTATTCTATTCTATTCTATTCTATTCTATTCTATTCATGTTGTTTTCTACCTTTCTTAGAAATCTAGAAGGGGATGTGGCACTGCGGAGCTCTGCTGCTGTGTATACCTATTGCAAATCTCGAGGACTATTTGCCGGAGTCTCTTTGGAAGGAACTTGCTTAATTGAAAGAAAAGAAACCAACAGCAAGTATGTTTAAATGAATAGCCCAATGTGCTTAGTTCAACGTTTACATGCTGTGGTGTGAAAAAAACCACAACATAAACAGAAGTGTTTTGTTTTTAAAAATTATCTCTTGAAAATGCTGCATCTGGTTTATATGAAATAACAAGAGGAAATGTTAATTTCAGCCGTCAGCATCTTTAAATTGGATTAGAACTGGAATAGATTCAAAGTACCTTTGCATTTATGAAAAAGGAATATTGATAAAATGACAATGACGATCACTTTTGAGATGTTTATTACACAGAAAACTAGTTTGTAATCAAAATGCAGCCTGAAATGCTTTAGCTGGGAGAAATTACTAAAGGATTATAGTTTGTAGAAAGCCTGGTTACTTAATCATGAAATACTGAGCATCTTGTTTTATGTACCCTTCTGGCACATATATAAATGTTTGAAGGTTTTGTTTGTGTACATTCTTCCAAGACTTTGTATATTTATGGGAGGGACTCCAACTAATGTAGATCATGAATTCACAGATATTGGAACATCCTGAAAGAAAGCCATGGCTCAAACCTGAACACTCAATGCAACAGCCCAGATCCCACTTATTGCAACATGCAGGTTTCATATTTAGTTAGCATGCGAAGAAAGTTTACTAGGAACATGAAGTGTTTACTTCAGTTTACTAGGAACATGAAGTGTTGTGTCCCGTCCCGTCCCCCAACTTTGTAACCTGCCCGGAGTCCCTGAGAGTGAGTTGGGCAGCCATATAAATTTTCTTAAAGAAAGAAATAAAACTTTGTGGACTAACATAAAGGATTTTTGTTTGTTGGTTTTTAGGTTCTATGGCCGAGATATTCGTGCCAGCGCCATTCTGTTTGGTGATATTTCTCCTCCACTTCAGGCACAAGATCTTTATGATATCCTTGGGTCTTTTACTCTTCAATATGAAGTTGAGGAAGGGAGAAGCTATGGTAGTGCACCAGTGGCCAAAGAACCAAGAAAGGTTTGTGTTAACCTACTTCATGCCTGCTTAGTTCCTTCTTATGATGTATGTTTTTCTGTACTTCTAACCATTTATTGTTTCAGTTGAACGAGGGCAAGGAAACCTACCTCCTGCCACTAGTATCATGACAAAAGCCCTGAAAAGTGCTCTTAAAGATTTATACCTGCAAATATAAAAGAAGGAAAAGGACTTTCTTAAATTAACTGCCATTCCCCCCCCCCCATTCTTAACTAGGACAGCAGAGATTTTAAATTGTTTGGCATACAATCTGAAGCAGATCCTTCTCTATTGTCTATGGGGATTCTCAACCATCCAGGTCATGGTTGTCTCAAAGGGACTTTTTTTCTTTGTTTTTCCTCGAAGATGTTCACTTCTTGGGTGAGAAGTGAAAGGTCTTCAAGGAAAAACAATGAAAGTCCAGTTGCCCCTTGAAAAAGGCAGAATTCTTAAAGTGAATATAAAGATAAAACCAGCAAATTTGTCTTTTGGGCTTAATGGAAAAACAATTTGGAACTTTGAAGTTATTTATGTTGTTAGCAGCAAGACTACTTTATGCACGAAAATGCAAAAGGACATTTTGACTCCCACAATGGACAAATGGCTGCGAAAGTTGATGGAGCTGGCAGAGATGGCTAAATTGACTGCTTTGATTAAAGAAAAGAACATCTTTTGTTTCTACTTGGAAACTGCTTCTGGACTTTGTGTTTGAAGTGGAAAAAAAGAGCCGAGGTGGCGCAACGGTTAGAGGCAGGTACTGCAGACCACTTTAGCTGACACTGATCCGCAGGTCAGCGGTTCAAATCTCACCGGCTCAAGGTTGACTCAGCCTTCCATCCTTCCGAGGTAGGTAAAATGAGGACCCAGATTGTTGAGGGCAATATAAATATACATTGCTTACTGGTGTAAACCGCTTAGAGAGTGCTTGCACTGTGAGGCGGTATATAAATCTCACCAAAAAAAAAAAAGAAACTTTGATTTTGGGTTTTACTGATTAAATAGATTTTTTGTTATAGAAATGGCTAGTTTATACTATTTATGGAAAAGTTAAAAAGTTGAGGTTTGATGTTACTGTCTTATTCTACTGCATCAGAGGGAGTCAGAAGTCAATGCCTCCCTCCTTCTTTCCTACACTTTTCTCTACCCCCTTTCCCTTCTCTTTGTTCCCTACTATTTGCTTTTGTATTTTTGTATTTTATATTATAAGCCAATTTTTTAAAAAGAAAAGCACCTTTGGTCTATTCTATTTAATTCCCCAGAGAAGGTAAACATGTGAAAATAGGAGGCAGGTACTCTTGAGTGACCAGTGTTTTCAATAGTACATGAAAACCATAAAGATATTCCAATGCTCTGTTCAATTCCACCTGGTAGCTATGATTGCTCTGGTTTTCATTAACAAGGCAGCCCCTTGATGTGATGTGCTGCAGTGGACTCAAAGACTTGTTACTAATGCGTGGATAATGAAGTGTAAGCTATCTCAGTTGAGGAGTTTTAGGTGACGTGAGCATTAAATGGTGAAGAGCTGCTCTTGATATCCAGGCCCCCAGAGAAAGAGCCAAATGTAACAATATAGTATCCATAAACTGTGACAGTATACTTTTTCAGGCTGGAGTCAGACTCATGCAGAATTAGCTAATCACAGACTAAAATAATTACTCATAGAAAGTGTGTGCATGTTCTAAAAATTATTCCATATCTTTCTTTTCCCACATACTTAATTAACCAACAGTCATATTGGCTAGGAAATTATGACAGTTGTAATCCAGTATGTTTATAAGGTATCAGGAAACTGTTTATGATGTATATTGATAATAAAGGTTTTGGCTGTTTCCTGACAGAATTATGCAAAGCAACAGCCAAGTAGGACACCACAGAACATTCCGCCAGAAGGTAATGTGCAATTTGCAATATTGCTCGAAAAATGCTTCCCCCTCCCCCAATAGTGCTACTTTGTGCAAGGTGATACAGGTCCAGCCCCCTTTTTTTGTCTTTTCAGTAGATAGACCAATTACCTCACAGATGAACAAAATCAAACTTTTTTTTCAAAGAAAAATATAAAACATTAAAAATAACTTTTAACTCTAAATATTAAAATGCGGACATTCATTTATGGAGAAGTTCTATTACAGAGCCATCCAAATTAGAGGTGGTATTCAGCAGGTTCTAACCAGTTTTGGAGAACCAGTAGCGGAAATTTTGAGTCGTTTGGAGAACTGGTAAATACCACCTCTGACTGGCCCCGCCCCCATCTTATTCTCTGCCTCCCGGGTCCCAGCTGATCAGGAGGAAATGGGGATTTTGCAGTATCCTTCCCCTGGAGTGGGGTGGGAATGGAGATTTTGCAGTATCCTTCCCCTGCTACGCCCACCAAGCCATGCCCACCAAGCCACACCATGCCCACTAAGCCATGCCCACAGAACCAGTGGTAAAAAAAATTTGAATCCCAACACTGATCCAAATCACATAACTGTCAGCTTAATTAAGAAATCTGGTCTTCTAGATAACACTGGTCTGCTCCTAATAAAAAATGATCTGCAGGTTTCTGGAGAAAGACTGTTCTCAGTATTAATACAAACCACAAATAGATCCTAAGGAAAGCATGCTATATTTGAACCCACCCTGAATGACAGATAATGGTTGAAGATATATGTACTGTAGTTCCCAGCTTTTGCAGAGAAATAAAAACTTGAGGTTTGGGGCCACATAGAAAACAGAAATCAAATCTACAGTAGTGCAACATCCTTGCTAAACATCTTAACAATTTCTTCAGAAACAGAAGAGTCCTGAGAAATATATTTTTTCTCCTGCACTTACCTGGTCTTCCATTTTCCTGAGAAAAGTTTAATTGGAAGCTGAGGGGAAATAATTATAGTGCTCTGCTTTTCTCAGTCTTCTTTCTGACCTTTGACTGTTCTTTTTAAAATGATCAAACCTTTTGGACATAGAGAGAGAGGGTTTGGAGTAATCTGACTCCGTATGTGGTGAAGAGTCCCACTCTCACCTACATGGATGCATAGTGAATGTCTGAAACAGTGATGTATGTATTGTGACTAAGGCTACTTTTAGACAATACGGCAAAGATAATGTTGGCCAAGGAATGCAAGAACCTTTAGCAGATAAAAGTGACAGTAAATGACATCTAGAGCCAGTTTGGTGCACAAGTAGTCTTCAGGTTATGATGGCAATTGAGACTGCAGTTTCCTTTGCCAAGTGATAGGGTTATAAAGTGCAATTTTATGGGAACACATCATATGTTGCCACAAAAAGGACGCTTCGTGACAACATTTCATGGTTGATCTGCCATTCTTTAAGAACATTGTAATGTTTTCACTTCTTTTTCCTTGGTTCAAAGTGACATTGTGTTGTATTATATTTTGTTATTGAGTCGACTTCCAGTAGACCTTGTGATATCTGTCCCAACTCAAAGGGCTGCTAGGCAAACAATGTTAGTCAAGATACATTCATAACACTAAACAAAAAATGCAAATACACATAGCACCGTTAAATTTTTTTAAAAACTTCTTGATAAAGCACAGCCATTTTAAAAAGGGGGGGAAACCAGGGCAGTGAGCCTGGAAATGGTGTTATAAATGAAGCAACTCCAAAATTTGACAGTGTTTTTCCTTGTCCTGTGGTCAAACAAAGACAAATTAAATCCACCTCTTTAAAACAGTTTAAAACAATCTTTAAGTAGTGACTGAATTTCTGCATTCATACAATATAATAACAGAGGATTTTTGAATTGGTCAATAGAACATTCATTGCAATTTTTTCATTTTAATCAGCCTGTTTCAGTAATGTCTTTCCATCAGGAGTTAAGCATGTTAAAGCATGTTTTAACATACACTCTAATTCTTCCTCTTCATTATTATCTTTGTTTTCTACTTTGTAATTAAAGACTTTGGAGGAAGAGTATAAACAGAGAAAACATGTAAAAAGAATAAAGTAAATAGTAACATACAAATAAATAAAGGATCTATACTGTTATGAGGATTACAGTGTTCTAGTATATCATTAATTACTTATGAATTATAAACTACATGATTTACAAAACTAGGAATTACTATTAAGAGTACGTAATTAAGTTCATTGTAAATACAGTATAAATCACAAACTGAAATTATACTATAATACATTGAATCAAATCTGAAAATCTTTTTATTTTTCTTATGCTGATCGGTTGAGGATATTATTCCTCAAGTAGTGGAGATTATTTTCTTGGTACATTAAATGTTTCAACCCTCATCAATTTTCCATTATTTATATCACACATTTTCAAAGAAAAATTCAATTTCCTCCCATAATCTTTTTAAATTTCTGCTTTGTGAAGACATAATGTGTTGTATCAAATAATCACCACCTATTAAGACTGGGCTTTCTCTTCTGTTGCTTTATGTCTTGTAGTAAGCTAGTATTTAGTCTCCTCTCTTTGTTTTCTTAATACTGTAGTTCCTGACTACCTTGGGCCAGTAGTTTTAGCATTGTAATAGGAAAGGTAGTAACTATCATATAGAATGTGTTAACTAACATAGTAATGTTCTGAATTCTTCTATAGCTCCAAGAACATCAAACAGACTTTATCCTGAGCTTCCCAAGAACTACACTGCAATGGGTAAGTATTTATAGTATTATAAGTCATAGTAGTCAGTCACAGAATTATAGAATTCAGGAAATTGTTTGAATAGAAGTAAATGAAGGCTTCTGTGATATTGGTCCACTTCTCCACATATGAACTCAAAGAGGTTCACAGAATCTTAGAACACTCATATAAAAGAGATGCAGTTTCTGTTGCAATGTTGTGATGCCTGTTTTGTCATTTGTTCTTGCTTGCTCGACCTACAGATGCCCATTTAGAAATTTATTCCAGTTTACAATTTAAATATGATTTATGAGATTGGGATACAATATTTAAGGGGAGATTAAAACATACAGCTTTTGGTAAGGGGCAACACACAGATACACATATTGGTTACAGTTATTTAGAATCTCAGCAGTTTTGGCCTACCAGAATAGATCACATAGAATAAATCATTACTGTCTATTGCAGTGTTTCTCAACCTTGGCCACTTTAAGATGTATGGACTTCAACTCCCAGAATTCCCCAGCCAGCATGGCTTTCTAGGGAATTCTGAGAGTTGAAGTCCACACATCTTAAAATAACCAAGGTTGAGATATATTGGTCTATAGAATGCTACTTTTTGGTGTTACTTTGAAAGATACCAATAATCCAGAGTTCTTTAAACTTCTAATTTAGTGTTCTTATGCTCACATGACCAAAACAACCAAAGTTTTGGGCCCTGGACTGGCAAGGCAGTATAGTCTTGTTGAAAAAGAAAGTTGCGTAAACTGACGAAGTATTAGTACCACTTTATAAAGCTTTAGTAAGACCGCACCTGGAATACTGCATCCAGTTTTGGTCATCAAATTACAAAAAAGATGTTGATACTTTGGAAAAAGTGCAAAGAAGAGCAACTAAGATTATTAAAGGCCTGGAGACTAAAACATATGAAGAACGGGTGCAGGATTTGGGTTTGGTTAGTCTAGAGAAAAGAAGGACTAGGGGGGACATGATAGCAGTATTCCAGTATTTGAGGGGCTGCCACAAAGAGGAGGGGGTCAATTTATTTTCCAAAGCACCAGTGGGCAGGACAAGAAACAATGGATGGAAACTAATCAAGGAAAGAAGCAACCTGGAACTAAGGAAAAACTTTCTAACAGTGAGGACAATTAACCAGTAGACCAACTTGCCTTCAGAAGTTCTGGGTGGTTCATCACTGGAGGTTTTTACGAAGAGACTGGACAGTCAGTTGTCTGAAATGGTACAGGATCTCCTGCTTGAGCAGGGGGTTGAACTAGAAGACCTCCAAGGTCCCTTCCAGCTCTATTCTGATTGATGTTTGAGGCAATCTTATTTCTCTTTCAGCTTGAATACAGACTATTGCTCACTACATTCTGTACAGGCATGACCTACAAATGTGTGTGTGTGTCAGGGGTGAAATGCTACCGTTTGGCCCGGTTTGGGCGTACCGGTAGCGGCAGCCGCCGGTGGTTCGGAGAACCAGTAGCGGTGGCAGCGTGAGGCTCCGCCCGAACGTCGGCCTTTTCTTTTTTTTAACCCTCTGCGCATGCACAAAGCCTTCTGCGCATGCACAGAGGGTGAAAAAATGCACGCATCCGAACCGGTAGAGAAGGTAAGTAGATTTCACCGCTGGTGTGTGTATGTGTGCATATGTGTGTTCTATATTGGCTCAGTGGAAAATAGGTTGGAAAAATCAAAGTGAATGTTTCTATGTAAGTAAAACATTATGGTATGTTTCATACTATGCTCAGGGCTGTTTTCAGAAGGTGGAGAGCAAATCAAATCTTTATTATGGTAATAGACCAGCATAAATAAATAGAACAAAATATACAGAGTTTATATTCCCCTTCTATTTTTTGCCTATCATTCCTCCATTCTTCCCCTCCCCCCCCCCAAAGTAAATAGGAAGGAACAAATTTTCATTTTACATATTCTTATTTATCCTGATTCTAGAAAACTTGCTTGGTAAACTTTTTTGGCCAAAGTCCTCCAATCCTGGAGCATACAAACTACATTTAGGTTGAAACACCATATCCAACACCTCTGGTCCCAGCATTTTTTCTCATTACTCTATTATTTTCTCCTCTGCTCCAGAAGAATTTGATTCTCAGGGTGTGGTGTCTGGCTAAAAGAAGCTTAAAGTAACAGAGTTAGGTGTGTGTGAGAGAGAGAGAGGGGGGCGGAGGGAAGGAATGGAATGGAGAAATAATAATAGAACAGAATAGAATAGGACTATAGAATTTCCCCCACTTGTTAACTGGCTAATTGCTAGTTCAGTAAACTTTCACAAATTTCCTTTCCAAGTGAGAAATTTCAATATATTACATGTGGTTTATTTAATTTATATAGCTGCCCAGTTCAACCAAGTGACTTTATGCCTGGGTTCTCCCACTCTGTTGCTGTCAGGATAGCAACAGCTGACATAAACACTAAACAGAATAGTAAAAATTGTCAGCCTTTTATAAGTGCTGCAAAAAAAATTTAGCTCCTTCTGGATGAAATTGTCCTGTTCAGAACTTGGTAGAATCCTAACATTTTGTCTAAGGCATACTTTGGAGATACTACAAGTTCAGTTCCAGACCACTGGAATAAAGTAAATAGTGACACATAAGATTTTTTTGTTTCACATTGCATATAAAATTTATGTTTACACTACACTGTAGTCTCTTAAGTGTGCAATAGTTATGTCTAAAAACCCACAATGAATGTACCTTAATTAAAAATACTTTGTTGTTAAAAAATGCTAAATCTGAGCCTTTGGCAAGTCATAATCTTTTTGCTGGTGGAGTGTCTTGTAAAGAAAACCTACAATACCTGTGAAGCGCAATAAAGAAAAGCATAATAAAACGAGGTATGCCTGTCTTTGCAGCCAGAGACTTGGATATAAACGTTTCCTATTAGATATTATTCAGTCAGTTAGTGGTGGGTTTAATTCCTTTAGTCAGAGAAAGCAAAGGATTGCCTTCTGAACTACAGTAGTTTATTTTCTATAGAAACATATAAAATTGATTTTGTTCTTTAACTTCACTGTCCTTGCGAGCATTTTATTCCTTTGAACAATTTGCATGTTTATGCTAAAATTTAAATAACTCTAGTTTGGCTATTTGTTGGAGTCAGGATATGACAAATAGCAAAGATCTGTTTGTTTAAAACCTGGCACATATAAAGGGACATAATTTTCCATTAAACAGGTTCATTATCCAAAGATAACACTGATAGTAAGTAGGGCTCCTTAGTTGTTTTCCAGAAGCCTAGTATACATATAGTACATAGTACACTATGTACACTATAGTATGTATATATATATAGTACATATATAGTACTATAGTATGTATATATACACACTATAGTATGTATATATATAGTACATATATACTCGACAGAAAATAACGTATGTATGTATGTATGTATGTATGTATGTATGTATGTATGTATGTATGTATATCTAGGCATCCTAATATATGTATACTGAGGTGCTGAGCAAATACTAGCTCTTTGTTTATCTCGCCTGGAATCAGAGATCAACATATTCATTCTACACAGTAGTAATCATATCAAACGGTACATTTATTTATTTAGCATATGGCATATCATATATGGACTAGCAATATAAATTCAACTAGATTAGTAGAACCCAATAAAATATAAATGTCAAAAAGATCTATGTTCAAACCAAACCATCTAACCATTGAAGTTTAGCATTGTTTAAATTTAAAAAGAAACCAGATACGGGACCAATATATTCCCTCGGCTTACAGCCAGTTATGATGTGGTCAGTAGTTTGACGTGAGATCCCGTAGTCACACTGAGGGAAGGATACTATGCCCCATTTATACAGAGAGTCCCAGAAGACACCATGTGAGGTGTGAATCCTATTTAAGTTTGTCCATTGCTGACATGGCAGTTCAAAGCTTTTTTTGTGGGCTCATTTATATGTTTTCCTATCACTGGGCATTGACTTTCCATTGGGAATTGATGTTAAAGTTGTTGGGCAGATGTTGTGCAAATCCAGGGGCTTCCGGGATTTGAGTCTTCCTGCTAATAAATAAGGAAGGTCGGCATGCACCAGTAGGAGTGAGTTATTCGTATTTTTTTCTGTATTCTCTGACTAGTGCAACTTGCCTCCGTAAAGCTGGCAGTGCTATATGGCTCGGAATGGTAAGCCAGCAAGCGGAGTGGTTTTAATACATCCGTTTATAATCCTCATAGTGTCTTTGAGTCTGGCATCTAACTTACTAATATGGCAGCTGTTAAGGGGCACAGTATTCTGCTGCAGAGAAGACCAGCCCTAGGACTGATGATCTGAGGGTGGTCCCCATTTAGTTCTATATAATTTCTGGAGTATGTTGTTCCTAGTATTGATTTTTATGGTATAGTACAGGATGGATAAAAATTGATGGTTTTAAAAAAAAAACATCAACAAAATCAGATTTTTTAAATTTAAATCGGATTTTTTTTTATTTTTATCAAATTTATTTTAATAAAATGCTTTTGGAGTAAAAAAAATCTATCTAAAGATAGTTTTCTATCTAAGATACATTAATAATTTAGTTTATTCAGCATGAAATGGAGCTTAGTTATGTAGCATGAGGCTGTATATTCTGCAATATTTACATTTTGGGTAAACTCATTCAGTAAATCCAAGCTCTGCAAGCTGAGATAACATGCACTGCATTGATGCATTCAAACAATTTCACAGTAACCATGAGATAAATCATAAAACAAAGTTCAGGAATATTCCTTTATCCCATTGTTTTGCGAATCTATGTAGACTACAAACTGTATGATTGTTTGAAGAGAAATACATCTCTTCAAACAATGAAGAGAAATACATACACCAGGCTCTAAGTGTGAGGAGGAAGGGCAAGCAGTTAAAATGAAAGTAAAACCTTCTAAGCAGCTTATAAATATAATATTAAAGAGCACCTGTCATTTCAGATCCATCAGGGCAGCGCGGCATCCACTCACCTGCTACCTGCCATGTCCTTCACCTTGTTCTGTCACTGCCGCATCACCATTTAAATTTAAATCGAGTTGATTTAAATCAAACCTTTTTACTAGTGATTTAAGTCATGATTTCAATCATGATTTCAGTCGACTTGATTTAATCCACCCTGGTATAATATATGGTATAGTATAGAGCAGTGATGGCGAACCTATGGCACGGGTGCCACAGGTGGCACGCGAAGCCATATCTGCTGGCACGCGAGCCGTTGCCCTAGCTCAGCTCCAGCGCGCATGTGCATGCCCGCCAGCTGATTTTTGGCTCACGCAGAGGCTCTGGGAGGGTGATTTCGGCCACCGGAGGGCCTCCGGGGTGCTGGGGGGGGAGTGTTTCCGCCCTCCCCAAGCTCCAAGAAAGCCTCTGAAGCCTGGGGAGGGCAAAAAACGGGCCTACTGGGCCTACTGGAAGTCGGGAAACAGGGGAGTGGGGGGGGTCGCGCATGCATGCACAGGGGGTGGGGCAAGTGGGGGGCTTTGAATTATGGGTGTGGGCACGCACACACGTGCAATAGCACGTGCGTGCACTATTTCGGCACCCGAGGAAAAAAAGGTTCGCCATCACTGGTATAGAGTATATGATAGTAATGTACTCACAGACTCTTGTGCATAATATCCTTACATTAGTTCATAGAAATTAGTAATATTTTTCCCTTTTCAAATAGCAAATAGCTGAGTATGCATTGTGGTTTCTAAGCGTAGACATAGTTTGTACAGAATAGGCTTATAGGAAGGTGGCTCCCATACTACAGTTGTCAATATAGAAACAGAAACAGTTAGGTTGCAAACTTAGTAAGGATGAAGGAAATGTGCCCTGTTGAGCAAAATAAGTTATTTTATCAGAAAGAAGGGACATTACATTATCTTGCATATCATGTTTTATGAATATCATATCTATGGGGGAAAAAACAATCATTCAGAGAGATTTTTGTAGAAAACCAAATACTACTACTGGTAGTACTGTAGAACACATCTAGCAGCACAAAGGAGGTAAGGCTTTGCCTTAATAGCTATATTTAACTGCATCCTTGAGTAACAGCTTTCGTAATATCATTGAAAAAGGTACTTAAATAATAATGTTTGCCTCTCATAAGAACAGACTGTGGATGTCTCTTTGAAGCAGGTAAAATATTTATGTTAAACCAGGGGTCCACAACCCCCGGTCCATGGACCGGCGCCGTGCGGCACAAACAAGTGAAGCCCCATCCGTTGGATGCAGGCAGGATGGAAAACCACGCCTCCTCCGGTCCACAGAAAAATCTCTCTCCACGGAACCGGTCCTTAGTGGCCAAAAGGTTGGGGGCCGCTGTGTTGTACTGTTTCGGGGTAATCAGGACTGATGCTCATAAACTCCAATATATTGGGTTCCAATATATTTGTAATATTTTTAAGGGAATAACCTATAGTTAGTTATAAACTATAAGGGTAGCAAGCCAGATCAAGGTGACTGATAGATATGTACAGTATATCTGAAGATCCATAAGCAAAAGTATAATCTATATGTTTATAAAACATGACATGCAACACTGAATCCTTTCCCCTTTTAAGGAGATTCTCTGGTGGAACTTAACAGCTGATTTTAAAGAAAAATATTCATGTATTTCATAGTATCTATCTTGCTGTTTTAACTAATCTAAATTCCCTTAATGCTGTTCCTAAAGCAGGAAATCACAGCAATCTTGTTAAGATTATTTTGTAAGGGCTCAGCTACAATAAACATTGCTGTGATCGATTCTGCAATCGTTCTGAACGAAGCCTCTTTTTTGGCCTGTACTTTCTTGAAATGACAAAAAAGAAAAAGTTGCAGTGTAGCAAGGATTTTAAAAAAAAAACTTGAAAAAGCCATTCTCCTGCTGAGCCAGCTGGTTGTAAAGGCACATAGCAACTGAGGTCAGTGCATGCTAGAACTAGAAAATTGAGGTCTTTGTTTTATGTGTGTTTTGGGCCAATGCCATTGTGTTAAACTTACTGAATAATAGGCAGGCACTAGAAACATGTATTTTTCTAGCATTCTTAATTTGGTACTTCTGCTGTTTTTGCCAAAGAAATAAATTCTTACAGTGTGCAATAGTCTTTCAGCCAACCATTGAAAATATCACTAAAACTTTAAAACTCTTCTCCATCCAGCAGTGCAGTAGCTTGAATTTTGAGGCAAGTAATAAAGGTTACAGTACTTAAACAATACAGAGATACAGGGGCGGGTTGCTCACTTACCGATACCGGTGCGCTGCGCGCGCATCTCCATATTTCGTGTGCACGCGTGCCCCCTTGCACGATTTTGCTTCTGCGCATGCGTGGAAGCAAAATCTCGCTGAAATCTCACGCGTGCACTCGTCCCCTCGCGAGATTTCGGTGAGATTTTGCTTCCGCGCATGCGCAGAAGCAAAAAAGCCCAAAAATTATTTTAAAAAGATGGCGATGCGCACGATGGACTGGCGAAGACAGCACCGGAGCGGTCGCATGCAAATTGCGCAATCGGCCGCTCCCTACCGGAGCTACGCACTGGACCGCACTGGTAGGAACTCACCACTGCAGAGATATAGAAAAATTTATGTATGTGTAAATACCAGTTCCAGGAGCAATATGGATCCATTGAATTTTTTGTAGAAGTACCCAAAGGCTGATATGCAAGCCTTTAAGATAACCTTTCTACCTGGTTGAAGATGGGGGCCATAGTATTGTAACATATCTGAACCCATTAGTTTGGAAAGCTAGCTTAAATGTTACTAAACTTCACACAGCTTGTAGTTGCTGGAGGCAGACTCATCTGTTGTTTATGTATCTGCCTTATTTATTTCTATTTCAGCTCTAATATCGGAAGTGGAACATTGCTGTATTATATCTGGTTAAAACTAGTTGGTTCAACCTTGTCTCTATTGACCAACAATATTTTTCCAGAACTCCAGATGGGGATCTTTCCCAGCCTTACATGAAGTCACCAAGGGCAGTACTTGGGACCCTAGAGTGAAATATTTGAAATAAAGGATTTTGCAAGAGAATTTGGAAGAGAATTAAACATATGACTTGCATATCTCCTCTTAAAATTTCACTGTTTGAGTATGAATATGTTTCATTCATTTATAAACAAGTGCAGATTTATTACCATTGCTTCTTATTTTGTCTTCAGGAACCTTGTCCGAATGCAAGCATCTTGCATATTTTACAAAATGTAGCATGGACTCTCTTGTTTGTTGTATTTAATGATGTTGCCTGTCCGGGCTTAGACACTGAAAACAATGCACTGCAGCAATTATTATTAATATGTGTTTTAATAATCAAAACTAGATAAGTGGATGTTGCTTGTTCTATATGGGTCTCTCCAGGACAGAACAGTAGGAAAATAAAGGATCAAAGTAATATCTACAAATTGATGTAGATCAGGGATGGGTTCCAACTTACCTTGCTGCCAGTTCGCTCCTTCCCGCACTGCGTTGGTGTGCCGCTTGGCCGTGCGCGCTTCTCGCACACGCACATGCGCATGCGCAGTAACAAAAAAGCCAGGGGGGAGCCAGAAAAAGGATGGCGACCGCATGCACAGTGCTGGAACTCG
Source organism: Diadophis punctatus similis (assembly GCA_023053685.1). NCBI lineage: Eukaryota > Metazoa > Chordata > Lepidosauria > Squamata > Dipsadidae > Diadophis > Diadophis punctatus. The sequence goes on along the minus strand of JALIGW010000001.1, from coordinate 137,806,392 downwards.
GCTTCTGCGCATGCTCAGAAGGAAAAAAAAGATGGCAGCGCCCACGGACCGGCACCAACTGTACCGGGTCGGTGACGTCATCGTGACATCACAGCGGGTCACTACTGGTTTGGGCGAACCGGGAGGAACCCACCCCTGCTGTAGATATATATGCATGTGCTCATTGTGATTTTTTTCCTTTGCCCTGTTGTAAAATTAGCATTTAGAATATTAGATGATAGTTTGGCTTTTTATAAAAAAATACTAGATGGCTTTTAAAAAAAATACTACTAAATGTTTTTTGTCTTCGTTGTGAAAGTTTATTTCATAATTAATTACTCTTTCATTGCCACAAAATGACTTTTATGCCAATTTTAGCAGGTAGATATTAACTTTTCAGAAGTGAATTTGGAAATCTGGGAAACATTCTGACTATAGTTTCCTTTTGCAACATAATTATCCCCTGGGAGGTGATCCAAGCATTCTACTAAGATTAAACTCTGACAAAAATATGATTGAAGATTATGGTAGATATATTACTGCAGTAGCTGCAAGTATTTTCCTGTACCGACAGCAAAAAAAGAAACATGGCATTTTTGTATTTAAATCAAATTAATAATCATAGATATGTCAGGTCACTCTGGATAGCCATTTAAAACTTTCCCAACATCTGTTTCATGAGAATGTAGAGAAGAGAAATGTGGCCTTAGACTTTGTCAATATACTTGGTTTATTATAGGTCACCTCTTAGTAGAAGAGGGCTTAAAAACTATATAAGAGAATGTGCCAGATGACAGGCCAGATTCAAAGTTCTGTGGCATTATACAGGAGATGTTGGACCTTGCCTGGGTAATGTTGTAATAGGGTGTTTCTCGACGTCAGCAACTTTAAAATGTATGGACTGCAACTAGCTGGCTGGGGGATTCTGGGAATTGACGTCCATACATTTTAAAGTCACCGAGGTCAAGAAACACTGCATAATACATAAAATGGAGAGCAAATGTTGCTGCCAAAATCTGACAACACACCAACATTTGCTATCATGATCAATGATAAATAACAAATGTTTTATGATTATTTTGCAAAATATGCAGATAGTAAAATACAGGCATGTCTCATTTACGAATCTGAGCCAGTAAAGGGTGCTGTATGCAGTTCAAAAAATTTAATCAGCTGGAAGTTCTGTGTAGATTAATTAGGTCTCTCTGGGATAGGTTAATTATGATCTTGTTTCCTCTGAAATCACTGAGACGAGAGCAACAACATATCTGAATCAGGTTCAGTAATCAAAGCTGTACACATGAAATGATCTTTAGCAAATTTCAAGTTCACCTCGAGAAATTGATCAGAGGTGCCTTCTTTCAGCTGACATATACTTATTTCTGTACTATTTTTTCCTATTCTAATGTAGGAATACTAATCACATAACTCATAAAGTCAACATATTTGATTTAGAAGTTACAGATTAATGGATCAGCATGACTCGGTTACTTAGATCTATTTTTTGTAAGGTAGCACTGTAGCACCATCTTGTGAAAGCTTTATACTTAAAAGTTACAATTGAAAGAACTTAATGCACCTAATGATTAAGCAAACTTGTACTGCATAACCTTGCCTGCTTATGCAGAAGCAAGTAACTAGTTCAATATATTTTCAAAACGTGTTTTTAGTTGTGTGGAGAACATCTTTTTCTCAAGATTTAGGGCCTTTGCAATCCAGTCAATCACTTTCTTAAAGTTAATCTAGCTTAAAGAAGTAACAATTTGTCAATTCTGTGTTAGAATGAAAAAAAAGAACAACAACAAAAACAACAAAAAGATTAACTTGGCCAATTTGGCTGTTTTGCACCATTTCAAAAGCTTTTGGTCTTTTAAGAAAATAAAGTTAAGGAAGACGAATGTAGTAAGAGCTGAAGTGGTGCAGTGGTTAAATGCAGCCATTGCAGGCTGACTGCTAGTTCAACAGTTCAGCTGTTCAAATCTCACTAGGCTCAAGGTTGACTCAGCCTTCCATCCTTCCGAGGTGGGTAAAATGAGGACCCAGATTGTTGGGGGCAATATGCTGAACTCTGTAAACCGCTTAGAGAGGGCTGTAAAGCACTATGAAGCAGTATATAAGAAAAGTGCTATTGCTATAACTTGACTAAGAATTTCTCTATTTCTTGCTGTTCTAAGGCAGCTCGTCAGATGTTTACATAGGCATCTTAGGTTTCTGGACTGTGAAATTAGCTGTTCCCGGTAAAATATGGGAGCTGAATTTGTACAAAGCTAACTTTCTTTCTTTTTTTTCAGAAAACTCCAAGTTCAGTCCTACAATTGTGACAGCCATATATCCCTTTCAAGGACAGCAGCCAGGAGATTTGACTTTTAACCTTGGAGACAAAATCAAGGTCACAACAAAAACAGATTCCCAATTTGATTGGTGGGAAGGAAGTTTACACGGCAGGACTGGCATTTTTCCTGCTAATTATGTAACACTGAACTAAAGTATTTACTTAAAAATGGCCTTATACTTTTGATTGGTAACCTTTTCTTAAGTTAAACGTAAGACTGATCATTTTATACGTTTTTGATTCAGTTGAATGTGGGCTCCGGTAGGAAAGATCCATTAAAGCACTCTTTTCATGTTCTTAACTTCCATATTTTACCTACCTTCCCTATATTTTACGGAAAGGAGATTGTAGAGAACAGAAAAGTCTCATACTGTATGTCTCCTATATTCAGTTTTCCATTCTAAAAGCTAGAGATTGCATTGGACAAGGATAGGAAACACTATTGGAGTCCTTGAATTCCCCTGTTCTGTTTCATGCTGCTGTTGGCAGAGGAAATAAAGCTGCTACTGAGATCCATAAGGGCTCTTCTATTTATGTGGATCGGGCTTGTTTTGCGGGATCACTCTACCATATTTTTCAAGCTTTTTTAGAAAATAAATTCAAAAATCAATATTTTTTCATAAATTTTAATGTCTTTCTATAATGAACAAAGCATGGGACTAATTGGAATGAACTGCATGACCGGTGCTGCGTTTAATATATTGTGCGTTTAATATTGGTTTCGTTACTAATTCAAAATACAACCTTAAATTATTTTTGCCAAGGGTCTTCTGTATTTCTTCTGAACAAAAGTATGTTTCCATATTATGTACTGTGTTTAAGCATGTAAATGTTATTCCTTTGGATTTGGTTTAAATTGCTGTTTGCATTTCTTATATTTAAGCTAATAAATCATGATGAGTAAAAAAAAGAACCAAACCATCTTATATTGTTGTATGTAGTGACAAACATTTGCACTGTTCGCGATCCACGTGCCTTTCTCTGAGCATTTCCCATAAGAACTCAGTTTCTCTGCTAAGCTCCAAGACACATCTTTTAGTTGTTCCTCATGATGTGTAGGCCAAGCTTCATTATTTGGTTTATGTAAAATGGGTTGCCTGTTTTTAATTAACATACAAGGTAAGAATGCAAAACTGACTAAGAGCATAGAAAACTATGTACTCTAATTCAAAGCCATAAAACGGGAGACAAGACAGCAGCAAAACCATAGCAGGCAAGAGGAACACAACAGCATAGATTCAGCTGAAGTCATGCGTGAATAAGAAGTCTTCTGTGCAACTTGTAAGACCTGGGAAGGGAAATGGAGGTCGGAATGACCAATGCATTGAGAATGCTTTCTATCCACTCGCTACTTGCCAGACGTGTCTCCATCAGGATGGCATCTTCTCTAGAGATGAAGGAATGCATGGTCAATTATATAAAAGAGAAGGTGATCCATCAGCATCCAGGTCCTAAGACGTGCAAACTTTCTCAGTTCAAGCACTGAGTAATATTCTGGCACCCAGGGCAGCTCTTTAACTGCATGCAGTCAGGATTGTATCTCCTTTAATGCATAAACTGCAACTACCATATACACCTTGTTACAAGAGTCCAAGCTTAAGCCTACCGGTGTCATTGTGGGCTGCCTATACAAGGATGGTTAGAGATTGAAAAAAGCATTTCTTTTGTAAAAGCATTCCTTGTACCTTCACTAGTAGCATTAACTCTGTCAGCACAGAATAAATGACCATTATTTTAGAAAAACTACAGTTCCACTCAAGGAAGGTAATCTTCCTGATATCAGGAGTGTCTCTAATTTGTCAGGCTTCAGCTTCAACTTTTACTGTCCCATATTTTACCAGTCCACCAGAATCGCCAGATTCCTCTCTTTCTTTGTGTCATCAGCGTATTAGCAACAGTTCATACCAATGTCTCTTATCTGTCGTTTCTAGAGCCACATAAGCCACACTGAAGATAAAAACAGAGCCCCGAAAAGCCCAACTCATTTATCCTTTGTAGTTCTGTGCACTGGGGAGTGGAAGCAGAGAACGCAAGTCTCCTGGCTTGTCATATTCTTCCAGCAGAGAAGTTTAAAATTGCAAACATTGAGTGAATTTAAACAATGTGGAGGGAGAAATACAGTATGAGAGTATGAGTGTAAAGGTTAAGCTTGTGTGTATGTAATTGTGTATCTGTGTGCGTGCTCATTTGTACATAATATTCCTTCAGGCTCAAAACGGGGGAGGTATAGGTGTAATTTTTCTATTGCCTTTTATCCTTGCAACATTCTTGTGATGGCTACAGACTGGAGTTAACAATTTCTGATTGGGATCAAGAAGTGCTTCGTCCCAAATACTGAAAACTGATGCTGCTTAATTGACTGATTTCCATGTCAATCCCCTGTGCACATTCTTCAGTACCAGTTTATTTAGAGAAGTAAATGCAGTTCATTTTGAAAACGGTGTCTTGTTTCACATTGCTTCTTACTCTCTTTGGCAGATTCTTTGTGTATTAAAGCACCTAATCTGTTTCCTTCCTTCAAGATTTTTAAAACTAACCCCCTACCCTGAGTTATAAACCAAAGCCATCAGCCTGGCTTTAATTGGTTGCTTGTCATCTATCATATTCTGACAAATATGTATGGGGGGGGAAAGGACTCAACAAATGTGTTGTGGGTCACTTAAGTGTTCTGGGTCACTCACTTTGTATATGGGCTTTTAATTAACGTCAACTCTTGGGCCAGCAAATGTCCATGTAGCACCACTAGACATGTTGCGTGGAGTTGTAAACAGAATGTAGTGAATCTACTGATGTTTCTCTTGGCTTTGGATTAATTAACAACCAAAAAAACTACATTCAAAGGTAATGAATGGCATTTTCATTCATTTTGGCAGTAAACAGGTTGCATCAGGTATTTTGTGCAGCTGGCACTTCATTAATTGTTTCTAAGCTTCTCCTGTTCTGAATATTTCATCTTTGCCAGCATACTGTACCTTGGTTCATCAATCTAGCTTTTTAATTTCCAGCACATTGTTTTTATGAAATAATGCTTGTTTTGTATTTAGCGGATATCCTTTCATTTTCAAGCTAGGTCACCATTTTAACGACATTATTTTTAGCTCAGTCTGGATTTCATATCATCTTTCAGTCCTTTCTAATAAGGCTGAGAACCAAATTGTTGGTTAAAAAAGAGATGTCAGACAAATTATAATACATTTTTATTTGTCTGGATTAAATAATTAATTTAATACGCTGCCCTGTTTATCTTAAAATTCTTTTGTATTTTTTTATTGCTTTAATATACAGAAAAGAGAGAGAGAAGTGTGTGTGTGTGAGTGTATCACACATATAGAGAAAATCATTCAGCACAAGACTTCATTCAACCTTGACTACACAGAATAGTATTGATCAGTTTTTCCATTGCAGCACCAGAGATCCAGTTCATAACAGAAAGCAAATACATATTGATGATTCAGGACTGCAAATTTGGTGCCAGTCTTTCCAATGTTGAAGAGCAATTCTTGCTGCCAGCATGCTTGATAAATCATTGATAATCTGATATAGTTCCAAATTTGGGGTATATAATTCAAGAATACATTCAGATGTTTAAAATGCATTGATCAAAATAGGAATATTAAAGCAAAGTATGGAAACAATGGGGCAAGCCTATATCATGCAAAGTATCACCTAACCTACTTTACACATCTTAACATGGTGAGAATGAGAGCTAATCTTTTTTAAATATTATCCAGGATGCCAATAAACATAAAAGAAAACATGTTAAATATTTGGTTAGATCTTAAAGTCACAAAAACCTAATAGTCTTTAAGAACCATAGCTATTGTTGATTTGTCAATATTTTATTTATTAGATTTATATGTCACTTTCTGTTCAGAGGCTAAAACAGTATACTATTCAAAAGTATACTGTACATGTGCTGCAGGGGTGGGTTCCTGCCGGTACGCTCTTACCTGTTGGTCGCCGCAGAACTGAAGAAGCCGGTGGCGTTCGCAGCGCGGGGCTTCCCCGCCTGCTTTCCCCCGCCCGCCTAGACACTGCCATTTGCGTTCTTTTGCCCTCTGCGCATGCACAAAGCATTCTGCTTGCACAGAGGCAAAAGAACGCAAATGGCGGCGTCCAGGCAGGCGGGGGAAAGTGGGTGGGGGAAGCCCCACGCCGCGAACGCCACCGGCTTCTTCGGTTCTGCGGCGACCAACAGGTAAGAGCGTACCGGCAGGAACCCACCCCTGATGTGCTGCATGAAATCAGTGAGCAGACTTACAGTTTTCAACGTTTTTTTTTTTTCTGTTTAGGAGAAGATCTCTCTTCGAAATCACATGAAACACAATTTAGGGTTTATCTTCCAAATTAATTATATTTTTCATTGAAATTGGCAAAAAGAAAAACTTTTGTTGATTATTGGTCCGAAAGAAGTAAGGGTTAGGCACTGTAAATTGTGCCAGCTGTAAAATTTGGAGTTTTCTTTAAAACAATTTGGAACCTTTAATCTTTTCAAAATTTGGTAGCTAAAATTTTGGGTCATCTACTTGATTATTAAGTGTTATTTATTTGCTTGTTTGTTTGTTTTTGTTAAATGTATTTGTTGCCCATCTCATCAGGGAGCTACAATAGTTGACAACAATAAAATGGCTTAAATGCAATTAAACGTTTTTTAAGTTACCTGTTAATAGATTCATTCCATACCAATGCTTACGTAATTATATTAAGTAATGTTTTCCTACTATCAAGCACAAGAAACCTGAAACAGAAATAGAGCTCAAAGCACTAAAAGTTTATTTCATGCTATCTATACACAAGAATCTGATCTACTAACAGTCAAGCCAAGTTGGCACTAGATAAGAGTCAGTGGAATTCACAGGGAGCTCGACTTAGGTCTCCTGTGGAAACGTAACGATTCCAAATTGATGATACATTTGACCCATCCTTCGGGCTCCACCCGATCATCTCCTACACCTATTTGCTACTAACTCAATTCAGGATGTAGGTTAGAATTTTAAAGACAACTGGCTAAAAGAATGTTTCTCAGCCTTAACAACTTTAAGATGTGTGGGACTTCAACTCCCAGAATTCCAAGCCCATCCTTATTTTAATTTTCATCTTTTATATTTTACTGTATTGTAAAATTCTTTTTTTTTATTTTAATGTATGCATTTATATATATAAAAAGGGCCGTTTTAATGGTGGCACCCCAGATGGATATTCTTTACAATTTTACTGATTGTATTCTCTTTGTGGCATCAAATCTGAATGTTCCTTTTTGTCAAGGCATTTTAAATATTTCTAAAGGAATATTTTGTTTGTTTTTTACTTAAAACATTTTCTTTGCAACCCCGTTATTATCTTATATTTGTTTCTTAATAAACCATTCCACAAGTGTGTTTTTATCTGTTAGTGTGCAAAAGAAGAACTCTTTAACAAGCTGTCTTGGCCTCTAGGGGAACAAAATATTTAATACAAGCCTCAAGAGTGTGATATTAATAGTGCTTGCTTTGACAACCTGACATACACTTGTTATTGATTAGACTCCTGGTAGATTGTGCTCACTGAAATGCTGCATTTAAGTAGCATCTGTGGGCTAGCCAGATGCAAAAGCTGAAACACTATCTAAACACAGTTGACTTTGAAAGTAAATAATCTGGTGGGTGGTCCTGACAACTGTCAGCACTCATTATTCCTTGCAACATAAACAGAGCTGTCAAACACAATTTGTCACAATGTTCAACACTAGGCTTTTCTTTGCAGGTAGGAAAACTTCTGCAGTTATATAGGTTGTGCGTCTTTCCCCTTTAATGCAATATTCCTTCAGTGAAAATGTAGTTAAGAATAGCCACTTAAGTTGAAAAAGCCATGCTTACATTACAACCCGCTTTTAATTATATTACTTTTATCATTTGCTTTAACTGCTGTTTGTTACATGGGCAGCAACAGACACATCATCAATCACATTTTACAATCTCTCAATACAACATGATAATCCAAAATCAAACAAGCCTAATGTATGAATTCAGCTTTTTGACTCTCGGTGGCAATAAATAAGTTTACTATTTCATTAGTATTCCCTGCTATAAGTAATTGCTTTTATTTAAGCAAATAATTTATCCCACAAATTATAGGAGCATATGCTGAACTTGTAAAGCCATGCATAATACTCTACCTAAATAAGAAGATATAATTTTCATTGCAGAATGACTATGAGAATGACTGTGCGATGTCTACATGTCTTTCATCCTAAGAATATGCTGTATTCTTAACTTTCTGCGCTTGCCATAGCAAGATTCAAGATGCTCAGCTTAGCCCAGCATGCTCCTAAAATCAGTTAAACCTGTGACAAATCAAAACATTCACCTAGCCCAGGGGTGTCAAACTGGTGGCCTGTGGGCTGGATGCGTCACGCACAGGCCATGCCCAACCCAGCTCCGTGAAAGGGAAAATGTCACAATACGTCAAGTTGGGAAAAGGGCCGTTTCTGGCCTCCGGAGGGCCTCCGGGGGGGAAGGCCATTTTCGCCCTCCCCAGGCTCCTAGAAAAGCTCTAGAGCTTGGGGAGAGCAAAAAATGGGCCTTCCCCACCCCCTTCGGAGGCTGAAAACAGGCTGTTTCCCAACTCCCAGTGGGCCCAGAAGGTCCGAAAATCAGCTGGCTGGCACACGCATGCGCCCCGGACCTGAGCTTGTGTGCCCACCGATATGGCTCTGCATGCCACTTGTGGCACGCGTGCCATAGGTTCGCCATCACGGTCATACAGTATTAGTTGTGTTTGAATGTTTTGAGATTACTGTCTGTGGAGATTCTCTATCATCTGGATTTTTTAAATTATTATTATTTGGGGGGGGATTTTTTTCCGGGTTTTTTTCTTCTGTGCATGTGCAGAAGCCGAGTTTCCGGCACTGCGTATACTTCGCTATTTTGTTTTTGCCTTTTTTTTAAAAAATGGATTTTTTTGCACTGTGCATGCGCCCATGCTCGCGCCCACAAGGCACGGCTACACGGCACAGGAGGAAGCGAACTGGCAGCGAGGTAAGTTAGAAGCCACCCCTGGTATCAGCATATCAGGTTTTATAAAGTTCTCGTCTCTGGTTATCAGTGAAATCAAAGAAAGTAGATGATATTTCATTTCTGAAAGCAGGCATTCTCCATATGCATTTTGCAATTTTATTCCTACTCACCACGCCTCATTTAGGAGATGCAAATGGAGGAACCCACTAGAAAAATCTAGAGTCCCTTATGTGCCTTATCAAGATTGCAAGCATCAGTTTCACCAAATATCTCAATATTATTACATTCCCACAAAAAAAATAGGAGAATTGGCAGTTCTTGCAAACCCCAGCTGTCCAAAACACCCATAATTCTCAATGCAACCTCGTGGCCTTGTTTTATTTTCATAATTAAATATATTTTATTAAAAAGAAACAACGTGGGAATGGAAAAATGTTCTTTTTTCAAATAATAACTGTGGGAAACTAAGATGGGAAATAAGCAGCGGAGAACTTTGGTGCAATAATACTAAATTCTATGAAGGCACAATAATTTATATATTCCTTTTTATTTATAGAGACATCCTTTGCATGGGCATTTAGGTGCCCTGTGCTAAAAAAAGAGAATGTTAATTTAAAAAAATAGAAAATAAATAAATAAACAGCTTTCCAAAATAGAGTCTTTAAAGTCTACCTTAGGTCACTCAGTAAAGCTGGAAATTGCCCTTGGTTTTCAAGCTTATTTAAACTGATGATTAATTGTTAACAGATACAGATGCATTTGATCTGTCAATCTGGATTGAATTGATCCTGTAGAATTACCTTCTATTCAATCTGCATTGCAGATGATGTGATGCAGCTTTTCCTAACTTGTTGTCCTCAGGAGGTGCAGGGCTACAAGTCCTACACTCTCTTATCAAAGTAGCCACTGATTCCCAGTAGTGGAATTCTGCCAGAGAGCAAAATGAGAAACATTTGGGTTTGGGAGAAACATTTTTTTGCATTAATTTAGCAGTTTTAACTGCCATTTAATTCCCCTTCCTGTAAAAGATAAGTTGTTCCAAAATGAATTTTCAATGTTGGCATTATTAGAAACATGCCAAGGGTCTGCTTAAGCCAAACTTCTCAAGTCCAGGTGTTCTCCAAATGTATTAAGCTTCATCTTAGAGAATTCTGGTCCCCATAACTTTATTTGGGAGTTGAAATCTAACATATCTAAAAATATACTAGGTTAGAAAAGGTTGATTTAATCAATTACACGTTGAAACTGGGCATTCCAGAAAAGGCTGCTGGATATTGCAAACCCAGGACCAGAATAATTGCAGTAGAAGATTCCGATTCTTGTCACATCATTAGTTGCTTCTCTTGAGATTCTGTGTATTTAGCATCTAGGACAAATGTCAGCTGCTGATTCAATGGAACAAAACATACATTTTGCAGGGTGTGGTGACAAAATCCAATACCAACAATGTTTTGGATACCATCCAGATTCCTATAAAGTGAATACTGTATTTACCCCAGCATAACCCCCAGTGAACACAAAAGGATATCCTTGCTTGTTGTCAAGGTTATCTGACATTACTCTGCTTTGGATAATATTACACATGGAAGTTCTGCAGATTTAGGAGAGGGAAGCCCTAAGATGGCATTTATCTAGTTTAAAAAAAATGACAGAGGTTTATTCAGATATTGTGAATAAATGTCAACTGTTTAGCTGGATTAACGTTACAACAAGAATGATACAAATGATAAAACTTTCTCCCTAAACAATGCTACTGATGCTGCCCTGAGAATGAATGTAGGTTTACTGAGTTGTTCTGAATAGGATTGCTCTATAAAAGTCAGCATCCAATGCCACAATGCCATGTAAAAGAGTTAGCGATAAAGGTGCTAGTCCTGAATTAAAAGAACCATTTTTTAAAAAAATAATCATTTTGGTGCTTCTGTTTCTAAATATTTGCAAAAAGAAGAGAGAGAACCATTTGCCTTTGAGCAAACTATTTTGCACATTCACACAACAGTTTTCTTTCACAAAAGGGATGTTTTCTTGTTTGGAGTTGGAGGGTGTAAATCAGTTTTCCTGAGTCTCAATGTACTTCACAATAGTAGCCAAGGCTAATCTTGGTGATGGGCAACGCCTTGTAAATGCTTCGTGAAATTGTCCATGGGATCCACATAAGGCAGCACATCTTCAGTTTGTGTTGTTTCCATTCCATTCTGAATTCACAGTGCGTTGAACGATGCCCTGCCATTTCTCAGTTCTTTCCTGCAAAGGGTTTCCTGGTTTTATAGATGCTTGAAAAATCTGTCTCAAATGTCAAAATTGTGGATACCTTATTGGTGGAAGCTGCTATTGCCGATAGTGCTGTTTTGTGTTACACACTTTTTGATGGCTCTTCAACTGTTTACAGTTTTACTATTATGACATAATCAGGATCAGAATCATACGTTGCATTGCAGTTCAGAAGGTTTATTGTTCAAGCCTATACAAAAGAATCTAGTCAACTAAAGTTCAATACTAAATTGGCACCAAATAAGGGTCAACAAAATTCAAGAAGGTTGGAATGTTTGTGGCAACATAAGGGCTCTAAACTGATGACATGCTTAACTCCATTCCAGATCTGCTTCCTCTTCTACAACAATACTACATGGACATCTCTTTCCTTTTATCCTGACTGACATGTGAAGTAGGCTGAGAGAGACTGACTGACCTAAAATCCTTTGAACTTTATAGTTAATTGGGGACTTCAGTCTGGATCTTCCCACATTCAGTTCAATGATATTATAACCATGACACTAAAATAGCTTTTGGTGTGCCGCGCTACATATGCTAGCTTTCCAATCAAGCCCAATGGGAGAAATTCCCTCATAATTACATTGCCCATATGTCTTTGATTATAAAGGACAGGCCATTATTTCAGAAGGCTGTCCCTTAGATTTATTTATTTTTCAAAAATTCACTTTTGTCCTTTGTTTTGGTCATTTAACTTTTACTATACAAATTATAGTACTTAATGCAGTTTGATTGCAGAAATCACTTTTAACAGCTGTTTTTTTAATAACTTCATGGTTATGTGCCTTTAGATATTTTTATTAAAATATGCAGTTTTGTAAAAGTTTTCCTGTGTTTATTTCTTGAATTGTCCTTCGCAAAGCAAAGTTATTAACCTAAACTATTTACTTTTTTTCTCCTTATGTACCTCTTTTAGAAGTGCCCCTTTTCGAATTTGTCCTTTATTTTGTTTTCCAAGGAAATATGGTCACCATGCTCATAATTTCTTCATTTGATTTTTAGCTGAAGTAAAGGATTCTGGGAAGTCTGCAGACTACTAAAGTGATTCCACAAGGAGAGACAGGACATTCACAACCACCTTTTGACTCCCACATGACTAACTAAAGTTTAATCAGACTTCATTCCACCCAATTTTTAAAGAAATGTTTCCAAGTAAACTTTGGATATCAAACTGGATGAGATGCACAACTTTATATAGTATAGGACAGTGATGGCGAACCTTTTTTGGTTCGCGTGCCAAAAAGGGGGGGGATGCGGGGGATCACGTGTGTGCGTGCCCACACCCATAATTCCATGCACCTCCGTGCATGCGCGCATGACCCCCCCCCACTCCCAGCATGCAATGGCACGCCCATTTTTTGCTCTCTCCAGGCTCCAGAGCCTTTCTAGGAGCCTGGGAAGGGCGAAAATGGCCTTCCCCACCCCCTCTGGAGGCTGGAAACAGCCTGTTTCCTGACTCCCAGTGGGCCCAGAAGGCCCAGAAATCAGCCGGCCGGTGCGCACATGCGCACCGGACCTGAGCTCGCGTGCCCACCGATATGGCTCCGCGTGCCACTTGTGGCACCCGTGCCATAGGTTCGCCATCACGGGTATAGGATAATAAGCAACCACATTCTAATGAAAACAAAAAGGGGGCCTGAACCAAGTAGGCATGCTCTATGTTGGCATTTCACATTGCGTGTTGGATGAAATGTGTTGTGTTTCAAATTAGCACTGAGGCCAGTTTGTTTGGACTAATCTCTTGACTTCTTGTCAAGTGACAGAAATCCACAGGTGGGGGGGAGGTACTCAGAGGAGCAGGTTAGATAAAGCAGCAATAGTCTGCATTGTTGAGATAATTCAATTTCATGTCCTTCAAATAAAAACACAAAGTTTTACAAAATCTAAATTTAGGAAGAAAGTATAACCGATTTCTACACTCACCCAAAAAGTAAATCTCAGATACCCAACTGTTATTCAACAGGAACGCTAATTTCTGCACTGGGTTTTTCCCCACCTAATTTTCATAGAATTACTTACTTTCTGCAGTCAAAGCACATGGTGTCATGAAATACACTGGATTTATAGAATAAAATGTGAATTATAGTGCTCTTGAAATTGTGGTCTTTATTAGCTAGCTGGGCCTATATAAATCCAAGAAACTTTATGAGCACTTATACAGCCTATATTACCATGGCACATGATGTAAAACAACATGACTATTTGTTTCTCTAGCATTCTTTATATCTTTTCCCCCCTCTTACTGAAGTTTTCAGGAAACTTGATCCCCTGTAAATAGTCTGAACCTATTCCATATTCCTTGCCCTGATTGTATAACTTACTGTCCTTTTAAATATAAATCTACTTGTCTTTGGTGTGATCATATAGGAAATTCTACTCAAGCAAGGGGCAAGACCTTTAGAATTAAATGAATTCCAGTTCTTATTTGGTTGGCAGTCAGCCATGTGAAATGTTGCTGGTTCTGTGTGATGCGACCTTTAAATTGATATGTCAATAAGTGATAGTTTATGATGGGAACATTTTCCCATTGTAAGACATTCTGTAAACGGGAGAACACTACAATTCATTCTTTTTTGCTGGGATCCTGTTTAACTTTTTTGATATTAGCCACAGTCAATGAGATGCTGCCATCTAGCTGGGTGTGTGAACACATTGGAACAATTCTTGTTAGAGGCTTTGGCTTCTTTTATATAAAGTGACTACATGAAATGTTAGATTTGCATGGGAATGAAGGAGCGAGACACGGGAACAGCTCAGCACCTTTATTTCTCCCAAGCTGAGTGCAATACGAACTGCCGGCAGGCTGCAGGGAAGTCGCTTTTTAGGGCTTCCTTGCAGCCTGCTGGCCACTGACAGCAGTTCATTTCTCCCGCCGTAAGATTAGCCAATCAGCAGCGGCCATGCAAATCAGTACTTCGTACGGCAGTACGTAACATTAAACTCTTAATTAACTGGACTTTAGATGCAATGGATAAAAGTTGCTTACCATTTTATGCATGAGTAAAAGGTACCATTACAGAAAGTCCTTGGGGTTCTGGGCTTGGTTGTTTGCAAATATTTCATTAACTGATTAGGTAATGTCCTCAGGGTTAGTGAGTGTAAGGTTTGCTGTTTCTATACAGGAGCTTGCCCTACCAATGTTGGTTTCCTTGGTTTGTTGACATGCATTGGCAGGCAAGCTACTATATTTAAATGGGGAGCAAACCTCCACATTCACTAGCCCTAATTATGTTACCTTGTCAGTTAATGAAAAGTCTACAAGCAAGCAATCATGCATCATTAAGGATTCCACAGTTCAACTTGAGCTACATATGTCCACTTCTATCATTACTTCCATAACATTATTTTAATTTCATTTACTTTCTTTTGCAATATGTGCAGCCCACTCTGATCCAAATAGACTTTGGGTGGGGGTCCAACAAAGCCAAGGTAAATCCAACACATCAAAAATCAGATTCAATGAATAAAAGGACACATTTCCCCCCAATTAGTTTGTTAAACCCATGGTTTACTGGGCTTCATAGGCAGGTAAGAGAGTTTGTGGAAAAGAGGCTTATGTTTATATGCGTCTCAACCAGCAGTGAAATCTATTTACCTTTCCTACCGGTTCGGAAGTGCACGCTTCGCACGCTTTTTCACCCCCATTCCATTCATGTGCGCGTGCTTATTCACCCTCTGCACATGCGCAGAAGGCTTTGTGCATGCACAGAGTATTAAAAAAAGAAAATGGCTGCATCCGGGTGGGTGTGCGGAGCCTCACGCTGCCGCTGCTACCGGTTTTCCGAACCACTGGCGCCCGCCACTACTGGTACGCCCGAATTGGGCCGAACCGATAGCATTTCACCCCTGGTCTCAACATTAAATAGATTTTCTTTCGTCAAGGGTTACAATAGATTTCATTGCAATAGCAGCCTGTGCTTTTGAGGTTAATGTGTCTGTTCACCCTCTGAAAGCTAAAATGCCTCTCTGCCCTATGGATTTCATCCAGGGAGAAACTTGGCCTTCTATTTCTTAGGTTAGGAGAAACGTTATTAGATCTGATAAAAATAGGCTCAACTTTTGGAGGTTAACATAAGAAGAATGTTATAAACAAATAAATAACAGGGTAACTCCATAGTTGATTTATACTATGCTAACTCAAGTGACCTGGTTCAAGGAGGTATTTAGTCCATATTGGGTCTGGTTCCACAGTCATCGATGGGATGAGGAAAAGGAGAGAGAATATGTGCTCCAGGAGATGTCTTCAAAGTGCCAAGACTATAGCTCAACTACTCATAAAATGTTCAGAAACTCAGTAAGAGGTCCAAGGCTGGCTGGCAGAAATATTGCTGGGAACCAAATAGGGCCAACGGTTTTTCCATGGTACGCTTTTATGAGAAGCAAGCAAAGCACAGTAGAAAACTTAGAAAATCATGGAAGGAATGGGATGGCGGTATTAGTAGAAAGTTTGGGAAAGAAGAAATCTGGATTAGGAGGCCACTTGTTTTTCATAAATGATTCTGGAGAACAAACCAGACCTTAGATGGTGCCTTGTCATCTCTGTTTTTGGAAAACCTTGAAAAAAAATTAGAGAATAGTTATATTCTGAGATGTATGAGAATATCATGCTGTTTTCTAGCTGGGGTGTTTCTTATGAAATCTTATCTTTTCATATATAGAGGTTTTGAGGTTTTCAAATATCATCAATATCGTTGTCCATTTGGAAATCTTCATGTTTTCCCATGATTCTTTCAGGGGTTTTTTAACACACACACACACACACACAGACACCCCTGTGTCATAAAACACCAGACTTACCAGTAATTGTGGTTGAAAAGAAGAAAGTGTGAATAATTGTTGTGGTAATACCAGGAGACAGTAAAACAGAAGTCGAAGAATTGGGATTACAAGGCATCAAGATCTGAAAATTGAAATGGAAAGACAATGGAATAAACTGATTGGGAGTGATCTCACTGGTTATTGACACACTAGGTGAAATCCAAATTTTTTTGGATGGAACTTTAAAAATTCATACATTGACAAAATTCCCATCTGTCAATTGCAAAAGGGCCACACTGCTTGGATCTGCAACATATACTATACCGATACCGATGAGGGTTGGATTAGAACACCTCCAAGGTCCCTTCCAACTATTCTATTCTATTCTATTCTATTCTATTCTATTCTATTCTATTCTATTCTATTCTATTCTATCCTATCCCATCCCATCCCATCCCATTCCATTCCATTCCATTCTATTCTATTGATATATTGCAGTATCCTAGGTTCTTGGGAAGAACTCAAGGCATATGAAAGTCAACACCAGCTAAAGTACTGGCAGCTGTGACTTCACATAAGCTTCTTGGAAAGCACTTGACCTGTGGATAAAAATGCCAAATTCAGCTCAAACATCTGGCTGACTGTGCAACCAACCATAATAACAACCATAACATCAACCCCATTAACCCTTGGGAGTCAATATTGGCCATTTTGGGGAAGACCAATGCATAATACAAGCAGCTCTTTCCACGAAAAGGAAGCTTTTGTCTTCTCCATATCTCTGTTTCCCGCTTCCTGAAAGTATCAGCCTCCCCATCTCCCTGCCCCTTTATACACATGATTAATTGTAAAAGCAACTTCACACAGATCAACAGACTTTGCTTTCAGATATAAGCAAACAGTGTAAAAAAAAAAACCGAAGCTGCATGTTAGATCTCTGAGTTATGAGTGGAAAGATTGAGGAGAAAAAAACCCTAGTGATCAAGTTGTAAACACATTATAGCAGTTGGTTAAACAAAGATAGATATGTTTTATGTTTAAAACCTCCTCGCTTTTGAAGTGGCATAAAGGCAAATGTTTTGTGTTTCTTTTTGTTGATTGTGATAGCTGGGCACACTGGAGTTTTAATTGAAACACTCGTATATCTTTTTCGCCACAGTGATCGGTTCATCTTTGATTACTAGATGCTTTTAATAAACTGCCTCAGTTACAATCCTGTGTAAATGCAGTAGCACTGGACACTCTTGATGTCTGGATTTGCTGTCTTCACAGTTCTCCCCTGCAAAGAACTGTTATATAGCTGGTCCTCGACTTACAACAATTTGTTTAGTGACTATTCGAAGTTACAACGGCACTGAAAATTGACTTATGACCACACTTACAACCATTGCAGCATCCCCATGGCCATGTGATGAAAATTTGGATGCTTGGCAACTGGATCATATTTATGATGGTTGCAGTGTCCCAGAGTCATGGGAACACCTTTTGTGACCTTCTGATAAGCAAAGACAATGCTTGTCAGATTCATTTAACAACATTGCTACTAACCAAACAACTGCAGTTATTCACTTAACAGCTGTGGCAAGAAAGGCTGTAAAATGGAGCAAAACACACTTAACAACTATCTCATTTAGAAACAAAAATGTGGGGCTCAATTGTGGTCATAAGTCAAGGACTACTGGTGCAGTCCGGTGCGTAGCTCCGGTAGTGAGCGGCCAATTGCGCAATTTGCGCGCAACCACTCCAGTGCCGTCTTCACCATTCTGTTGCACGCATCGCCATCTTTTTAAAAAGAATTTTTGGGCTTTTTTGCTTCTGCGCATGCGCGGAAGCAAAATCGCGCCGAAATCTCTCTCTCGCGCACGTCCCCTTGTGAGATTTCAGCGAGATTTTGCTTCCCTGCATGCACAGAAGCAAAATTGCATGAGGGAGTGCGCGTACGAAACATGGAGATGCGCTCACAGCGCACCGGTAGCGACGGAGGAGCAACCCGCCCTTGAGCTGGTGGAATTGGACAAAGAAGATTTGGAGACCATATGTTCTTCAGTGATGGGAAGCTTATCTTCTTTTTGTAGGTCATTCATTGGGGCAAAGAATTCAGTGATATCGACTTGGCCACTCCTACCCGGTCACATGACTGCCAAGCCACTCCCACCCGGTCACATGACCATCAAGCCACTCCCACCCGGTCACATGACCATCAAGCCATGTCCACAAAATTAAGCCACGCTCACAAAATTAAGCCACGCCCACAGAACCGGTAGTAAAAATGTTTGGAACCCACCCCTGAGCATAATGTTTATCACTGTAGCGCAATCATGGCCAAACCTCAGATAATTTCCTGCCAAAGAGCAAAGCTACAGATAGTAACTTGTGCAGCATTCATCACATTCCCAGGATGGAGAGAAATAAATTCTCCCCACAAGTCTTCTATATATAAAAGAAACAACAAACTCATTTAACAAAAAAGGGCATGCATCTGGTTTAGAGAAGTGGTTGTAGAAAGAAATTGAAGAAATCTCCACCCTAAAGAACTGAAAGATAATGGGATTCTGAAAGGAAAGCAGCCCAATTTTTGTAATAGTATCTTAATAAATCATGTAAAAACAGAGGATTCAATGGACATACTACTTCTAGCTATTAAGAGCCTGACAGAATTGCTTCATATTGAGATGGGCAGCATATAAATTTAGTGAATATTTTTTTAAAAAAATCTTCTCATGACACAAGGCAACATTGGATTGTCATTCCCTAGCTAATGACTCAACAAGTGTGGCTCATCTGTGATGTATAATGCTCCTCATAAGGTTCTTCCTCCTTTTATTTGTTTTCTTAACCCTCATCTGTACGGCTGGTTCTCCTTGATTCTACAGAATTACCTTTACCAGTGTACATTTAAACAGTGGTGAGATTCAAATAATTTAACAACTAATGACCAGCTGGGTGGGCATGGCCATGGTGGGCGTGGCCAGGGGTGTGACAGGCAGCACTCGACCTCCAGCACTCCCCTGGAAGCAAAAATGGGGCACGTTTCGTGCGCGCGCCCCCTCATGCAATTTTGCTTCTGTGCATGCGTGGAAGCAAAATCTCGCTAAAATCTCATGAGGGGACATGCGCGAGAGAGAGATTTCGGCGAGATTTTGCTTCCACACATGCACAGAAGCAAAAAAGCCCAAAAATTCTTAAAAAAAGATGGCGATGCGTGCAACAGACCGGCAAAGATGGCACCGGAGCGGTTGCGTGCAAATTGCGCAATCGGCCGCTCCCTACCGGAGCTAAGCACCGGACTGCACCAGTAGGAACCCACCACTGCACCAGGTGAATGAAAATGGTTGTTGGGCATTCTGAATCCTCAACTTTTACAAAAACTATCACGACTGCTTTCATTGATAGTGTTGAGACCATGGTATATATCGGGCTCTCAGAGGCGGGGCGATCGGTGAGCCAGCAAGTCAGTGAGCAGCAGGCGGGTAGGCAGGCGGGGCAAGCATGGTGCGGACTGGCGGGGCGAGTGAGTGAGCGAGCGATGGGCGGGTAGGAAGACAGTGCATGCGCAGTGCCGGAAACTTGGCTTCTGCTCATGCACAGAAGAAAAAATAAATAAAAATGTTAAAAAATTTTTTAAAAAAGATGGCGGCGCCCATGGACCGGCACTGACCGATCCGGTTTGGTGACATCATTGTGACATCATCAGCAGGTCGCTACCGGTTCGGGCAAACCAGGTCCGAACCCCTGATTATGCTCTTCTATCATCCCAGTGCCGAAGAAACCCTGCATCAAGGAACTGAATGACTTCAGACCGGTTGCTCTAACATCTGTAGTTATGAAGATGTTTGAAAGGCTAGTGCTGGCCAACCTGAAAACCATCACGGATCCGCTGTTAGACCCCTTGCAATTTGCCTACCGAGCAAATAGATCGACAGATGATGCTGTTAATATGACTCTGCACTACATCCTACGACATCTTGGATCTCCAAAGACCTATGCAAGGGTCTTTTTTGTAGACTTCAGCTCAGCATTCAATACCATCATTCCAGATATTCTTCTAACTAAACTAAATCAGCTAGCTGTACCTGAACACACTTGTAAATGGATCATAAGCTTCCTAACAGACATGAAGCAGCAGGTGAAGCTAGGCAAAATCACATCAGATACCTGCACAATTAGCACAGGAGCCCCCTAAGGCTGTGTGCTCTCTCCACTTCTCTCTATATACCAATGACTGCATCTCAAAAGATCCCTCTGTTAAAATACTGAAGTTTGCAGATGATACAACAGTGATTGGTCTCATTCGAGACAACAATGAATCTGCATACAGACGGGAGGTTGGACAACTAGCCTTGTGGTGCAACAAGAACAATCTTAAACTAAATACACTTAAAACTGTAGAAATGGTGGTAGATTTTAGGAGAAACCCTCCTATACTACCATCTCTTAAAATACTAGACAACACAGTATCAACAGTAAGTCCTTCAAGTTTCTAGGTTCTATCATATCTCAAGACTTAAAATGGACACCTAACATCAAAAACATCATCAAAAAAACACAACAAAGAATGTTCTTTCTGCGCCAACTCAGAAAGCTCAAACTGCCCAAGGAGCTGCTGATTCAGTTCTACAGAGGAATTATTGAGTCTGTCACCTGCACCTCTATAACTGTCTGGTTTGGCTCTGCAACCAAACAAGACAGACACAGACTTCAGAGGATAATTAGAACTGCAGAAAAAACAATTGCTACCAACCTGCCTTCCATTGAGGACCTGTATACTGCACGAGTCAAAAAGAGGGCTGTGAAAATATCTAGAGACCCCTCATATCCTGGACATCAATTGTTTCAACTTCTACCCTCAAAACGATGCTATAGGGCTCTGCACACCAGAAAACTAGACACAAGGACAGTTTTTCCCTGAATGCCATCATTCTGCTAAACAACTAATTCCCACAACACTGTCAAATTATTTACTAAGACTGTATTACCATTATTCTTCTCATCCTTCCTAGTACCTATCTCTTCCCACTTATGGTTATAACTATGTTGCTTGTATCTTTACAATTTATATTGTTTTATTGTTTCCTAGTATGATTTGATTGCTTATTAGTCTCTTATGACTATCACTAAGTGTTGTATCTTATGATTCTTGATGAATATATTTTACTTTTTCTTTATGTAAGTATAAAGCTTACGCATGAGAGCATATGCACCAAAGACAAATTCCTTGTGTGTCCAATCACACTTGGCCAATAAAGAATTCTATTCACAGAAACTCCCTGGATGACTTTGGGCCTATCACTTGTTCTTAGCTCAAGGAAGAGATGGGAGAAGAGAATGCTGTGTATTATGCCTTCAGCTCCTGAAAGCATGATGTAAATCTAATACAAAATTAGATGGAGGATGGCATTGTTCAGATTCTTCATAAAATTGGATTTCCCAGGCATTTTTCCTGAGGGAGTGAAAGAGTCAGTGTGGCAATAGAGGTTAGTTATTGGACAAGGAACAGAGAGACCCGGTTTCCAAACAACCCTTAGCCAAGGGGGGACTGTGGTCCAGTCCCACTCTCTCTCAGCCTGGGCCATCTTATTGTGGGGGGAAATACGAGGAGAAAATCCCATGTACATTGCTTTGGATTCCTCAGTGGAAAAAATATATAATTTAGTGAACAAGGAAGATTAGTGAAATTATAGTCTTAATGTGGTGTGATAAAAGCCTGCATGAGGAAACTCTTAAGATTTTTTTGATCGGCATCTTAACCCATAAATTGTATTGCAAGAAGGTACATCCTATGAGACCATCTTGACCTTCCCCATTCCCATTATGGCAAAGGTGGAACTTGGTTTCTTTCCCATCTGAGAATGTTTGACTCTGTTTCAGGATGCAGCGTCACCCATTTGTCCCTAGATGTCACTAAATACCACAAATGCTTTGCACATGAACTCATTACAGATTGATTTCAGGTGCAGCATTCAGTGTCTTTTTACCATTATCAGGACACCTGTTGTCCTCCCTCCCTCTCTCTCATATGCAGATAATAAAAAGAGATCATCATGCAATTAAAAATATTAATACCTGTAGAAAACATAAGTTTATATACACCCCTCTGGCCTAATGCCCTGGATAGAAAATTTGGAGGTTATTGGACAGCTGGGCATTTTACTTCAAATAAAGTTTTCATTAATTGAAGAAGGATAGAAACCAAGGAGATCTTCAGCTGCCATTAATAACAGAGAGCCAGTTTGGTGTAATGGTGAAGGTGCTGGCCTAGAAACCAGGAGACTGTGAGTTCTAGTTCTGCCTTAGGCATGAAAGCCAGCTGAGCATCTTTGAGCCAGTCATACTCTCTCAATTTAACCCACCTCACAGGGTGGTTGTTGTGGGGCAAATAGGAGAAGGAAAGAGAATTAGGTATGTTGAGTTACTTATGAGGTAATAAAGATGTGATAAATATCTAATAAATAAATAAATAAATTGTGCTTATGGTTTAGATTCATGGCTTCTTTCTCAGTTTTGTAGACAGGACCAAGATGTAGATCTAGTGGAGAATTTTGCTGACAAAAATAATGTAGCTTTGTTTTTCCAGTTGGTGCCTCTCCCTATATTTACTATTATTCTAGAACAGGGCTATCAAACTCCCGGACCACCAGCCGGATGCGTCACGCGCTGGCCACGTCCACTCCCAGTTTAGCGAAGGAGGGGAAAGTCCCGATACGTCACGTGACGCCACCCTGACAATGTGAGTTTGACACCCCTGTTCTAGAAGATCCCCTTAGCAGATATTCAGGAAGAAAAAAACTGGAAAGTCATCCCCTCATCTCTTGATATAGTTTCAATCTAAGATGCTTTGGTCTGTAAGAAAATTCAGTAACCTGTATTTTAGCAGTCACTGGAAGGGTATGATTCCATATTCAGGAATTATTCATCAGGCTCGGCCTGGTCTTTCATTATATGAATATATCCTGGTTTAGAAATTTGCTGAAAATTATATATTTTGGAGACCTTTAACATGGCTCTTTAAACAAAATCTCATATTTATTGTTTCATTTCTCTATTATGTGACCTTAAAATGAGCCTTGGCTACATGGCAAGGCAGTTACTGCTCTGGGTTTTCTAAATGCTGGTGTGCAAATTCCCCTCTGAAACTCAAAGATTTCAGAAAATAATGCTCTCTAGAAAATTTACAGTATTCGGGAAAGTCCCAAAAGCCAATGGCTATTTGTCCTTTTTTAAAAAAAAATTGTTGGGAATGTTAATTCTTCTCTGGAGGTACAGCTTACATTTCAAGTAGTAGCAAATGCTCAACTGTTATCCTTTGTCTCTCTAGAAATTACAGCATTTTCCAAAAACAAGGACAATTTTTAAATGTTTTTGCCATTGCTGCTGTTGTTGTCACCACAATTGCTTTCCTCCAGAGGCGGGTTCCTAATTTTTTTACTACTACCACTCTGCGGGCGTGGCTTATTTTGTGGGTGTGGCTTGCCAGCCATGTGACTGGGTGGGCGTGGGCCTCGGGAGCTTGGCAGCGGCCAGAGAAGCAGGGGGGCATTGCCCACCCGCAACGCAGCCCCCCGCAGTGGGAGCAGCAAGACCGCGGCAGCGGTTCTTCTAGGAGGCTCCGTCCGGCCTGAATGCTTCTCCCCATTCGATGATCCTAGGCTCCTGCCACCCATTCCCCCTCCCCTCAGCAGCTCAAGAAGCCTCGAATGTGCGAAAATGCCTGGGATCATCACTGCACGTTTGTGGCTTCTCGGACTGCTGAAGGGAGGGGAACTGAGATAGATCCTGCCACCCATTCCCCCTCCCCTCAGCAGCTCGAGAAGCCTCAAATGTGCAAAACTGCCTAGGATCATCACTGCGCGTTCGTGGCTTCTCGGACTGCTGAAGGGAGGGGAATGGAGATAGCTCCTGCCGCCCATTCTTTCAGCATCTCACGCGCTCCCTCAGCCATCCTCCCCTGCTTGGACTCACTGTGGGGTAGGAAGGCAGCGCATGTGCAGTGCCGGAAGCTCGGCTTCTGGGCATGTGCAGAAGAAAATTTAAAAAAAAATCAAAAAAAATTTTTTTTTAATGGTGGCGCCCAGGCACTGGCAACGGACCACACCGGTACTGTGACATCACCAGCGGGCCGCTACCGGTGCTATAGAGTGGACTGCACTGGTAGGAACCCACCACTGCTTTCCTCTGGGAGAAACCAGACAAGGTCCCTCTGTAGCTTCACATGGAGCAACAAGGGGCAGACTTGAAACTACACCCATGTTATGAAAAATCAGATCTAGACATGCAGGGGAGCAGTTTGGTAATAGCAATAGCAATAGCAATTTAAGACTTATTGAGATTAGAGTCTAACGCAGCCAAAATATTCCCTTAAAGCCTACCACCAAATCCTGATAATGAATAAGGAGAGATTTCAAGAGTGTGGTAGCTGGAGATAGATATGCAAGAAGGATTAGAACTTACTTTCTCCCCTTCCCTCTCTTCCCTTTTCAGCCTGTAATTGTGATATATCACCGCAGTTCTTTCTCCTGTCACCCCAAAAGCGAACCTCCAGTCTGGGGCAGTGACCACAAAATGATCTCCTGTTTTGGGTTTTTTGGCTTAAAAAAAAATACTCCCACATCCTTTATATACTGTATTTGGCAAGTTTCTAGTACTATATGTTGTCTTCAAATTGAATTTAACCTCAAAGCAGTGGTATCCACAGCATTTGTTCATATGTGTGTCAAATCTTTCAGTTGGCGGGTACAACATCACACTGAAAGCCCCGCCCTTTTCTAACATGCGATGTGCACGCTAAAAATGAGGCAGGGCCTCAGTTGTAATGCTGTGCCTGCTATCTTGCAGGTTTTGATACTTCCCCAGGGGGAAATCCATGCCTCAGACCTTGACAGTTGCTTTCACCTGCCTTTCAGACAACAAACTCAGCAAATAGAAATGCTATTTTTGAATGGGGCTCCATATAAAAATTCTTTGCAAAAGGAAAACAAGAACATGTAGGAGAAAGGTACTCCAGCTCTCTCTTTGTTCCATTTACTTGCAGAGACAAATGTTTCCATGTGTGCATACATTGCCATATATGCGTGTAATATCGCCTACTAGAGTGCTATACAATTTATCTATATGTCCGCTGCAAGAGATTTACAGTGCTATTTAGTTTGAAAGCAGATCATGCTTGTTTAAGTCTAGAGCAGGATTACCAAATCATCTAATTATTTTGCAATAAGCAGAGTTTGATCCTAAGTATTTGTGATGCAACCTCATCACCAACTTCATGTTTTGGATTTACTATAGGACTGTATGAAACTATTAATGTGCAGGTGACCCAAGTGATATGGAATGGTGTTCAAGGCAAGGCAAGGCAACAGAACTTTGATATAAAAAAATTTAAACATGTTATTTATGGTATATTTGCCTGGTAAACAATACAAAGAGTTCCACAAGTTGCCTCCATAAAATCATTGTGTAATTTAGGGCTGCCAAACTCCTGGCCCGCAGGCCGGATGCGCCACACGCTGGCCACGCCCAGTTGGGCGAAGGGGAAAAAAGTCCCGATACGTCACAAGACGTCGCCATAACAACGTGAGTTTGACCCCCTGGTATAATTCATACTAGTAAATAGGCAATAGGGTCTAACTAAGATGGACATTATAGAACAGTGATGGCGAACCTTTTTTTCCTCGGGTGCCAAAAGCGCGTGCGTGAGCGCTATCACACACGTGCAAGTGCCCACACCCATAATTCAATGCCTGGGGAGGGCGAAAACGGCCTCCCCCACACCCCTGGAAGCCCTCTGGAGGCCGGAAATGGCCCATGAGCCGAAAATCAGCTGGCCGATGTGCACATGCACGTTGAAGCTAAGCTAGAGCAACAGCTCACGTGCTGGCTGAGATAAGAGCTGAAGTGGTGCAGTGGTTAAATGCAGCCATTGCAGGCTGACTGCTAGTTCAACAGTTCAGCTGTTCAAATCTCACTAGGCTCAAGGTTGACTCAGCCTTCCATCCTTCCGAGGTCGGTAAAATGAGGACCCAGATTGTTGGGGGCAATATGCTGAACTCTGTAAACCGCTTAGAGAGTGCTGTAAAGCACTATGAAGCGGTATATAAGAAAAGTGCTATTGCTATATTGCCATCACTGTTATAGAACATTTATATGGCAAAGTCTGGGAAAGAAAGATAAATTTGAGTTCCATTGAATTTCATTTAAATGACATCGATTGAATGAAATTCTCTGGAATCTATCCAATGTCATTAAGCAGTTTATGACAGAAGCAAGATTTATGCTGCCTAAGAGCAGGAAAGGAAAAAAGTACTGCAAAAAAGAGTGGGACAGAAAAAAATATTGCAGAAAAAAAAGATATTCAAAATAAGGTTCAGTGTAGGGAAGTATTGAAATCTAGTCCATGTTAACGTGTTTACTCTGTCAAATTTTCCATAAATCATTTAATTAAAAACTATTTTTGCAGGCAGCAAATATTTTCCTTAATATTTTTTCTTTAGGTTATTAGCATATTTTTCTTATATGCTAATAACCTAAACTTATACTTCTTATATATGATTTTCAATAATATATGCTGGGATGCTATCAATATCTATCTATATATGTGTCTGTCTATCTATCTATGTGCTTTTTCATATGTATACAGTAATTTCCCCCCCACCCTAAATCTTTTATTTATTTATGTATGTATGTATGTATGTATGTATGTATGTATGTATGTATGTATGTATGTATTTATTTATCTATTTATCTATTTATCTATTTATCTATTTATCTATTTATCTATTTATCTATTTATCTATTTATCTATTTATCTATTTATCCCACTTACATGCTGATAGGTTAAACTACAATGGAGTCTGGGAATATCAGAAAAAATGCCCACCCCAACGGAGGTGACAGGGAAAGCTCCAGAGGGCACTCCAGAAAGGTGGCATGGCTGATGATTTGGCTTGATACCTCTTGATCTGTCTCTTGTCACCTCATAAGGTCCTAGCTCTACTCCATGTCCTCAATCACCAATTCTACTGATTAAAAAATGGATATCATAGCTGAAAACGATCCACAGGCCAGATTGATAAAATAATCTAAATTATTCTAGATTAATCTGTTGTATTTTTCTACACAAACGCACAGTACTTCCCACCAAGAAACACCACTAGCAATGATGTCCACTGAAACAAATCTGAACTTCTTTCTGCCATAATGGTTATAGGTAGATAACAATCAGAAGTTTTAAACCCTTTGTGGAGTACACTGAGTTTTCTGTCATGTATTAATTAGCTTTAATAAAGTTCACTGCAGCAGCAATGAGAAGAATTATTTAATCTGATTTCCTTATGAAATAGACATCCACTATATAATAATCACCTGCTTCAAGGCAGGTGACTAAATTGAACAGCTTCCCAGCAAAAAAAATAAAACAAAGCGCCAAATCACAGTCATCTCACTATGCTCCTGATCAATATCTTTTCACAGACTTTAGCAATTATTAACCAGTGTTACAACTTGTTAACAAAAGCTTAATGCTGGATTTATATTTCTTCTTGGGTGTTGGATTTACGTCAATCCTCCCCACTCTCAAGCAATATTTTAGATCCCATGAGACATCATTGGAACAGAAAAACACAAATTGACTTTTTTTTGGGGGGGTGACTATTCTAAAATAGGACAGGGAAGTATTTCCATGTAAGTATCAGTGAACCTATTTCTTACCAGTGACAACCCTCTTCAAAAGACACTTTTGTGAGGTCTGCTAGAGGGGAAAAGAAGCAGGAAACTAATTATACACCTTACCTTCCAATAATAATAATAAAAGCCAGTCTAAATAATTGGCTGACGGTGCAATCAACCATAATAACAGAATGACTGTGGCAAAAAAAGCAAAGGTAGTACCAATAGTAATAGGTACCTTGGGTGCAATCCTAAAACATCTGGAGCACCACTTGAACACCACCGGCATTGACAAAATCAGCATCAGTTAATTATAAAGGTCAGCTTGGGTGACAACATCTGCCTCTCCCAAGTGCTTGGAAAGGACTTGACAGGTGGATAAAAATGCCATATCAAGTCTAAACATCTGGCTGAGTGTGTGACCAATAATAGTAATAATTTAAATGTATATGCTACCCAACTTGCCGTGACTCTGAGTGGTTTACAAATTACTAAAACATTTAAAACAAGAACCAGTGGGTGGGTGGGGGGGAATCCCCAAACAATAGAAAACAAAGAACAGAGATAGCAGAGAAAACAAACTCAGCTGAGAACAAAGGAAAGGAAGAAAAGGGGACTCAATTGTCCAGTGGTGGGTTCCTACTGGTGCGGTCCACTCTATAGCACTGGTAGCGGCCCGCTGGTGACGTCACAGTACCGGTGCGATCGGTTGCCGGTGCCTGAGCACCGCCATTTTTTTAAAAAAGTTTTTTTAAAAAAAAAAAAATTTCTTCTGCTCATGCCCAGAAGCCGAGCTTCCAGCACTGCACATGAGCTGCCTTCCTACCCCACTCCTACCCCACAGTGAATCCAAGCAGGGGAGGATGGCTGAGGGAACGCGTGAGACGCTGAAAGAACAGGCGGCAGGACCTATCTCAGTTCCCCTCCCTTCAGCAGTCTGAGAAGCCACGAACGCATGGTGATGATCCCAGGCATTTTCGCACGTTTGAGGCTTCTCGAGCTGCTGAGGGGAGAGGGACTGGGCGGCAGGAGCCTAGGATCATCGAATGGGGAGAAGCATTCAGGCCAGATGGAGCCTCCTAGAAGAACCGCTGCCACGGTCTTGCTGCTCCCGCTGCGGGAGGCTGCGTTGCGGGTGGAAAATGCCCCCCCGCTTCTCCGGCTGCTGCCAAGCTCCTGAGGCCCATGCCCACCCGGTCACATGGCTGGCAAGACACACCCACAAAATAAGCCACGCCCACAGAGTGGTAGTAAAAAAATTAAGAACCCGCCCCTGCAATTGTCCCCCACAAAGTCCTGGACAAAGAGCCACATCTTCACGGTCCTTCAAAATACTCATAAGATGGGGCTTGGGAGCAGGGGCGGGTTCCTAATTTTTTTACTACCACTCTGTGGGCATGGCTTATTTTGTGGGTGTGGCTTGCCGGCCATGTGAGTGGGTGGGCGTGGTTTGCCGGTCATATATTAGTAATTTCAGAGAGATGTTTACTACTACTTTTGCTATTTTATACCTTACATGAAAAGCTTTGCATACAAAGTGTGTGTTACACCATGGCAACATAGCAACCTTTATATGCAGAAAATGCTATAGTTAAAAGACAAGCAAGTCTCATACAGCATTTTTGGTTTCAGTCATGGATTCCTTAGATGAAAATATTGAGGACTGTTAAAAAAACAGTATCTTTTAACAGTCCTCAATGTTTTCGTCTAAAGAATAATAGTATAAAACTGTATAAAATTAACAGTATAAAAGGTTAAGCTTTCGGAAAACGCCCACTTTGGGAAGCTTTAGGCAAAAGCGAAGGAAAAGTGTCAAATGCGAGCTTCTTATTATTTTCAAGCGAAGGGATGGGGAAAGACTTAATTGTCAGGTTTCTGGGCATGCGCAGAAGAATTTTTTTTAAAAAAATGGCGGCGCCCAGGCACCGGCAACCGACCGCACCGGTACTGTGACATCACCAACAGGCCGCTACCGGTGCTATAGAGTGGACCGCACCGGTAGGAACCCACCACTGCTTGGTAGGAACTTCATTCTAGAGGGAAAACCATGCTCCAGAGAAGCCATACTTCCAGAAAATTACATTGTGTAATTCAGTGTTTCCCAACTTTAATATGCTGACTGGGGAATTCTGAGAGTTGACGTCCACACATCTTGAAGTTACTGAGGTTGAGAAACATTGGTTTAGCTGATGGAGCTCAGAGTGCAACAGCTTTGCCTGATAAAACTGCCTAGGCAGATATTATGGGAGTCAGGCAGTCTGTCAAGTGACCGGGCCCTATGCCATGTAGCAATTTCCTTGTCTCTGCCATTTTATATGATGAATTTGATCAGATATGCAGACTGCAAAGGCTGGTCCCAACATGAACAAAAATCTATTTTTTAAAAAGGGAAGAGCAGTATATAAATAGAATCCATAGTACTAATAACTTTGAACTGAGCTTGGAGACAGCCAACTAGAGAAAATCGTGGATTGTTAGATACATTAGCTTTTGATTTTATTTTGCACTTCAATAGGATTTTTTTTTAGAAAATAGTGTAAGTGAAACCTTTCATGAAATGTTATCATTGTCCTCATATTGATTTCTTGAACATTTATTTACAGATATGCCTACCCCAGATTTTATCTAAATACATGGTTTCCTTCATACCTGTTCAAGACCTCCTTTCATTGTTTGATTATTTAGCAAGCCCTCTGAGACTTGCTTTAAAAAAAAATTCAGAGCATCATGTCCTGGGAAAGAGCCTGTTGCTAGGGAATATAAAGAGACAATTTTAACAAACTGTAATCAATTATTATTCTTTTAAAAAAACACCTCTCAGCCGATTCAATTCATTTATAGAGGGACTTCATATATTAAGGTAATTTTTTTCTCTCTGCTGGCTTGTCTAATAATGTTTAGGCCACTAAACATAGCAGTAATGGTTGCCAGCATTTTAATATAATGCTGCATGTATAGTGTGAAGGATAAGGTTGAGTTCTATGCCAAGGAGAATGAATGGGACTGTGACCTACCTCAACTGATGTTCCCATAAACAACCCAGTTGAATAGCTGCAATTTGTATAGAGAAAATTCCTGCACATAATTGGAAATCTAAAACGAAACATTATGTTTTAATCCTGATTGCATCCATGCGCAGTGTAATGCTGTGCACCTTTATTTAGAACTGTATTGAATTGAATTTAGTGGGACTTGTTCAGAATATGAGGGCATAGGATTGTGATCATAAATCTGCCTACTATCCTATTTTTCTGGGGTGTATCCTCCTCCTCCTCCTCCTCCTCCTCCTCCTCCTCCTCTTCTCCATTCCCCAAGCTATAACAACAGCTCTTATTGACAAATACAGGCCATTTTTGTGTATGATGTATAAATGACAAGTATTGCAGAATGGATAAAGTGCAATCTGGGTACATGATAGGAGATGCAGAAGATAAGCCCTGATTTATTGTAGTCAACCACTTATTCTAGATTCAGAGCCATTAATTTATTAGCAATCGTCTCAGGTTTACATAATGATTGAGTGGATGAAACAGAGAAAGGGGTTGTAGGAGATGTAACTCCACCATCTCATAACTGCAGTCTATTGGAAATATCGGAGTCACTTTTTGATGAATGGAGGCGCCATCATCATCTTAAACATAAACCTTACCTTGGACTAAGGGAAGGAAAGGCCTGGGGGGGGGGAGTAGCGTTTAAAGCACAAACAGGAAATGAGCTTGAGCAAGAAATGTCTTGCAGCTGTAGCCATTTGATATAGGAATTGCAGTACCTCTTCATCACTTATGGAAATGAAAGGTAAATAAACAAACTCCTTTGTCCTACTGAAATGGGCAGACATTAGGCAGGAGAATGTGAATGACCATTGTCATGGAGAATTCCAGTCCTTAAGATTGGGGAGGAGGGGAGCTTTCAAATGTTGGGAGGAAGATTATCATCTGGATTTTATGACCCTGGCAGGAATTACTTCCCATCTCTTAGTGGCCTGGATAATGTTAGGAGGTATTCACTACTATGAAGCTACTTGTACTACGGGATAGCTAATTGAAACAACCTGCAAAAAAATAACCACAAAAAATAATATCTGCCATATTTGAAAAAGAAACAGATTTCCCTAATTTCTCTTTTACAAATATTTTTACATTTATGACTCAGGGGATGAAATGTAATGATCTGTTTTCAAACTTTCTCATCTGTAACATTAGCTCGCATGTAAATGTCATTGATCAATATGGAGTGCCCTTTGAGCTGAAAGTCAGGCTACATATCAAATCAATCATCCTCATCAGGACAGGCAGCATTTTGCAGTCAAGTGGTTAAAGATTAACATGCTTTATATTCTCTTCAGCAGTAGCAGCAACAGAAGCAACAGCAATCACCATTATGCTGACAGAATTCCGGAGTCATCTGGTGCTGATGGAGAAAGAGATAGGACTTACAGTATGATGTTCTATATACTATTCCATCAAAGACCTCATCAGCAGAGGTGGGTTTCAGCAGGTTCTGACCACCTCTGGAGAACCGGTAGCGGAAATTTTGAGTAGTTCGGAGAACCGGTAAATACCACCTCTGACTGGCCCCGTCCCCATCTATTCTCTGCCTCTTGAGTCCCAGCTGATCAGGAGGAAATGGGGATTTTGCAG
This sequence comes from Diadophis punctatus similis, assembly GCA_023053685.1. NCBI lineage: Eukaryota > Metazoa > Chordata > Lepidosauria > Squamata > Dipsadidae > Diadophis > Diadophis punctatus. The sequence continues at coordinate 137,773,759 of JALIGW010000001.1, read as the reverse complement.
TAAACTTCCCCTGGAGTGGGGTGGGAATGGAGATTTTACAGTATCCTTCCCCTGCCATGCCCATCAAACCACACCACGCCCACCAAGCCACGCCCACAGAACCAGTAGTAAAAAAAATTGAAACCCACCACTGCTCATCACGTATGGGTGAGTTCATTGATAGTTTATTGCCTGCCCGTCTCCAATGTCAGAATCGGCTCACCCAGAGCCGATCTGTACAGATTCATTTGTACACTTCATAATTAAAATGTAGTTCAAAACCAAAGAGCTGCATTGGATCAAATGAAAGGTCTTTATAGTCCATATTTTTTTCTTTTATCTTTAATTTCACTTGACAGAGAAGTACTACCAGTAGTCCTTGACTTAACCACCAGAATTTTTGTTGCTAAAAGAGGCAGCTGTTAAGGGAGTCCAGCCTGATTTTATAACCTTTTTTTGCCATGGTTGTTAAGTGAGTCACTGCAATTGTTAATTGAATCATAGATTTCCCCCATTGACTTTGCTTGTTGGAAGCTGCCTGGCAAGATTGCAAATGATGATCACGTGACCTTGATGTCACGTGATGATCACGTGAGCCGAGGTGGCACAGTGGTTAAAATGCAGCTACTGCAGGCTACTCCACCTGACTGCTAGTTCAGCAGTTCAGCTGTTCAAATCTCACCAGGCTCAAGGTTGACTCAGCCTTCCATCCTTCCGAGGTGGGTAAAATGAGGACCCAGATTGTTGGGGGCAATATGCTGAACTCTGTAAACCGCTTAGAGAGGGCTGTAAAGCACTATGAAGCGGTATATAAGTCTAAGTGCTATTGCTATTGCTATGTGCTACAACTATCGTAAAGACATGCCGGCTGCCAAGTGCCCAAATTATCTGACGCTGAGGATGCTACAATAGTCGTACGGGCGAGGAGGAGTCGTAAATCACATGTTTCAGTGCTGTTGTAACTTTGGTTGCTAAGCAAAGAATTGTAAGTCCAAAATTACTTATATTTGAAATCTTCTGGGAATGTAATGAATATACAGTGAGAAAGCAACACAGCAGTCTCTTTAACAATAAATACTTTAGTTATAATGGTTTGTTCTTGTATTGTTTTTTTGTCTTGCTGTATGTTATCATTCTAACAACAACAACAACAACAACAACAACAACAACAACAACAACAAAACCAAATAAAAGGGATTTAGGGAAAATATTTCTAAAGTGTATACACCTTTCTGGACAAAGTAATTAGATGTGCACACACAGATATAACTTCTTGGCCACCTTTGAGACTTTCTTTGGAATGTAAACATGTGGGGCAGCTTGCTATCAAGGAAACTAAGGTAATTCTGCCATCATTCCTTCTTGACTTGAAGCCTGTAGTATTGAGGAAATTCATTGTCCTCCCTGACAATGAATAACTCACTTTACAGGGTTGTTGTTTTAGGGAAAATAGGAGAAGAATATCAAATATATTTGCTGTCTTGAATTATTTATAAACATAGAGTATGTCAAACATATGTTGAAAATGTAAACTATCTGAAGCAGTGGTGGGTTGCTACCGGTTTGCCCCGGTTCAGGCGAACCGGTAAGTGGCGCCGTCGGGAGGCTCCGCCCACCCACCCAGACGTCATCACAGACGATCTGCGCCTGCGCAGAAGCGCCGTGCACACACACATTCACAGTTCTGAACCGGTAGCGAAGGTAAGTGAAACACACTACTGATCCGAAGGTACCTTTTTTTTTGCTTTTGGTGGACCCATAAGACAGCTAAGAAATACTGGGATCAGACATGTTTTAATTCAGAGAATTCTGAAATTGTACAATGTGTGTAAGTCACACATGGACCCTTTTTTGCTTTCTGTTGTGCTGGATGGGGTTGTAAATATCTAGGGGGGGGAGGTCAGCTCACAAAAGAAAGCCAGTTGGATGTAGTGGTTAAGGTATCAGACTGGAAATTGATATCTATCAGGCTAGCTAGATCACGAGTTCTAGTCCCGCCTTAGGTACAAAGCCAGCTGGATGACCTTGGGATAGCTTTCAGCTCTAGGAAGCAGGCAATGGCAAACCACTTCCAAAAGCTTGCAAAGGAAACTGCAGAGACTAGTCCTTGCAATTACCAGGAGTCCAAATGACTCAAGGGCACCATAAAAAGGGGGAAAAAATGCTCAGGTCAGAAATATACCAGTGTAGCTTTACCAATGTAAGTGAATGCAAATTTAAGTCTTCCGAGTGCAGGCTGAAGGCACTTTCAATTTTATTTCTAAAACTTCTACAATCCTATGAATATTATAGGCATGCCACATATAAAAAAGAAAGAAAGAAAATAATCAATTTCCAAACTTACATCAAGGGCGATTTCATTAGAATTAGACCATAAAATGCAGTGTCCTTCTTGTATGGCAATATGCAGAGAAGGCCACTAGGTGTAGTTCCAGAGTTAGTTTGTCATGACTGGGATCTGAAATGGTTACCGTAAGGGAAAAATCTTCAGAAAAATTGCTTGCCCAGTGGGGGGGAGGGAGAAGGGGGAGGGAGGGGGGGGAGGGAGACTATATCCTCTTCATCTGGCTTTCCTGAACTGTATTCACAGCCCATTTCAAGATAGCCCATTTCAAGGTTTGTCCTGACCAGGGCATTTGTAACATTACCAAAAAGAAGTTGGATGATTAAACCGTGGATTTTTAATTCATTCAGAGTGTTTAGCAAATCATCTCATCATTCCCTCTGTTCTCCCAACCTGCCCTGTGCTAAGAATCTGTATCAGGTTAATGAGGTTGCTGAGAGCACTTTTTCCTCTAGCCTTCTTAATCTCTGCAGCATGCCTGCTGCATCTCTGCTCTCCCTGCCAATTCTGGCAACTAGAATAAAAAGCTGTTGAAATGAAGAGTTATAAAACAGCCTTGCCCAAACCAATCACCTCCCATTCCTGCCAGAGAGCAGAGACATGGCATGTCTAGGGCTGGACTACAATTCCCATCCTATCTGTCATAGTTTATAGCCACACTTTCTGCGGGCGATGGGGTAAGAGATATTGCATTTGGCATTGCTACCCTAAATCTGTCAGCTGGTGGAGTGCAAAGATTTTCTTTCCCACCACCCAGAAAGGTTTCCCCAAAGGCTTAATTAAGACAGTGCTGTGGCCAGAAATATATCGATTAATTTATACATCGCTGTGCGTTTTTATGATGAGCCTCCAGGAAACTTCAATAGATTGCAGGAAAGCAAGTTTGATAAATTAATAATAAATTGACCCTTGCAGAGGAAGTGTGGTTTTGTTTTTGTTTGTTTGTTTGTTTATTTTGTCAAGTACATGTTGGTAATATACATATATAAAACATTGTTTGTATACATAAGATGGGTACTGATAAGTGGGAACATTAGGACAGGGACAGTAGGCACGCTGGTGCACTTATGCACGCCCCTTACTGACCTCTTAGGAATCGGGTGAGGTCAACAGTGGACAGTCTAAGGGTAAAGTTTTGGGGGTTTGGTGACGAAACCACAGAGTCAGGTAGTGAGTTCCAGGCATTAACCACTCTGTTGCTAAAGTCGTATTTTCTACAGTCAAGTTTGGAGTGGTTCACTTTGAGTTTGTATCTGTTATGTGCTCGTGTATTGTTGTGGTTGAAGCTGAAGTAGTCATTGACAGGAAGGACGTTGTAGCAGATAATTTTATGAGTTATGCTTAGGTCGTGCCGAATGCGACGTAGTTCTAAGCTTTCTAAGCCCAGGATTTCAAGTCTGGTTGCGTAAGATATTCTGTTGCGAGTAGAGGAGTGGAGGACTCTTCTTGTAAAGTATCTCTGGACACTTTCTAATGTATTTATGTCCGATATGCGGTGTGGGTTCCAGACAGATGAGCTGTATTCAAGGATTGGTCTGGCGAATGTTTTGTATGCTCTGGTTAGTAGTGTGATATTACCGGAGAAGAAGCTACGTAAGATTAGGTTAACAACTCAAGAAGCCTTTTTGGCAATGTTGTTGCAGTGGGCTTTGGCACTTAGGTTTTTGTTTTCAAAACAGAGGTGTGAGGGTGGAGGAAGAGACTGAGATGATTTCGAGAAGATATTGAGAGAGAATGGTTGGGGGAAATGGAAAGGAAAAGAATTAAGAACTAAACAATCAGCAAGAAAGTGATGCAGATCAGAAATCAGGCTGTCAGGAGGCCTCTAGCTTAATTGAATCCAATGAAGTCCTGTTATGGACAGTCACCCGTAAGTCCACCCATCAAATATAACAAAGTACAATAAAAAACCCAAAGGCTTAAAGAGCTGCCTTATTAAAATGGCATTCTAAAAAATGATAACATTTACAATTTAGATGTGGACTGTATCCAATCCATCACACCCATTTTTAAAAGGAGTTATTACACCCTGCAACAAGAGTACACAGATACTCATTCTTTGAGTATGTAGGGATCTAGATAATCGGGATTATCTAGATCCCTTCATATTCAAAGAGTATGTAGTGTTGCTGTGTAAGCAACACTACACCGGAAAAGGGTATGAAATTATAAGCCAAAGAATTGAAAGGTCTAAGGTTTAAAAGGAAATATATCTCAGTCTAGTTTATATCATCTCTTCTCACTATCATTCTTCATACCTTTCTATTTTTGAAACCTCTCCTGCTTTTATCATGTCCCCTTTCATGCATTGTCTTCTGCTCTTTAAATTTATGATCCCTCTCTTTTTCAGGATCCAGTCATTTTCATGCAACCACAACTGTCTTTAGCTTCCTCTTCCTATCTTGCCTACCTTGCCTCCTTCATGTTTCTTTCATATATTTGTTTTTGCAATTTGATTCTCCTTCGTTCTCTCTGGTCAAACCATTTCAATATGCCTGCTGGACAGTCCCTTTGTATTCCGTTCATTCAGTACACATTCATTTTTGCTTTATCATACACAGTTCTTAAATATCCAGTTCTTGCTGCATTTAACTTATTTTAGGCTTCCCTGAACATATCCATTTCTTACTTCTGAAGAATAACAATAGCAGTGGCATTATTTTATACACATCACTTATTACATGCAATTTTCTAATATCATATCATCAGGGGTGGGTTCCGGTTTTCTTTGCTGCCAGTTGGAGAAAATCAGAACCCACCCCTGATTCTTGGGCTAGGTCTGACAGCCAATAAATGTTTCAATGTGTTTGTTTTCTTTCACTTTTGTAAACTAGAACAAAACTGAAGTACGTAGAATTTTTTGGCACAGTTCTAATAAATATTTAGTGGAGAGTCTCCTAATCAAACTTTACTCCTCGTGGCCCTTCCAATTTAAAACACATTGCCTCCTCTTTAATGAAGAAGACATTTCAAAATAAAGATGGGATGAAAGGTGGAATTCTTTGCTATTCAAATTCCCATTTTTTCCATGGGAAAGCATAAACAGTGGTTTGAAGAACCAGAGATGGCAATTGGAGACAGAAAATAATGGTCTGCCTGATTTTTACCAATTTTTCATCTGCTCTTGATGCAGTTTATCACAAACCATGTTTCTTTCTTTCGGATCCTGGAATAATGGTTTCAAAACTAGTGATGAAACCTTAACAGGAATAATAATGTTATAAAAGCAAAGAGGAATACATATTCCTTGCTGAACTGTGGTTAAATACATTGAGGAAAGTGTTGAAAAAAATCAGATTTGGGGGAGAAAGATGCAGGAAACCTCGAGGGCTTTTGGCACTGAAGAGCCTCCATATTCAGAACAGTACACGAAGCAGAAATTCAATAATATGTTGATAACAAGATGGTAATCATGAATTTAGCAGGAAGTGTGCATTTTGCAACATTCAGAACGGCTGTTTTTGACATCCTTCAAAAGCACTACAAGAAACAAGTGCGGATGTCAAAAAAAAATTAGACTAATTTTCAACAGTAGTTAAACTAATGGGAAATCATGTGAAGGCACTTCAAGTAAATAACCGAAGAAATAACATCTGCAGAAAAATCTGTATACTGTATGTTTTTCAGTCTGTGAATGGATTCTTACAACTGCTATTAAGATATAAAGAAAAAGACCACATTTTGCCTTTTTACAGCATAGTACTGTAGAAATATCATTAGAGTGGCACCTGGTTTGAAAAGCATACCATGTGAAAAGCATCTAATACATTTAATAGACATCTCAACAAACAAAATATGACTCAGCATTGCAATCTGGAAACCAAAACTAGTACTAGCCATATATTTAAAATATTTTTGCAAACATTAACAGGGAAATTAACTCTTCCTTTTTATATACAGAACAAGTATCTGACCCTAATAAAAATTCAAACCAATGCAGTCTATATTCTTATGACTATTTTCCCATAAATAATAAACAGAATCATAATTCTGAGACGTGGATATCTTTTCTATGAAAGCATAACTGCTCACGTTATTTATATTAATCCACAAATGCTTTGGGTGGCTTTAGCCCATTCCAACCTCTTTGTGCCTCTGTCTTTTACTTGGAACAGAATATTATTGGAAAGTAAGTACATTTGCTCATGTGTGATATTTTCCGAGAATCAAGGAGGCAGTTCTGTATTTAACAAAGCCAACTGTTAATTTCCAAGCATAACTAGTAGGTTTCATAAGAACAGGCTACACAAGTGGAGGAGAAAGGAAGAACAGCAGGAAATAAATGAATTCTGCCAAATATTTCAGGTGTCCTAAAAAAGAATTTATACTTTTCTTGGACTTTTGAGTCATGAGTTTAAAGCTGGCTTGGTTAAACAGACACATATATCTATAACTACAGTGGCCTTTATTGTCTGCTGACAATATGCCACACACAGGCAGAACTCTGAGCACCAGCCTGCTGAGAGTTTGTTAGAGGTAAGAGAGGGAACAGGGGGTCTGGCTTGTACTTAGGAACACAGCACACCCATCATTCACAATGCCTGAACTCTACCCAAGTTAACTTCAGCAGTTGGGGGGAGTGGCATTGAAGTTGCCTAAACAGCTCCTGCCTTTTAACTGCTGTTTGCTGTGCAGGAATCAACAGGCTAAGTTTTTCAAAGCATAGAGATAAGCATTATCAACTGCTAATATCTCCATGCATTCCACGTTGCTGGTACAAGCACAAAACAGAAGCCCAAAAGGCACATACACGCACGCATGAAACCCCTTGCTACACTTGGCTGAGAATAGAATAAGACTGTTTGCTGTAAGGTGGTGCTTTTCACCCTGGTGAAGAGGATCCAGCTATAAACCTATTCAGCCTTTCAAGAACCATTTGCAAATTAGCAGCTTTCAAATCACCCCTTTCTTCTCTATAGCTGAAAAATGGTATATCAGATAGTAAATGAAAGATAAACTTAGGGTTTTTTTTGTACATACAAAAATCTTGTCCTTTATTATGGTGCTTTTTAGCAATCCCAAGCATGTTTACATGAAAAAAAAATGACTTCTTTGGAGTTCAGGAAAATTTACCCCCTAGGAAATATAAGTATGTTTTTAAATAGTTAATAAAATCATTTTGTGTCTCCATCATGTTCAATGTATCAGTCTGAAATCTTTGGCAGGTGCCTCATATGATCTGTTTGAAAGCCAACATAGTGTAGTATTTAATCTAGATTGGATCTGAGCTAGATTCAAGTCCACACTAGACTATAAAAGCTTACTAGGTGACTTTAGGCTAGTCTGCACAACCTACTTCACAGGACTGTTGCTCCGAGTTAAGATTGAAACTGGGAGTGCAACAGGTTTTTAAAGGGCCAATTAAGAAGTTAAGAAGCTAGAGAAAGCCGCTCATTGCTGAGGGAAGAGCAGGTTATCAATGTTGTGATGGAACAACACCATAACTTTTGGTCTGCAAGTCAAACCACCTCATTAAAGTGGTTGTCCACAACCTGCACATATCTTCAACTTGGTTTGCCCAGAAGTCCTAGAAGAAAGGAACTTATAAAACTAATACCTAGATAAGGAATGTAATTCTGAATGGTGATTGTGAGTTGAGGTTAACAATAGGATGAATGTGAACAAGACTGATAATGTGTATCTATTTTATGAAGCAAGAGTGAAATAATACATTACTTTTCCACAAGCTAGCAGTGACCAGGTATGTTAGTCTCACTGTCTACCAGTTAGCCCATTCTTTAGTACTTCCATATTGAATTCTTGTGGTTCAAATGTTTTTGATATGGGGTCACTGTATCAGGCCCAGTGACGGTCTTTGCTATAGGGTAGGGACTTACCAATCTTGGCAACTTTAAGACTTGTGGACTTCAACTCTGAGAATTCCCAGGCGGCATGGCTGGCTGAGAAATTCTGGGAGTTGAAGTCCATAATTCTTAAAGTTGCTAAGTTGGAGACTCTTGGTATAGGGGAAAGAAATTCTCTAACAGCAGATGGTCAGAGAAGAATGATTAACACAAATCAGCTTTTGCCAACCTAACAGGTTGAATAACAATACCCATAATCCCCAGACAGCTTCATTTATTGGGGGAAGCTTGAGTCATTGGCTTTTTGTCAGGTGCAAAAGATCAGGATCACACTTGAAGTTCCAATTGAACTGATTTATTACTACTCATGCCTATGTACAGGAATGTACACAACTAATGGTTAGTGGTGCTAGGTAAGGGTCAACACAATTCAAGAGGGATTGGACTTAATTTGTGGCTATGTAGAGCAGAGGCGGGTTCCTAATTTTTTTACGACCACTCTGTGGGCATGGCTTATTTTGTGGGTGTGGCTTGCCAGCCATGTGACCGGGTGGGTGTGGGCCTTGGGAGCTTGGCAGCGGCCGGAGAAGCAGGGGGACATTGCCCACCCGCAACGCAGCCCCCCGCAGCGGGAGCAGCAAGACCGCGGCAGTGGTTCTTCTAGGAGGCTCCGTCCGGCCTGAATGCTTCTCCCCATTCAATGATCCTAGGCTCCTGCCGCCCATTCCCCCTCCCCTCAGCAGCTCGAGAAGCCTTAAATGTGCGAAAAGGCCTGGGATCATCACCGCGCGTTCGTGGCTTCTCCGACTGCTGAAGGGAGGGGAACTGAGATAGGTCCTGCTGCCCATTCCCTCTCCCCTCAGCAGCTTGAAAAGCCTCAAATGTGCGAAAATGCCTAGGATCATCACCGCGCGTTCGTGGCTTCTCGGACTGCTGAAGGGAGTGGAATGGAGATAGCTCCTGCCGCCCATTCTTTCAGGGTATCACGCGCTCCCTCAGCCATCCTCCCCTGCTTGGACTCACTGTGGGGTAGGAAGGCAGCGCATGTGCAGTGCCGGAAGCTCGGATTCTGGGCATGCGCAGAAGAAATTTTTTTTAAAAATATTTTTTTATTAAAAAATGGTGGCACCCAGGCACTGGCAACCGACCGCACCGGTACTGTGACATCACCAGCGGGCCGCTACCGGTGTTATAGAGTGGACCACACTGGTAGGAACCCACCGGCTCTAGGCTGATTCCTCTTTTGACTCTGTCCCCAGGTTCTGCCATTCCTCCTCCTACAATTTTCCCCAAACAGCATTCCTAGCTGCACTTAACCCTTCCTTATTGTAGACCAAAATAAGACTCGCTTTCCACATGCTCTGCAATTTCCTACTTGAACAGTGATGTGAATAAATGCATGTGTACAGCATGGTGAGGTCTCACCTTAGGACAACTGTTTATTTTAAGAAGGACAAAGCAATAAGAGGGAAAGGGAACTCTCTTTTTGTTCATCTCCTCCTCCATTTTTGAGAGAGCACCATTTCCGTCCTAAGACTAAAAAAACTCTGAATATGCAGTGCAAATAGAACTATCCCAGGTGAGTTCATTCCAAAGATTATTTCAGAGTGTCCTAAGGCACCATTTTTACCTCAAGTCTCTGCAAACCTGGGCCCTCTCTCAGTTTGGTTTCATTTCACTCAAGGAATTTCAGGCTAGAATTCAAACTATGAGAGGAAACTCATCAACCTTTTCCCATGTGTGTTCAGAGAAAAGCTTCCAAACAGGAAAAAGACAAATTGTACCTGTGGTCTGGCATCTCATAATTTAAAAGTCATAGGTGTGGGGTCTTCTACAGAAGGAGGGATGTACCAATTCCTGGAAAAAAATTGATATATTATGCTGTCCTGTTATACAGTATATAACAAAATGGTGGTTATATCTTCTGGTTAACTGAAAAAGAAAAAAATCCCAAGACTAGCTGCTTTGGAGGGAATCCTTCTTTGCTTAAAAGAGACACAATATCTTTTCCCATTTCAGTCCAGAATACTGGAATTTACCATATCTCAACTAATAAACTCATATTAATAATCTCAACTAAAACATACATGCCAGAATTTAATGCATAACAACAGCAGGGGCATTGTGTTTTTCAAAGAAAACCAGGGAGAAATTAGACCAAATAAAAGCAGAGAAAGGAGATGCTTGGGTCTCTCCTGGGGCATTTCTCTGCTCCTAATTGCTCTCAAGAAATGTTCATTTCCCTCCTCAGAGTCAGAAAACTTTTTGTCCTTAACTAGAATAGTTCTCAGTATTTTGTAACTTCCTTAGCATCACAGAATGGTTTTCAGTAGCCAGCAGGGGAATCAAATCCAGGCCAAACATTTCACACAGCTACATCAGAACACACAGAATGTTTCCATTGTATATATTAACATTATATCTAATGCCCAATTAAAACAAAAACTACAGACTTCTTTATGTAATTCTATTGAACAGTGCCAAAGTTTGCACAAAAAATGTCACAGCAGTTTGAAACCACATCATATGATCGATAATCAACTGCCTATTACTTACCAGTTGGGCTTATCAAATGTCCTGATTTTGTGAGGAGACCCTGGAAAATCATCATGAGCCAGGAAAACATATCCTGTATTGCTTAATTATGCTGAAAGTACAGGTACTCCTCAACTTATGACCACAATTGAGCCTAACATTTTGGTTGCTAAACGAGACAGTTGTTAAGTGAGTTTAATTTAATTTAATTTAATTTATTGTATTTCTATGCCGTCCAACTGCCAAAGGACTCTGAGTTTGCCCCATTTTACGACCTTTCTTGTCACAGTTGTTAAGCGAATCACTGCAGTTGTGAAATGAATAACGCAGTTGTTAAGTGAATCCGGCTTCTCCATTGACATTACTTGTCAGAAGGTCTCAAAGGATGATCGCATGACCTTGGGACACTGCAACCATCATAAATCTGAACCAGTTGCCAAGCATCTGAATTTTGATCAAACCTGCAATGGTTGTAACTGGTCCTAAGTCACTTTTTTTAGTGCCTTTGTAACTTAGAACCAGAGGTGGGTTCCTGCCTGTTTTTGCCGGTGCGGTTAATAGCTGTTGTTCGGCGCAGAGCCCAAGACGCTGCTGCCGTTCGTGGCGCGGGAGCTTTCCCCGCCCGCATGGATGCCACCATTTGCGTTCTTTTGCACTCTGCGCATGCAGAACGCTTTGTGCATGCGCAGAGGGTGAAAGAACGCAAACGGCGGTGTCCATGCGGGCGGCGGCAGCGCCCGGGGAAAGCTCCCGCGCCGCGAACGGCAGCAGGGTCTTCGACTCTGCGCCGAACAACAGCTATTAACCGCACCGGTAGGAACCCACCTCTGCTTAGAACGGTCACTAAATGAATGGTTGTAAGTCAAGGAATACTTGTATAATCCATAAATGCTTGGCAAGAATAAGCCTCGCTAAAGGCACCAAGGCTTAGATCTAGAATTGTGGTAGACAATTAGATTCTTTGGAAATAGGGTCTAATATCACCCCATGTCACAAGTAAGGTATGTTTGCAGAAAGCCAGCTGTCTAGCTGTTACATAAACTTCAGCAATATGATGAACTTACTTAGCCTTAAAAAAGGAAGAGACAGAAGCATGTAGACACAATGGTAATCCCTTCGGGGATACAAGACACAAAGGCTGCCAGAACACGCAGCTCTTGTCAGGGAACACACAGAGCTGATCAAGGCTTCTCCACCCTTAACGTGATGGCTTTGAAGTTTGTTTTTACAAGAAGACAGCTTAACCTCCCAGAGACAAACCACCCCTTTCCAGTTCTTAACTGATTTTGCAGTTGCAGTGGGCATTCCTTTAAAAAAAAGGGTGGGTGGGTGGGTGGGTGAGACCAGCCCAAGACTTATTTATCTGGACCTGCAAAAAAAAATCACATTTTTATAAAAAAAAAAAGCATCTCCAGAAGCTTCTCTCCCACAATGCAATTTGGGGCGCTTGCAAATCAAGAGGGCAGCACCAGTTAGAACAATTAATCAATGGAACAACTTGCCTCCAGAAGTTGTGAATGCTCCAATACTGGAAATCTGAAATGGTATAGGGCAGTGTTGGTGAACCTTTTTGGCACCAAGTGCTGAAACGGGAGCACGCGGGGGCACGCGGGGGAGTGCCAGAAACCGGAAGAGCAGTTCCCCTACGTGCATGCATGCACCAGGAAGCTGAGCTTCTGGTTTCCTGTGTGCGCATGGGCGCCAGTCACCTGGTCTTCCGGTTTCTGGCACACATGCGCATGTGAAGACCAACTGGATGGCATGTATGTGCACGCCAGAAAAGACACTCAGCTTCCTGGCACGCACATGCACGCACCAGGGAGCTGCTCTTCCAGTTTCCGGTGCTCCCACACGTGTGAAGACCAGCTGGCGACCCGGAAGAGCAACCGGTCACAGCTGGCGTACCCGAAGAAATGGCTCTGCATGCCACTTCTGACATGCGTGCCATAGGTTCGCCATCACGGGTATAGGGTTTCCTACCTGAGCAGGGGATTGGACTAGAAGACGTCCAAAGTCCCTTCCAATTCTGTCATATTGTTATTCTGTTCTGTTACCAAAGAGAGGGGCTTAAAAATACAGAAACCATAGAGTCACAAAGTAGCTTTGCTTTCTGAGACATTAATTTTCTTTTGGTTATAAAATGGTTGCATTCAGTTATCAGATTATGACATTATAAAACAAGCCTTCATAATTAAATTCTGTAGACCTTCCTTCCTTCCTTTCCTTTCCTTCCCCCCTCCCTCCCGCCCTCCTTCTTTCTTTCTTTCTTTCTTTCTTTCTTTCTTTCTTTCTTTCTTTCTTTCTTTCCTTTCTTTCTTTCTTTCTTTCTTTCTTTCTTTCTTTCTTTCTTTCTTTCTTTCTTTCTTTCTGCCTTTATAAATTACTTAAGGCAGCAAACCCAAACAATACTCCTTCCTCCTATTTTTCTGACAACAACCACCCTGTGAGGTAGATTGGGCTGAGACAGAGTAATAGGCCCAACGTCACCCCGCTGGCTTTCATGTCTAAGGGTTTAATTTTAATTTATTTTAAAGTATTATTTTAAAGTAACCTCACTAAACATATTCTATTTATAGTCATAATGTGAACTGGGCAGCTAGACAAATTTAATTAAATAAACAATAAAATAAAGAAATATTTGTACACATTTTTTCCAGAACGTACACAATACTTGCTGTTTTCATTAAGGTACCCATGTATATGTGAGGGAGAAAAAGATGTAAAAATTGGAAAGAAATTATACAAAACTCCGATCTTCGTGAAAATGGAAAGAAAAATGTGTTCAGACATTTTGACTCACTTTTAACAAAATGTATTAGGTTACTCTGGTAGCTGAAATTGAAAGATATTTGATTTTGGAAGCTGTTCCTCTAAATCCGAGCCATTCATTAACACTGTTCACATGCTACATGAACTGTGATATTGCTTAGCTATGGTTAGTTCCTTAAATCTCAATTGGCTTCAGACCATATGTTAAACTAAAATCAAATGAACTCCCTCCTGGCCTAAAATGGTGCATGAATTCATACTCTACAAGGCCTCAGAATAATAGCTACAGGTAGTCCTTGACTTACAACCACAAAAGAGCCCAAAAATTCCATTGCTAAGCAAGACAGTTGTTAAGTGAGCTATGCCCCATTTTACAACCTGTTTCGCCATAGTTGTTAAGTGAATCACTGCAGTTGTTAAGTGAATCTGGCTTCTCCTATTGACTTTGCTTGTCGGAAACCAACTGGGAAGGTTACAAATGGTGGTCATGACCCTGGAATAATGCAATTGTCATAAATATGTGCCAGTTGCCAAATGCCCAAATATTGATCATGTGACCATGGGGCTGCTGCAATGGTCATAAATGTGAAAACCATCGTGTCACTTTTTTCAGTGTCACTGTAACTTCGAACGGTCACTAAATGAATGGATGTAAGATGAAGACTGTTTGGATTAGAGATTAACTATGAGAGGAAAGTCCTCTGAGAGTGAGATGGGGCCTACTGAAGTCTCGGCTGGTTCCCCCTTCTGCACATGTGTTGTCAGTTTGACTTGGCAAGTAATCTCTGCAAATGGAAAATCTTTCCTACCTCTATCATTTCCTTAATTTTGGCCTTTAACTCAGGAATCTCCAAACTTGGCAACTTTAAGACTTGTGGACTTCAGCTCCCAAAATTCCCCATCCAGCATGGCTGACTCAGGAATTTTGGGAATGGAAGTCCACAAGTCTTAAATTTGCCAAGTTTGGAGATCCCTGCTTTGGCTCACTGAAGTATCAGCTGTGGGTGACAGACACAGCTCAAGGTGGGTTTTTTTCAATGAGGTAGCAATCCCCATACAACTGCTCTGATGCACAGCAGCCATGAATGTCTGCTCAGTTCTGCTTCTTATTGCAAAGCTTCCATCTGTCTAGTTGAGTTCTGACAGTTCAGTTTTTCTATATTACTAACAATACTGTACAGTATTACAGGATTTTCATTGAGAGTATCCTATGCAGTCGTCAGGTGGAAAGGGACAGGGGGTAAGGAATTACCAGGGCAGAGGTGGGTTCCTCCTGGTTTGGACCGGTACTTTAGAACTGATAGCAGCTGGCCACGCCCCCAAACTGGCTCTCTCGGTGGCGCTTGTTTTTTGCTTTTGCGCATGCGCAGAAGCTGTTTTTTGCACATGCGCAGAAGCTGTTTTTTGCTTCTGTGCATGTGCAGAAGCCAAGTTTTCAGCACTGCGCCCGCGCAGCATGCAATGCGCGCGCGCCCATGCGGCGCAGGAGGAAGCAAACCAGCAGCGAGGTAAGCTAGAACCCACACCTGGTCCAGGGGCTTTGACACTTTTACTTGTGATAATTTCACATTCCTCCATTTATTTATCTATTTTACCTGTAGTATTACTGATTCTTTTAAAAACAACAACAGTACAAGCCCTGGTATGAAACTCAGAATTTTCAGTAATTATACAAACACACGTTCTCAATGCATTTTTATTCAAAAATCATTGTGATGCTAATCACATATTATTATATTAAACTAATCACTTTTGTGTAAGGTGGGAGAGAGAGAGAGAGAGAGAGAGAGAGAGAGAGAGAGAGAGAGAGAGAGAGAGAGAGAGAGAGAGAGAGAGAGAGAGAGAGAGCATAATGTTCCTCTCTTGACTCAAAGTGAGCTCTTCTCAGCAATGCAAAATCCTCTGTGTTGCAAGCTTGCAGGACAGCCTGAAATATTTTTCACAGTTTTTCAGGTTCATGTTATATTTTCTGTCACTGGAAAGCAAAAGCAAAACAATAAAGAGAATACTCAGCAATTCACATTTTATTTGCCACCAAAGCAGTACAGTATTTTTAAAGAGCTGCTGGCTTGCTTTGGTAGTCATACAGTAATTAATATTGTTGAGGATTTTAAGCTGAGCATTGATTCCAAGGTTGTTAAAATGTATGTTAATAGTGTATTTATAGTTTATTGACATAATTTTGAGGTGAAAATTGACTATTTTAAAAGATTTGCTGTCTGGGCCTGGAAATGTCTTAGATGTGACACACTTCAACAGCAAAATCTGGAGCTGTACCATTTGAATTGTCTCTGGAACTAACAAGGTTTCCGAGATTTTTCAAGCTAAAGCAACTGATATGAACAATTTATGCCAAATATACATTACAAAACCATGCTACCTATCATCAATATTCATCAGCAGCTCTTATACCAATTTTTATTGAAGAGAAAGGGGGAAAAATAGCCTGAAGAAAGCTTGCCATAAATTAGAAGTGCAATACTTGAAGAGGGAAATTTAAGTATTACCGGTAATTATATGTGTCCATAGCACTGAAATTTTGTTATATGCATTTGTTGACAGTTAGGTATTTTTCACAGTGGTAGTAAATACTCTAAAAACATTTACAATTGTCTCTTTCAAGATCCTATATAACATTTATAACAACAAAGTACACATGAAACCCAAAACATTTTTGAAAACTAATTCATTGCCTTAGTAATTGCAGTATTTTATTCCCTCAGTAAAACTGGATGGTTTTTCATTTAATTAACATTGGGAGTAGGCTTAGACTGTTTCATTAGAGAAGAAAATGTTAGGATTTTGGAGACAAGACGAGCAATATTCTGAGACTTTAAGGGACAAAGGATCAAAATGAATGTGGTATAATGAAATAGGCTCGGTTGCTTGGTTACTCTCAGACCATATTTTAAAGCTCCATGATTAATTTCCTCTCAGCATATTAGTCTTAAAATATAAACTCTGCATCTCTGCCCCATTTCCCACTATTCTTTGGTTATTTAAAAATTTGCTTCTGATCTCATCCCTTCTAATTAATGTTTTTCTTCCTCCCTCATATTGGTCAATGGGGTATACAATTTCTAGCGAGTAATTCTAGAAATTGAATCCCAATACCTTGACATGCTATTGGAGTGGAAAGGACTGGATCAGAAGATTTTGATCAGTTGTAAAAAATTTTAAAAAGGTGGTTTTATGTCACTTAATCCATATGTTATCCGAAATGGTAGGATTCACAGCAAAGATAAAATCCATGTTTCCCTTCTGAAACAACTTAATGAGAATTTTTATTTTGTAACACATAAATCCATGTTACAAAGACTAGTTCACGTAGGGGTCACGAAGCCATATGAGATAAACCACTGACAGAAACTTTATATACAGATACAAAGATGATTATCTCTCTAATCATTATACATGCCTCAGTGTGCCTTTATTAGGAGATGTAATTTTTCAGTGAACCACCAGTCCCTAGAATACTCTGATTATTTGGAGCACCATAGGACCAAGAAAATGACAGCTTGAAGGGCACTTTCATGAGTTACTGCTGAATTCATAATCTGGGATGCCCACTAGATACCACTTGAGTAAATCTGTTGCGATAGTCCTCAATAATGCTTGCTCCATGCTGTGCAATCCACTGCTGCAATTTATTAACAGTGCCTCATTAATTGTGCCCACTGCTAGAGTTTGTGTGGATTAAAACTGAATGAAGTGAGGATAGTATGAACCAGCTCCTGTACTTGTCTGATGTTGCCTTTCCTCTAGTATCCTAGTCTGGTGAAACCTAAGAAGTTAATCTTGGAAATATTCGACTTTAGGAAGGAATTCTGCACCCAAAGGTCTTTTTCTGGCACTGGTGTGTCATCTAGCTGTGTGATATGTGTTTCTCTCCTTAACAAGTCTTATCTTTTCGAAAGACATTGAATGGTAGAGAAGTAGAAAAAGGTTCAAGTGACTTTTCAAAAGACAAAATTGTGTTGACAAAGTCTTCAGCAAAGTTGTTAGATATGGAAATTTAGGATCGTATGACCTTAGCATTTTATGATGTGAGGACCTCTTTTAAGGCTTGGAAAGGCAATTGTAGGACAATGTTTTCTTCTTGCATTTAAAATTTCATTTTGTAAACAGTATGTTTTCTCTGAAATGGGCCATCTGATGTAATGGGATGTGAGAATGACCTTGGAAGGGGGGAAGGAGGAATAATGCTGCCTAGGGAATGAGCAGATAAAAGGGGGAGGAGCTTATAACTGAAGAATGGGCAGAAAAAGAAATTTAGAAACCTATCAGGGAGTAAAAAGTAAAAAGAGTAAAAAGTAAAAAGAGATAGCAGGAGATTTGTATTTTCAGACTTGCAAGATTCTATTACTGTAGCCTTATAACAAAGTAGAATTAGCTCATCTGGTCATGTTTCCTGTTTGGTCTACTTGAGAGACTGACATTATGGTATATGAGAAATGAAAACAAGTTGCAAGTCACTGCAGCTATTTGGCTTCTTTGCAGAAGCAGAAAACCAGTGTGTCTTCACTGAGCTCTTTGCTTGTGGAGACATTTTATTTGCTTGGATAATGAACCTGTTAAGAGGCACTACATGCTTCCCCATCCTCATTTACTTATTTAGCAAATTTATATAGCTACAGTATATGAATTTGCTAAATTATGGATACTGGAATGATTGTGATGCTGTGGATATCCTTCCGAGGTAGGTAAAATGAGGACCCAGATTGTTGGGGGCAATGTAAATATATACATTGCTTAATGCTGTAAACCGCTTAGAGAGTGCTTGCACTATGAGGCGGTATATAAATCTCACAAAATAAATAAATAAATAAATAAATAAATAAATATTCCATATAAAAGGTCCTGAACATTTAAAATGTGACTTTTCTCTTCCCCCACCCCAAACTCATCAGCTAAAGTAAGAACATCAGAGAGCCAATGTTCTAAGCAAGACACAAAGCCAATTACTGTCTCCTTTTGTTGTTCTCCACCAATTTATATAGAGGTTTCATCTTCTACACTAATGCTATACAGTACTTTTAACCATTAAACCATGCTTCAAAGTGAGGTAACATATTCTTAGCTTGACATTTCCCCCCCCCCCCCCAGAGAGTGAGCAAGCTAGCAAGTCTTGTACAGATATTGTTGGTCTTTGAAGGGCCATCAGATTTCTGGTTTTGTTGTAGCAGACTGACAAGGGCTGACTTTTAGGAATTTATGACTTTTATTCAAGCAGTTTTTGTTTGATGTCTCTTGAACTGCCAAAGCATTCTTGCCTGTTCACCTTTGTCTAACCTTTCCAAACCTCTTGTCTATTGTATCTAAGCACAAGATCTATCTCACAGTGAATTATTTCATTCTTCGCTTTTTCAGAAGGGAAAGGGATCCATGGAAGTTTATGTATAAATCAGTATCAGTGTTTAGGGTACCACAACTCAGACTTCCTGTTTCTCCCCTTATCTCTCTTCTCTTTTTTAGTCAGTGCATCCCAGAACCAGTGACAGATGTGGTCTTTATCAGCACACCCAAATCTCTGCCAAAGTTTACTGACTCATTTGATATAAATAAATTGTAGCTTTTCCTTTCACTCTTTTTTACCAGTTCATAAATAACTTTCATCTGCAAAAATGTTTATTTTAAAAAACTTAACTTTTCAAGCAAGCAAGCTTCCCTTTAAAAAATGCCACCTCTTTTTGTATTTCATTGTATATCCCTCCTGAAGCATAAAAGAGGAAGTAAAAAAGAAGATGATCTCAGCCATAAAGTGGGGTGAGAAGTTAACCTGAAGAGTAGTTCAGGTCTCTAAACTTATTGGAGTCTACACCCACCTCCATTTTCACCAGTAAATTAATATCTTTATGGCAAGCTCATGAATTGAT
Source organism: Diadophis punctatus similis (assembly GCA_023053685.1). Taxonomy (NCBI): domain Eukaryota; kingdom Metazoa; phylum Chordata; class Lepidosauria; order Squamata; family Dipsadidae; genus Diadophis; species Diadophis punctatus. The sequence goes on along the minus strand of JALIGW010000001.1, from coordinate 137,754,452 downwards.
TCTGTTGCTTGATGGGAGAGCAAAGAGTGAATAGGCAGTACAGCTTTTGTGTTAACACTTTTATGACTCATGGGATTGAATAATGTACTGCAGTCTCCCTATTATCTCAGCCTACACATAGTTATTTTTCAGCCCAGTGCAGATGGAAACTTTGGCCTGTTTGCCAGTTTTAACATCAATTGGCAGAGGTTGCTTACCTCCAATTAAGTGACTATGTCTGCCTTCTCCAATATGACGCCTTCCAGATCTGGTGGACTGCATCTTCTAGAATGTGAAGCCAGTGAGATCAGAGGACTGGTAGGACGTCTGCAATTTTTCAGTCCAATCCATCTAGAAGTCGTAGGTTGGGGAAGAACACTGTACGTTTATACATTTATGTATAGATAATCATGCTTAAGGGAGATCAATTTATTTAATAAAAATGGAAAGTCTAGACCTCAACTTTTCTGGATAAACTCCTCAGACTGTATGGAAACTTTGTTTGTCTGGTAGCTTCTAATCACTCTTGACTTCGGCCCGAAGGGGTGAAATCCAGCAGGTTCTGACAGGTTCTGGAGAACCAGTAGTGGAAATTTTGAGTAGGTTGGAGAACCGGCAAATACCACCTCTGCCTGGCCCCAGAGTGGGATGGGAATGGAGATTTTGCAGTATCCTTCCCCTGCCACGCCCACAAAGCCACGCCCACAAAGCCACACCACGCCCACAAAGCCATGCCCACAGAACCGGTAGTAAAAAAATTTGGATTTTACCACTGACTTCGGGTGACTGCCTGGACTCATCTCTGAAATTTCATTCGTGATATGTCCTTGCCTGCTTCCTAGGGCTGAGAGAGAATGACTGGCCCTATACTCCGCCAGCTGCATTGGCTGCCCATTGGTCTCCGGGTACAATTCAAGGTGTTGATCATCATCTTTAAAGCCCTACATGGCTTAGGACCAGGCTATCTCCGGGACCGCATCCTACCTCATACTTCCCTTCGACCAATCAGGTCCCACAGAGTGGGTCTCCTCCAGGTCCCGTCAGCCAAACAGTGTCGACTGGTGGGGCCTAGGGGGAGGGCCTTCTCTGTAGGGCCCCTGCTCTCTGGAACCAACTCCCCCCAGAGATCCGAATCATCCCCACCCTGCTGGCCTTCCGAAAAGCCATCAAGACATGGCTCTTCCTGCAGGCGGGGTGATGTTGAGACGACCTTCCATCTGACGTCTCCCCCATGTATATATGATATGTTTGTTGTTTTAAATTTGTTTAAATTGTTTTTAACATTTATTTGATGTTCCCTAAAATGTTGTACGCCGCCCTGAGTCCTGAGGGAGTAGGGCGGCATAGAAGAACTTCGAATAAATAAATAAATAAATAAATATCACCCATCTGCCTTTGTGACTCACAATCACCCCGTTTCTACCTGATACCTTAACCCACTACACCAAACTGGATCTCAGTTTTATGTGAACTATAATGCTCAGCAAAAACATAAAAGACATATTGGTATCCTCTCTTTTACTTCTATTTTACTTTACATTGCACAATCTTTAGATTTGTCTACCTTATATATTATGTCTGTGTATGTATGTCTGAATATGCATAAGGGAGAGAGGGGGGATTTCAGGAGATAAAAATATTTGCTAAGCCCCATAAAGAAGCAGAAAAAGAATCAAGTAACCCAAAGGAAAGATACTAGGGCAAAATATCCCCAGCAATAATACAGCAGGACAAATGGTCAACAAACAACGCTTGGTTGGAGAGATTGAACATGTCCAAGTTTGTTCTTCACTGTGGTAGGTAAACATCAGTGGATATGAGGACAGAGAGGAAGTTTGTTGATAAATTTCACTCTTGACAAGCTGATCTATGTGAGTGGGAGCATGTTTGTATGTCATAAAATATTCCTCCCTTTGATTGATAGGCACTGAAATTCCAATGATTATTTCATAAGCTTCTCCTGTATTTCCAGTGACTTTATTCCCAGACAAATATTTATTAGACTGCAGCTTAGGCAACTATCTTCCTTAGAAAGAAAGCTTATTAAGAGGAGTGCAAAATAAACTTTGTGGGGACCCCAAAGCCATACTGATTACAGTGTAATCAAATTGCCAGGTAAATAGATGCATTAGGTTGTACTGCAACAGATTGTCTTGAAATGAATTGTGGGCTTCCTATAGAGTGGAACAGAGCAGTTGCTGGTCAGCTGAGAACAAAGCTACTCTAAGATCTGATTTCACGTGCAGCCTCTAGTAGGGTGTTTCTTGAATTTGGCAATTTTAAGATGTGTGTCTATGGAGATTCTCAGTCCTCTAGGTCATGGCTGCTCCAAAGGTGCTTTTTCAAGAGGCAACTGGACTTTCTGGGTTTTCTTTGAAGACATTTCACTTCTTATCCAAGAAGCTTCTTCAACTTTGACTGGATGGTGGGTAATGGAAGAAAGGATTTATACTCCTTGCAGACAGCTGGTCATTTGCATTCTTTTAGCGAGTCATTAAAGCCACCTGGAGGTTTATCTATGTCATCAGGGTCACCTGAGTGGTGCAAATGGGTGTGGACCCATGTGGATTTCAACACCCAGAATTCCACAGCCAGCCATGTTGAATTCTGGGAGTTGAAGTTCACATATCTTAAAGTTGCTAAGTTTGACAAAGATTACTCTAGAACACGGGTGTCAATTGCGTCACGTGACATGACGTATCACGACATCACATATCACGTATCATGACATTTTTTGCCTTTGCGGAGCTGGGGTGGGCGTGGCCTGAGCATGATGCATCCAATCTGTCATCGGCCACCAGTTTGACATCCTTGCTCTAGTACAAGAACTTTTCTTAGAATCATCAGGCTAGATTTGCTTCACTCCTGAGGTGACAGGAAAGGGACAGGGTTGAAGACAGTCCTTGCTTTCCTAGGTTGTCAGTCTTCCATCCCTCCAGGATCTCAGCATAAGCCACCCAGAGAAGAAAAATATGAATCCTGCCATCACTGGTACCAAAATAACAAACAAGTGAACACATTGTAATGTAGCTTTTCCTCCCCATAGTCTTACATTTGTTGGCCTTAGATCCGTGTTCATAAATAACCAAACTGATAGGTAACAGGAATAGAGAGTCTATGCACTAGAATCATGTGAAGCAATTCATCCGATGCTCCACTAGATCACTGGAAAACCCATCCCTGCCCTACTACATGTTAAGAAGAGCTATTAGAAATTAGGAGAGTGAATGCTGTGGGCAAGGAAACTAAGCTTGGACAATCTGCCAAGTGCTTCCCTTAACTTGTCTTGCATTAAAATCTTAAAGGCAGCACCATTATTGGTGGGTCAGCCATGAGGGCAGTTGTAGAGGAACACACAAATGACCTTGGGAAAGGTGCACAAAGACTATTAGCAAGACAGGAGCCCTGCCTGGGGAGACAAGACAAAATCCTTAAAGCTGTCCGGCCTTGAATGTCTTTAGTATAAGAGGAATGTAAGGGAAACACTATCAGAATGTCAAGATTCTGTTAAGTGCTCAGTTCATGACGATAATTGGGACTAGAAACGTTATCACTAAACTGTGTGGCCATAAAGCAAAAAATCACCTGACTATGTGCCAGTAGTTTTTGTCCTTTCCTAAACCAAGGGAAAAAGACTTCTTAAAGCTACAGTAGCATAAAATATAACAGAATGAAGGTAAAGAAAAATAATTCTTATATATGCTACATAACATTTCAGGCAAAATGTCTCATCATAATAGAGAAAACAATAATAACTCATTTGTGTTCGTGTTTTACTGAATCTATGTCTCACCATTGCTGGCCTCCTGCTCACTCCTTGAGGTTCTTCATCAGCGATTATTGAACATCTTTTCAACTAGAACAAGATTCAAAACAGAAAATGCTCTCTAGTGAGGATTCTCTTTTGCAAAACAGAAAACAAAATGTCCACAGTTGTCCCAGAAAACATTTGCTTCTAAATAGGAGATCCCATTATCTCTAGACTGAATATTGGCTCTCAGTCAATGCCTCTCAATGCCAAAACTCCTCCTCCCAATGATGGATGAATGGACTAGTCCAAGTTAAGCCACCCAGGAAATATACCATCAGTGTGATTTTGGTAAAATGATCACAATGTTGTCTGGTTTAGGGAACAAGGTAAAAGAACCATGCTTATTTTTGAAGGGTGGCACTCAGAGGTGGGTTGTTCCCGGTTCGGACCGGTTCTATAGAACCGGTAGCAGGAATTTCCTCCCGCTTGCTGAACCGGGAAAGATCGCCAGCTGGCCACGCCCCTGAACCGGCTCTCTCAGCGGCGCCATAGGCGGCACCATTTTGTTTTTGTTTTGGCGGCGCAGGAGCAAGCGAACCAGCGGCAAGGTAAGTTAGAACCCATCCCTGGTGGCACTGGTGGGTGGAATGTATCCCTCTCAGTAAAATCATGAGCCACAGTAGTTAGAGTGCAGTACTGTAGGCTACTTCTGCTGCCTGCCAGCTGTCTGCAATTTAGCAGTTCGATTCTCACCAGGCTCAAGGTTGACTCAGCCTTCCACCATTCCAAGGTGGGTAAAATGAGGACCCAAATTGTTGGGGGCAATATGCTGACTCTGTAAACCGCTTAGAGAGGACTGTGAAGCACTGTGAAGCAGTATATAAGACTAAGTGCTATTGCTATAGCTATCATGTATTTCTGTTATTGCCTTTTTTAAAAAATGGTAAAAGTAATTTTAGAAATCAGTTTGAATGCAAACTTATCCTCATCATGAAATGAAATAATAAGATGTAGCTAAATCAGTGAACAGAGTATTACAAAATTAATAAATCTATAAAACAGGATACAATTGATTATACTTACTCCTCTTCTCAGGGTGGCAATTAATAGTACATTTGTCATTCCAATTTAAGATGTTTCTCACATTTAGTTGCTAAAGTAAAAACCAAAATTTACTGATGCATATGTGCTATTTTTTAGGAGAAAGTAGTGATTTCAGTATTCTTCACTCTTTTTGATTCAGTGTGTGTAACCTTTTCAAATTATGGTATTTAATGAGCAGTTGAAGAGAATAGATGCAGTATCATTTTAAAAAATAGAAAATAGAATACATACATTCCTAGGCTCTCAAGTTATGAAGAAACTGAGCAATGATGAAACAAAGCCCTAGATCTTTCTATTGATTTGTGTAATTATTTTATATTTGTTAAAGTGAATGTTCTTTCATACGATGGATCAAATGTCCATACATCACGGACCATAACTGACCTCTGTAAGTTTCAACCTGTTTCATGAAGTACTTTCAAACTGGAATGAGTTCTAGACTAAAGAGGAGCACGTAAAAAACCACTAAAAACAGTCTCACTCCTTCTCTTGTATTCCAAACTTTTGATCCCATCTCAAACAGATGTTTTGTGCAGAAAGATACTCTGTGTGATTTAGAAGGGACTTCTATACAACAAACATGGCCGACCGCTCCATTGGCAGTTTAAGAAGCTGTTCCTCTTTTTCATTAAACTTTCATGAGTGCTGCTGTTCAGCCTTCAAATGATTATATGGCAGATGCAGCTGAAGAAAAATATTGAGCATGTTAACTCTGGGCCTATGGCCAGAGGCACATGGTCAGATACACTGTGCCCAGAGCACTGATTTTTGCAGCACCATGTACTTATCACATGCTTACCATATGTCACAGACTGTGAGCCTGAATATGCAGGATTTAAGAGTTTCTTGAGCCTGAGAAAAGTGTAATTTAAAAAACCATTTCAATTAGGACCTTTAAAAAACATTTTCTATCAACTGTGCCTTCTTGATAATGTAGACAGAAAGTATCACTAGAAATTTATGCATACATGTTGAGATTTCTTTGGTGGCTATTGTACCTTTCATGTAGAAAACAGCTTGTTCATTTTGGTTGATATCTTCTCTATTCTTTTTCTGTAGAACACCAAAGCACTCCATCATTTTCAGAGATAAAAAGGACAATAACCAAAAGTCTTTGAAACATTCATAAATGTTGTTTTCTTGAGCTCAGCTCTATTAAGAATTTTTTTTCCTTAAGGGAACACATTCCTTCGTTTCATCTGTTTTTCAAAACAAAATGAAAGTCAGTAGGCTTTCCATAACTTGATGCACCTTCCTTAACAGTTCTCCTAAATGGAGTAGGAGTAGGAGTAGGAGTAGGAGTAGGAGTAGGAGTAGGAGAAGAAGAAGAAGAAGAAGAAGAAGAAGAAGAAGAAGAAGAAGAAGAAGAAGAAGAAGAAGAAGAAGAAGAAGAAGAAGAAGAAGAAGAAGAAGAAGAAGAAGAAGAAGAAGAAGAAGAAGAAATCTTGTTGATTCTATGGGCAGATCCCTCCACAGTTCTGATCTTATTTCTTTGAGTTTTTCTATGCTCTGGCTGACATCAGCTTTGATAGTGTCCAGCCACCATGTTCTTTGGTGGCCTGTTTTCCTATTACTGCTAACTCTTCCCAGTACATTTGCTTTCTCTAGTGAATTCTCCCACACGACAAAGAGAACCACAAAGAAGTGGTCCAGATTGCGATCCATATTCTATTTAATGATGGGTCATTGCTTGCCTTTGATATGGTTTTAAAAGAGATATGGAATAGGGTAACAATTCAAAGGGAAGGATTATCCTCAGATGGTCCATTGGTCCTTTGTAACATTACCACTGCACCAGTAGTGGGTTCTAAAACTCTTTACTACCAGTTTGTGCACATGCTTGTGCGCGCACGCAATGCTTCTGCGCATGCGCAGAAGCATCCCAGGTGGGTAGGCGGAGCCTCCTGCTGCTGGCACTACCGGTTCTTAGAACTGTGCCGAACTGGGAGCAACCCACCGCTGCACTGCACCAACCACAGCTGAATATTCCTCCCCCTCTCCCTTTCTTCCATCCTTTTTCACAAGCTTGACCTGTTATTGGATATCAAACACTTTCTATTTTAAAACACATGTATCCCAATTATGTTGCAATTAGGCAGCTTATACATCAATGAAACGTTAGGAGATACTGCCTGCTAATATGTGAGGAGTCAGAGACACCATTAATATATTATGATTGTAAGTATAGCCTACTCTCATAACTAGCAAAAGCAAAATAAGAAGCAGAATAAAGAAGGAATAAATTATAAAATAAAGTAGGCTAAAGTAGGAAAAATGAGGTAATAAATAAACATGTGTCATTATAAAGATTCAGTGTATAGACATTAAATTAATTGCCTGATGTAACAAGTTAATATTGTAAATTATTTTTTAAGATAGAGGGAGAAGGAAATAATTGAATTAGGTACATATACACACAGGTATGCATACAGGTATGTGGATACACACACACACACACACACACACACACACACACACACACACACGGTGGGATTCACTTACCTTCCCTACCAGTTTACAAATGTGAGTGCATGCGCCTCGTCTGCACATGCGCACAGCCTTCTGCGCATGCGCAGTGCTCGTGTATTACGTCAGGGTGGGTGGGCGGAGTCTCCCACAGTCACCGCTGCCGGTTCACACGATCCGGAGAGAACTGGCTGAATACCACCACTGATACATACATACCTATAGTTTGTTTAAAACTATTGTGTAGAATTGTAGAGTCAAAGGATTGAAAGGCGCCATTTAGACTGCATTCAACCACCTGCTCCATTCAGGACTTCACACTAAGGCACCCTGAAAAGAACTGTCAAGCCTCCTTGAACACATTTGGTGAAGAAGTCCATCAAATCCTCAGTAATTGGTTCCACTGTCAAACTGCTCTTATTGTTAAGGGTCTTTTTTTTTCCTGTCAGGAATTGCTTTCCTGTAACTTAGATCCATTGTTCTCTATCTTCTGCTCTGGAATGAAAGAGATCAAGACCTGACCTTCTGGGTGATATCCTCTCAGGTATTTGAAATGAGCTATCATTTCTCCTCAGAGCTGAACATTTTCTTCTATTTACTGTACACCAGTCCTTATTTCCAGACTCCTAAACTTCCTCATCTTTGAATCTTTTCCAGGTTTTCTGAATCCTTCTTAAAGGCTGGTTTCTAATACTAGACATAATTGGGAACCTCACTAAATACACCAGTTGAATTGAACTCTCAAGAAAACTATACTGTACTTCTGTCAGTGCAGCGCATTTCTTTATTTCTTTATTTGTTTGTTTGTTTGTTTGTTTATTATGTGTTTTTGCAGCAACATTGTACAGCTGATTCAGCCTCAAGTTGCAGTCATCTGCTGTACGATTCCAACACCTATAGACAAAAATCTTGCCAGACTGAGGACTCTACTCTTTGCAACTACATTATACTTTGAGAACTGTTAAGCAGGGCCTGTGTTCACTCTCTTTCTCCCACATGGAAATCCAGACTGAGTTGCCTTTTATTCTCCTGGAATGCATCCCTCCCTCCTGGGAACCTGCATTCCATCACATTCGCAAAAATCAAAATATTACTTCTATAACATTGGCCTAATTTATTAAGAAAGTTACAAGATAAAATTGCATCTGGTAAAGATACATTCTTGTTCGAGGCATACTGAGTTCTGATAATTACCATACTGTTTTCAAGGCAATTATAGATTAATATTTTATGAGCTTCCCTAGAATAGTGATGGCGAACCTATGGCACGGGTGCCACAGGCGGCACGCGGAGCCATATCTGCCGGCACGCGAGCCATTGCCCTAGCTCAGCTCCAGTGCGCATGTGCGTGCCCGCCGGCTGATTTTTGGCTCACGCGGAGGCTCTGGGAGAGTGATTTCGGCCTCCATAGGGCCTCCAGGGTGGCGGGGGAGCGTTTTCGCCCTCCCCAAGCTCCAAGAAAGCTTCTGGAGCCTGGGGAGGGTGAAAAACAGGCCTACCGGGCCCACTGGAAGTCAGAAAATGGGGGAGTGGGGGGGTGTCGCGCAAGCATGCACAGCGGGGTGGGGCAAGTGAGGGGCTTTGAATTATGGGTGTGGGCACGCACACACTATTTCGGCACCCGGGGAAAAAAAGGTTCGCCATCACTGCCCTAGAATACTCCCAGATATCCTGTCAGGTTAATTGATGTGTAGTTTCATCTTCTTTTACCCTCTTTCTGAAGATAGGAAAAACAATTGTTCTCCTCCAACCACTTGTCAGTTCATTTGTTTATTTCTTCAATTGAAACACATCCTAAGTAGAACTTCTCTCAGCCTCAAGCTTCCATCTTGCTTTGTTTACTAATAATTTTTTTAATACTCCATGTTAGCTTCTTCCATTTTCCTTTGATGTTTGCTGTTGGACATTGAACGTTTTTAGGAACTCCACTATTTCATTAGCTTCTAATCACCGTATATACTCCCAAACAATCCCATCCACGGATAATACAACCAATGTTCCCTGCAATAGCTGAAAACGCCACGCGGCATTCTCTTTTTATCTGCGCGGCCACGCAGGTGCGCAGCCTCTCCCATTAGAAAATGCCGGGCGGAAGTTAGAAAATGCTGGGCGGAAGTTAGAAAATGCCGGGCGGAAGTTAGAAACTTCCGTGCGGCGTTCTCTCATCACATGCGCAGCCGCACGGCCGCGCACCTTAGGGGGAACAGTGAATACAACCCTCAAATTTTTAACAAAATACCGTGAAAAATGAACCACTCGTGGATAACAATCGTCTTAGTGTTTGGTACATTGTTCAATTTTTATATTCTGAACTTTAGCATATAGAAAAGTAAATCTAAATGTATGAGTGTATATACACTTTTCAGTAAGTGATTTAATATGTCCCATTACAAGAATCCTTTTCTCAGATTCATACTTTTTACGTCTCGCCCCCTGATTCAGTTAAAGTCTCTTGACTGAATTTGCCATGCAACTGAGTAAACACACATTTTTATCTCTCCTTGAAAGATGCAATGTATCTCATGCTAGCAATCATCTAGTTAACTTAAGTCTCTCTGTTACTGTGCTGCAATTACTACCTGTGCCTTCATCAGTACTGTACAGGTAGATAATGGGGAGAGCTTTTGGAGCAGCTACACAAAATTTGCAAAGAGGCAGCTGCTTTAATACTTTGAAGAAAACTGTTTCATTTGCACTAACATACAGTGCCAAGCATTCACAACTTCTGGAGGCAAGCTGTTCCACTGATTAATTGTTCTATCAGAGGAACAGCTTGCCTCCAGAACTTGTGAATGCTCCAACACTGGAAGTTTTTAAGAAGATGCTGGATAACCATTTGTCTGAAGTGGTATAGGGTTTCCTGCCTAAGCAGGGAGTTGGACTAGAAGACCTCCAAGGTCCCTTCCAACTCTGTTGTTGTTGTTATTGTTGTTGTTGTTGTTGTTATCATCATCATCATCATCATCATCATCATCATCATCATCATCATCATCATCATCATCTTTGGAATGCTTTGGAGAGCCCTATGAAACATAACTCCCATTTAGAATGGTAAGCCATTTTTGCTTGATGACACAAAATGTTTTAAGTGGTCATTTTTGTTCATTTTCTCTTTAACCCGAACTCATAATTATGCTAAGCTTTTTTCAGCAAGTTAATCATGAACCGTTTAGAGGTAGACTGGGAAGTAAAAAAAAATCTCAGCCATTTCTATCCACTTGCAAAGAAAACTCCCTTATTCTGATCAAATGAAAACTCAAATATTAAGCAAGGAGTTCAAGTTCAGGATCTGCAATGTGCCAATAATATCTACGGTAACATCTATTTGTTGTTATATGAATTGGCTTGAGTAATTGAATGAATGAATCTGACATGTTTTGAGTAAAAATAAAAGCTTAACTTACAGTGAAGTCCTCTCTATTCTTTTCCTTTGATCTCATTCCAAACCACTTCCCATCTCCAAAGAATTAATTCTATAAAAATGTGTCACTTCAACTAGATCAATACAATATTTTTGTAGAGGTATTATTTAGTTGGTGATCCTAGAATATCTCCACTTCTTAATCAGAGTTTCAGGGCCAACTGAAGACCTTGTTTTGCCTGAGGCAAAGAACAACTTAGGGCACCTGCATCCCACTTTTCTACTTATAAAAGCATCAGGTATCAGATTAATATTTGATATTGGTAACGGGCAACATCCTTCACTACCCCTGAAGACAGCACAATGACTTAAGGGTAAAAAATGTCTGAAATATACAATCCTGTCTTCTCACAGAGGGTAAATGCCCACCCCAGGTATTTTCACCTATCTGTCTCTATTCATAAGTGAGTCCCAAAGGGTTCCCTGGTTATTTACCCCATAGAAGCATGCCCAGGGACTTAATGTTTCCACCCCATTTCTTTCCTGCTAACTTTCTAATTCTCAGTTTAAGCTGAATTGCCATGCTCTTGTATCAGCTACTACCTTGTTCTCTGGAGATAACAGCTGTAATTACCGAAAAGATCATGCTAGTTTTCTTCCTAGCATGGGAAGATTGAACCGCTAATAATTCTAAAACATAAAATGCAGCTCCAAAGGGCTATGGAACCCAGGTAGAAATCATATTTACAGTTTTCTCACCACAATTATTGGTTAAGGCCTCTTTGCATCCTAGAATACTTACATTTTCCATTGTGACACTGACAATTTTTTTAAAAAGAACTTATGAGCCAAGCACTCCTAGGCTCTTATTTCACTGGTACTTCATAATAAAATAGGTTTTCATCTAGGCTATACTTGTAAGCAAGTACTCATCGCTAAGGACAACAAAGCTAGTAGCTTTTACTGGCACATTGCAGGCCTTTTTTGAACTCCTTATTCAATTTCTGAGTTTACACATCACAAAAACAATTTCATTTGCAAGTGAGCAGAAGTGGTTCACCATTGCTGAAATATTTTTTGACTTCCCAATTTCACCTTCAACCCTAGTATATCTTGGAGCTCTCCCATCCAACTACTAATTTGCTTCTGAGCCCAGATACGTTACACGACTTCAATATTATGCTTTGTACATCGTGGCTATCTCATAGCATGCTATAAAATTTAGAATGATCAACAAGCCATGATTAAACCATGGCTCTGTGTGTCCACTTCAGAGTCCACTCTTAGAATCCCCATTGCCAGGAAATCCCCGTATCTGTCATTCACCTTTGGTAAATGCTGTCTCTTTAAAGGCTTTATTGCCTTGTCTCCCAAGGTCATTCTTACATACCTGGCACCTGCCCTCTAGTTCCTGCCTCCTGCAAGCCATACTATATCAATGTTTCTTAAATTTGGCGACTTTAAGGCCATGCTGGGGGATTCTGGGAGTTGAAGTCCACACCTGCCAAGTTTCAAAAGCTGTTCTATATTATTTCTGCTTATTTCTTATTCAGGACAGTTGATCCCTACACTGAAGCAGTTTCCCAGACTTGATTTCCCTCAAGAAGGCCTGATTTAAATAGCCGAGACTTTGATTTTGAAGCACTGTTTCAGGCCCACTTTGCTCTTGTTAGAGAGACCAGAGGAACCTTAACTGATGTAATGAACCATTCAGACTTTCCCTGATGTAAAATCCGATAAGCTCAGTTGCTCCTAAAAATCACCTTTAATGATCCAGAACATTAAAGTTGTTATATGATGGTAGAGAAGTTCAATGATGAGGAAATAAAATAATCGGCCACAACTATAACCATGGGACCCTCCAAGAGAAAGGTTTTTCCCCCCCCTCAAGCTCCAAATCTCCTGGAATGAAGTCTGCAACATGTATAAAATGATAATCTTGTATTTTCTTTCTTGATCAACAACATGGACTAAATTCCAGTGCACTCAAAAGTTGGCCTAAATCGAGGAGGTGATCTGCCACCAACCACAGGGACTGCTCGCTTCAGGGTATAGGGAGGGAAGGGTTCAAATCTATAGCTAGTTCTGATGTAACAGTTAAGATGAAGACTATGGTGAACTCTGGAAAATTAACATCTACTCTGTCTTTTTGCAGTCAGCTGCACAAAAGAGTAGTTTTACAGAAGCTGCACCAGATTAACTGGACTGTCCCCTTTTCTCAATTATGCTAGCAATGGGGAGGGCCATGCTATACAGTGTGTGCCCCCTTCTTCTGTATGGTGATAGTAAGCTAGTAAGTGGGGAAACATTTTTTTTAATCAGCTTATGAGAAGGATTGCTTTTATTATGGGGCTTGCTAGTTTGAAGCTTCCACTTAATTAACACATTTCCCTGTTATTTTGATCTCTGTGAAGGCAAAACTGAGGGTAAGAAAATCATTGCCGGTTTATAGTGCAATTCTATCCTCATTATCCTCGCTATTATTGGCCCAGCAAATAATTTCCCAAGACTTTGATGTCTGTCACTGGTGCATTCCTCCAACAAAGATGTGGATTGGATCCATTTAGATAAGGTTTTTCAGCATCAATTGAACTGTCTAAACCAGTGGTTCCCAAACTTTTTCAGTCCACCGCCCCCTTGGTGCTACAAACTCATCCTCACCGCCCCCCACCCCACCCCCTCAGGTGGGCGTGGCTTAGTGGTCAGGTGACCGGGTGGGCATGGCCAACTTGTAAAATGTGGTGAAACTCACTTAACAACACTTTTGCTTAGCAACCAAAATGTTATGCTCAATTGTGGTCATAATTCTTTCTTTCTTTCTTTCTTTCTTTCTTTTTCTCTTTCTTTCTTTCTTTTTCTCTTTCTTTCTTTCCTCCCTTCCCCTTCTTTCTTTCTTTTTCTTTCTTTCTGTCTTCCTTCCTTCCTACCATCTTTCTTTCTTTCTTCCTTCCATCTCTTTCTTTCTTTTCTTTCTTCTTTCTTTCTTCTTTCTTTCTGTCTTCCTTCCTTCCTTCCTCCCTCCCTCCCTCCTTCTTCCCTTTTTCTTTCCTTCTTCCCTCCTTTCCCTTCCTTCCCTCTTTTCTTTTTGACTGTCTTCCTTCCTTCCTACCATCTTTTTCTTTCTGTCTACATTCCTACCTACCATCTTTCTTTCTTTCTTTTTCTTTCTTTCTTTCCTTTTTCTTTGCTACGTCCCTCCCTTCCCTTCCCTCCCTCCTTTCTTTTTCTGTCTGTCTTCCTTCCTTCCTACCATCTTTTTTCTTTCTTTCTTTCTGTCTTCCTTCCTTCCTACCATCTTTCTTTCCTTTTTCTTTCCTTCTTCCCTCCCTTCCCTCCTTTCTTTTTCTGTCTGTCTTCCTTCCTTCATACCATCTTTTTCTTTCTTTCTGTCTTCCTTCCTTCCTACCTACCATCTTTCTTTCTTTCTTTCTTTCTTTCCTTTTCTTTTCTTTCTCTCTCTCTCTCTCTTTCTTTCTTTTTCTTTCTTTCTTTCTTCCTTCCTTCCTTCCTTCCTTCCTTCCTTTCCTTCCTTCCTTCCTTCCTTTTTCTTTCCTTATTCTCTCTCTCTCTCTTTCTCTCTCTATATGTGTGTGTGTGTGTGTGTGTGTGTATCGCACACACCGCGGGACTACATTGCCTCCTCTGGGCTCTGCCTATGGCAATTTAAAATGTGCTTCTGTCTGCGAGGAAGAGGGGCATGTTTGAAAAGAGGGGCTGGAGGTGGGTGGGAAATCTATCCCACATTGAGCCACTGGGTGTGTGGGAGTGTGTGTGTGCATGCGTGGCCGAAAACGTCCAGGTTTGGGAAACTGGGAGGTTTTGAAACCGGTTCCCCCAAACATGGTTTGTATTTGGTTGCAAAAACAAACAAACAAACACACAAGCCATTTTAGTTCCTTGCCAAGGCTGGCTCAACTGGATGACCAAACAGAGCCTGGAAAGGAAAGAAAACTGCAGAAGTGGTCAATGGAGGGGGTGGGTGGGACAGATGCACATGGGGGAGGGTCTTCCCCCCTCCCCCCACACTGGCACATTCAAGGGGCTTCCTGGAAATACACCCCCTCCCCCGTGGGAAGCGCTGGCACCCTCCGAATTGCCTTCCTTGGCACAGAGGCCGGGTGGAGGGGGGGACTCCTGTACCCACCAGGCACAGCTAGAAAGCCCCCTCGTGCCTGCCTAAATTGCTATCCATCCGGGGGCAGGGGAAGATGGCATCGCAGGGACGAACGAGAGCAGTGTGTTAGGTGGGCAGAGGAGGCGAGGCCGAAGGCCACATTGTGAGACGGGCATGCGGAGAGGTTGCGGGGGGGGGCAGGAGGCTGGGCACCTGGGATCTTCAGTGGGATGGAGAAGGGGATGGTATTGGGTGTTTGGGGTGGGGTGGGGAGTTATGATTTTTAGAAGATGAGACACACATGCACGCACAATGGCCAAGGGGAGGATTTAACTTGGGGTTGTTTGGGAGAGAAAAATAGAGGGAGGGAGGGAAGAAAGGAAGGAAGGAAAAGAAAGGAAAGGAAAGAGAAAGAAAAGGAAGGAATGAGAGGGAAGGAAATGGAAGGAGGAAGGAAGGAAGGGAGGGAGGGAGGAAAGAAAGTAGGAAGGAAAGAGAGGGAGGGAAATTAAAGGTGAAAAGGAGAGGGAGGGAGGAAAAGGAAGGGAAGGAGGAAGGAAGGGAAGGAGGAAGGGAAAAGGGGGGAAGGAAAGGGAAGGAAGGAAAGTAGGAAGGAAAAGGAGGGGGAAGGAAAGGGAAGGAGAGAAGGAAGGGAAAGGGACAGAAGGAAGGAAGGAAAGGGAAGGAACGGAGGAAGGAAAAAGGGAGAAGGAAGGGAAGGGAAATAGGAAGGAAAAAGGGAAGGAAAGGGAGGAAGGAAGGAAAGGAAAGGAAAGGAAAGGAAGGAAGGAAGGAAGGAAGGAAAGGGAGGCAGGCGAAGGTGGCAGAAACTCTGGCAGGCAACTGTTCCCGATCTCCCCCGCCATCGCTGCCCTCTTTCTGGACCAACTTTCCGGCCGCGGTGCCTCTTGGCCGAAGGAGCGGAAAAGAGGCAGCTGCGATTTCCCCACAAGGTCTCCCTCCTCCTCCTCCCACCCCCCCAACCCAGCCCCTGTCCACCCCCCCACCCAATCCCGTGTCTTACTGGTTTAACTGCTCCGTTTTCTGTCGGCTAGTCTCTAGTGAAAAAAGCTTGCAAAATACAGAAACTCTTCTCGTTGCGAGTTGTTAATTGCTCACCCTCGCGAGAAGAGTTTCTGTATTTTGCAAGCTTTCCAGGGGTCTCCAACCTTGGCAACTTTAAGACTTGTGGACTTCAACTCCCAGAATTCCTCAGCCAGCTTTGAACTCTGGGAGTTGAAGTCCACAAGTCTTAAAGTTGCCAAGGTTGGAGACCAGTGCAAAGAGACCAGACGACAGATACACGGAGCTGTTAAAAGTCCAGTAAGACGCCCGTCTCGCGGCCCGCCCAGTCCCCGCTGGGAAAAGAATGGCGGGAAAAGCAGCGAGCGGGCGATTGGGTGGATATGGGTGGCGGCACGGGGACAGGACAGGCGAACCACCTACCGCCCCCCTGGACCCTCTCACCGCCCCCCTGTCACCACCCTTACCTCTCACCGCCCCCCTAAGGGTTCCCACCGCCCCCTGGGGGGCGGTACCGCCCCCTTTGGGAACCACTGGTCTAAACTGTTCTCTGTGCTTCCTCTCTTTGGACTGTGGAAATGTAGGGCTAGAATGGATCATCTGGATGCCCCACTGGAGTGCAAATTCCAACATTGTTTGACTTGCCAAAGAGATGTGGTCATAAACAAACTCAGTTGGAATCCAATGTCATGCAAATAAAGATTTTAACATAGCATCTGGCATATTCCAGTATTCTAATAATCAACCCTCAGTAGAAAGGAACATCTTATCTCAAAGATCTCGCCTGCTACTTTCATCTGAGGCAACTCAGGAATCTCAGGAGGAAACAGAGGTTCTCTCACATGGTTGTGCTGAAGCAGCTGACACTGTGAACAACATGCAATGAATTGCCCAAGCTGTTTCTTTATGCCTAGCTAGTACATAACAAATGAGGCCTGTGCCTTTGACCTCTGATATGTCAGGTAGATAAACTGCGCCATTTCCTTCCTGACATCTGAAAGGGACTAATATCTTATACTCAGGGGTGGGTTTCTCTTACCTTCCCTACTGGTTCGGACGTGCGCACGCACATAACATCTGGGTATTGACCCTCTGTGCATGTGCAGAAGCCTTTACATATACGCAGAGGGTTCGTTGCCAGCCGCTTTCAAGCAGCGGCGACCGTGGAACCGGTTCGGGGGCATGGCAAGCCGGCCATCGCTACCGGTTCGGTGAACGGACCAAATTTCCGCCACCAACTCACACGAACCAGTCCAAACCGGTACCAACCCACCACTGCTTATACCCCCCCCCCATAACACTATCCCATACACAACTGAACTTTAACCAGCCGCTCTGGGCAGACCGCAGGTTTAACTAATTTGCACAATCTATGTCATCCTGTAAAGTTTATGTTTTTAGGTTTACAAAACTAGGTTGTCACTAGTGCACTGCTGGAGATCTTCTGGTTCTTTGACTATGGGCTATAAACTATAAGCAGCCATTTCAACTGATGGTACATTTCCTTTATCTGAAGATAATTTCATGGCTGCTGTGGTCAGTGTATTTGCTACAAACATCTCATCCTCTTTTGTATAAACTACTTTAAATTCATAATTCTAAACTATTGCAACGTTCTTTGGAAGCAAGCAGGAATCTGGTACAAAGCCTTTGTACAAAAGAAAAAATCGCCATCCTAAGCACATATTGATAAAAATTGATCAAAGACAAAAACAATAGATAGAAACAACTATTATTAGGCCTGAAACTAGGTCCCATTTTTGACATGTCCATTTCTATTTTTAACTGTAAAATACAACCAAAGTAATATAAAACTGGCTAATTAATCTATCTAATATCTGTCAATGTGGGATATGCCAATACCAATACCAAACTGCATCCCTTTTGAGCAGATTTCTATGAG
This sequence comes from Diadophis punctatus similis, assembly GCA_023053685.1. NCBI lineage: Eukaryota > Metazoa > Chordata > Lepidosauria > Squamata > Dipsadidae > Diadophis > Diadophis punctatus. The sequence continues at coordinate 137,736,751 of JALIGW010000001.1, read as the reverse complement.
GTACATCATCGTCGTCGTCAGCCATTCAGTTATGTCCGACCCTCGGCCACTCTATGGATCAGCATTCTCCATGTCCCTCTGTCTCGCACTGCCTCCTTCAAATCTGCCATGGTCATCTCAGTGTCATCTTTTATAATGTCCAGCCAACGGGTGCTAGGGTGGTCCCCTTCTGCTTTTTCCACTGTTTGCACTAATTCTCTGGACATGTACGTTGCCAAATACTGCACCATCCTAAAATGCACTGAACACCTTTGGGTGTGGTATTTTATTTATTTATTTATTTATTTTGCTGGATTTCTATGCCGCCCAATCCCTAGGGACTCAGGGCGGCTCACAACATATTCGATCCATTACAAAATAAAAGCTATCATTAAAATATAAAAAACATACAAATGCAATAATTAAAAATACAGAAATTACAAAAGTTAAAAGAGTATCTCATTTACCCCGCCTGCCGGAAGAGCCAGGTTTTTATCGCTTTCCGGAAGGCCAGCAGCCTATTTTCCTAATAGCTTGCTGTTAACTGTCATCTGGACTGTCCCCATCTTTAGAGATGTGTTCCATATATCTTACACCAGGGGTGTCAAACTGACGGCCTGTGGACCGGATGCGACACGTGCAGGCCATAACCACCCCAGCTCCGCAAAGGGAAAAAGTTTGCGATACGTCAACATGACGGCAACATGATGCAGCGAGTTTGATATCTGTGCCTTACACCATCTACCAAAACAGAATCTTATCAACTGTTAAGCTTGGCTTCCTTTTCAATAGCTCTTTCCCACCCATCTCAAAATTAGCCAATGCTCTTTCTTTGTAGTTTGATCATATTGCCAGCGATAGTGCAGACTGCTTGAATGTAACCACATATGTCCAGTTCTTTTGCTAAAATACCTTATCAGCTGACTTTATACCAAAGGACAAGTGGTCCAAGTAAAGCCCAATCCATGGGGACTTGATTGTCCACAACTCTGCAGATTTGTTGGCAAGCTGCACTTGCTAATGCCCAACTTTCTCATCTAAAATGGTAACAGAAAGAATCCTGGAACGTGTGGAAACTGAGTTAACTTACAAAATATGTATCTCACTCCCAAAGGCACCCAAAATTTGTATTTGAGACATGAAGTCTTCTTCTGCTCTGATAGAATCTATTAATCTGAATCTATCCAAGGCCAAATCACACTTTCAGCATTCTCTTTTTCAGAATGGCTGAGCATATATCGCAACACGGTTCTGTTTTTTATAAGCAATTCTGAAAGTTATCTGAATTTACATGCTTGAGAAAATCTTTAATTCTACAGCACACGAGTCAACAATTTTTTTTTAGCTCCTTGAGTACTGGAAAAAAAAATACTGTACATGTCTCTTCCTTCTGACAAAATATGCAGCCAACTTTTCTATTATTGTGTGCAGTTTTTGCTTATCTGCCTCCTGTGTGAACTGAAATGTCACAAATCTCCTGTGCCCTTTTGCCAACCAAATGCAAAAACAAGGCCCGCTGAAGTTGTTCTTCTTTCCACTCAGATCTGCTAGCAGTCAGATACAACAGAAATGCCTGAAACCGTTTATGCTAATGAGTTGCCATATTTATTTTTGTTTCCAGGACTCCAGAAGTTGGAAGTGAAGCCATTTAGAGAGTTCATTCACTTCTGACACCACATAACATTTGCTGGCCTGCCACTGACCTGTGGATTTACCTGATGTCTAAGATCCACAGTGAAATCTTTTCCTATGATAAACAACTCCCTTTATTTATAGGAAGACAGCCAATCATACACAGCAAACCAGCACACATAAAATAGTCAGATCTACAAAAAACAATATGGTCAATATAGTATATATAAACAAATCAGGCTTATTTAGAACAGCAGTTTAAGTGGCTGCATCTGCTGACTTACAGCACTCCTTAAAAACATAATGGCCTTGTGGTGCCCACATACAGGTACTGAATGTAAAATAGTAAGTTGTTGTATAAAGTTAAAATGTGGTTAAAAGGAACTGTTTAAACAAGTAAGTATAGAGCCAAACAGCTTTTAAATGTATGGTAAGTAGAAAGGGGGTGTTTATCCCAGTGCTCCAGGAGGGAGGGGGGATAGATTACATCATAAAGAGACAGCCAATCGGATCATAGATAGCAGGGCCAGGAACTATAAAAGGCCTAGTTGAGAGAGCTATGAGCTCTCTGTCTGTATTAACTTCCATGAGGGAAGGTTTAGTGAGAAGAGCTGAGAAAAGCTCTGTTGTGTGGTAACTTCCAAAGAGGGAAGGTTCATAGTGAATCTCTGCTGGAGTTTAACTGTCCAAGAGGGAAGTTGACAGGAGAGAAGATAGACCCTAGGCAGTTCTGTGGGAAGCAGGTGCCAGGGTCAGGGAACTTTATTGACTGATATACTGTGTAATTTGTAGATAGAGATAAACGGTGAAACGTGCTCTTATCTATAGGACTAGAAACAAAGAACTGTGTTTTCTTAGATTTAGTCAGGAAAGCAAGGAGATTCTCTGAGGGGAAGAAGAGAAAAGAAAGAATTAAATAGCTGGTTGTGGCTGTAACAAATTCACTTGACAATTACTGAGAAGTTGTATTTAAATAAACTGTTTTCTGGTTTGTTCAAGAAACATGTCAACGTCTGTCTATTTCTCACATAAAGTGAATCTTAAACAATCCTGTAGAGCATAGAGATATTGTAAAAGTAAAATCAAGCCTCTAAAGAGAGAGAGAAGTGAAACAGGGTGCGACCCTTGGTCAGGGAGATATAAAAAAAAAAGAAAATCAAACACAAATTGCTACCAAGACATATAAAACAATAAACCTGACTAGAAGGGGATAGGAGGCACTCTCACAGGCCTTTATTCCAAGAGTCCCCAATCCCCGGGCCATGGCTCACTACCAGGCCATGATCTATTTGGAACCGGACTGCACAAGCCGTGAGCTGGTGTGCACACACACATACAACAGCTTCATTCGCATGAATGGTGGGCTGGTTCCCCACTCTTCCCCCCAGCTGGGTTGTCAAGCCGCAAAGATTGGGGACCGCTGCTTTATGCCATAATCAGACATGAAGTCTCTCTGTGTTCAAAATGGCTTATTTGTTTAATTTGAATCCCACCTTTAATATTTTTACAAATAACTCAAGGAAGTGAACATATCCAACACACCTTCCTCCTTCTATTTTCCCCACAACAACAACAACTCTGTGAGGTAGGTTGGGCTGAGAGAGAGAGATTGGCTGGTATTCCCTAGGTCTATTAAAAACTGCATCAATGGATATTCAAATCTGAGTTGCAAAAAAGAAGCTCTCCAGAGAAGATGAAAGGCATATCATAAGCCTCACTCCTACTGCCCGGTCTCACAGTTACTGTCATGGAACACTTTGATCTCTGTCAAGCGTCAGACAAGTCATAGATGGCTTAGCAAATGCCACCATTAACAGAAATTCAGAAGACAAAAGTCCCTTTGCCGTTAGCCCTTGAAGGAAAATATATTTAATGATTCACTGCAAATTCCCTGAAACTTGAGCTTTTGGCCAAAAGAATCTTTAGTTGGGACTTCAGTCAATTATATACCTGAGGGACACCAAGTTAAATGTAGCCAATTATATACCTGAGGGACATCCACTAAAGTGCAGATCTTCCTGCCTAAAAACTTAAGACTAAAGGAAATGTTAGACTCCCTACAACAGGGGTGTCAAACTCGATTTCATTGAGGGCCGCATCATGGTTGTGTCTGACCTCGGGGGGCCAGGGTGGGTGTGGCCAGAGTGCTCTGCCAGGGAAAACGGGTTCCCGAGCTCCATTTTCAGCTGAGACTGCCTCCTGCAACCCTCTGCCAATGAAAACAGAGCTCGGGAGGGCTGCCTACGGCCCTCACGAGCTCAGTTTTCTCTGGCAGAGGCACCGCGGGCCAGTCCTTCGCTGTTTCCAGGGCAGGTCCACGGGCCAGATCTACGCACCCCGCTGGCCGCATCCGGCCCCCGGGCCTTGAGTTTGACACCCCTGCCCTACAAGAATACAGTACTGCTACAATTACTGCAGAAAATACGACTTCAGCAACAGAGTAATCAATGCCTGGAATGCACTACCTGACTCTGTGGTTTCTTCCCCAAACCCCAAAAACTTTAACCTTAGACTGTCTACAGTCGACCTCACCCCATTCCTAAGAGGTCTGTAAGGGGCGTGCATAAGCGCACCACTGTGCCTACCGTCCCTGTCTTACTGTCCTATTGTCCAAATTTACCTATACCTACTTTGCTTTCGTTTATGTTCATACCTGTTATCTTGTACACCTTTTGACAAATAAATAAAATAAATAAATACAAAATAAAAAGAAATAAATATTCCCACAACCAGTCTCTCTCTGATGACTATATGAGATGATGTAACATCATGTTGACACTTGATGAACCATTGCTCCACTGGTTGCCCCAAATAGTAAGTATAGCCAAACTTCTCAAATAGTAAGTATAGCTAAACAAGGGCTTCCTCTCAGGTGTTCAAGATATACACAGTGCCATTATCCTTGTTTTAAATTCACAGTAATGTTGTAACCCAAAAAAGCACATTCCCCAAACCCAATACCACAGTCCAAAAAGTCTTTTTCTTATAGCTCCCTGTCTTGATGCATTTTGGTGGAGGCATCTAAAAAAGGATCACAGATAAAGGAGGTAAGTTTTCATCAAGTTAGCCTTCCTTAGTTATCTGACATAGGGAGCAAAATAAAAACAAATGATAGCTCTGGGTATCCAAGTGTAGGAGCGGATTGGATTACGTGACCTTTAAGATCTGTTCCAAGCTACTCTAATTATCTCAATATCTCTCTAATGAAATGATGAATGGTAGCTTAGTAATCATGGTAATGTGTTGGGTTATTTTTGTTAGGTGTTGCCTATGGGCAATCATTTTTAGACCATGTTATCTATTGAAGAAAGAGCAGAATTGGGTAATTTTGTAGGGGCTGAGTACATGATACAACATGTAGGGGTGAAGAATGCAGTTCTATGGGAAGGAATGAGCAACTGAAAAAGATCAGAATGAAAACTTCAGTGGAAAACAATAATTTCTTTCTCTAAACACATCCTCAATCTTCTCCTTTTCACTTACCTTAATTCTCAGCTGTAATCAAGTTTGAGTCCCTATTCCTACTCACTTTCACTTGATCTCTTTGTTTCCATACTGTTATCCACTGCAAGGTCTCTGGGAGCAGAAAATTATATTGTTTATGCAACCCTGAAAGACAACCCATATTGGCTGGAAAATCCTCAAATCCAACACAAAGCAAGGACACCAAGTTGTAGAACGCTATGATACAGGGTGGACAATGCTGTTCCAATGTCATATGCATATGCATAGGGAGACCTTAATCAAATCCTGGCTTGGGTTGTATAGATTCATTGCAGGCAAAATCCAGTTTATAAAGCGTAGTGTGTTGTTTGTTCACTATATCTCACTTTACTTCATCTTCTGGTCAAACTCTTTTCTTTTTTTTTAATCCAATCTTCGTTGTCGCTTGATAGCATCTCCAGTTTTGCCCTTTCAATTCTCAAACTGTTCTTGCAAGACCCGCTCAGGTTTCCAGTGAGGTAATCAACAGCACACAGATTCAGAACCCTTTCGGGGCTCCCCTTGATCTCAGTTGACTTAAGGAAACCGCAGAGATTGAGCTTCTCAAAGGTCACGTTCTCTTCTGTTCCTTTAGATCAAGTTACACCATAAATTAACTACAGTACTGTGGACTCAAGTTGGCATTTTATTTAGCACTTTGTTCACTTACATCAAAGCCTCTAATTCTAACAACTACAAGTTTTTTATGATAATCCTTTTAAAAGCACACTTTCAAACACACACACACACACACACACACACACACACCGTTTTGTCAAATTGGAGGTGACCAACAAGCCAAGGCACAAACTACTAAATATTTACATTACAATGAAGGTGCAATTTCATCCACACATCAATTCTATTTATTTATTTATTTATTTTATTCATTTATTTGTCAAACATGTATAGTAGTAATTTGTATATACATAAGTAAAAAGTAACGATAAAAGAGGACAATAGGACAGTAGGACAGGGACGGTAGGCACGCTGGTGCGCTTATGCACGCCCCTTACAGACCTCTTAGAAACGAGGAGAGGTTGACTGTAGACAGTCTAAGGTTAAAGTTTTTGGGGTTTGGGGAAGAAACCACAGAGTCAGGTAGTGCATTCCAGGCATTGATCACTCTGTTGCTGAAGTCGTATTTTCTGCAGTCGAGTTTGGAGCGCTTTACATTTAGTTTGAATCTATTACGTGCTCGTGTATTGTTGCGGTTGAAGCTGAAGTAGTCATTAACAGGAAGGACCTTTTGGTATATGATTTTATGAACTACATTTAGATCAGATCGGAGGCGACGTAGTTGTAAATTGTCTAATCCCAGTATTTCAAGTCTGGTGGAATAAGGTATTTTGTTGTGAGCGGAGGAGTGAAGGACTCTTCTTGTGAAATATTTCTGGACTCTCTCAATTGTATTTATGTCTGATATGCAGTGCGGGTTCCAGACAGGTGAGCTGTATTCCAGAATTGGTCTAACAAATGTTTTGTATGCTCTGGTTACTAATGTAATGTTGCCAGAGAAGAAGCTACGCAAGATTAGATTAACAACTCTTAGTGCCTTTTTGGCAATGTTGTTACAATGGGCTCTAGCACTTAGGTCGTTGGATATGAGTACTCCAAGGTCTTTGACAGAGTGAGGGTCATCTACAAGTTCGTTTCCTCCAAGTTTGTATTTTGTATTCTGATTTTTTTTGCCAATGTGTAAGACAGAGCATTTGTTGGTTGAGATTTGAAGTTGCCAGTTGTTTGACCATTCTGCTACATGGTCAAGGTCTTTTTGAAGGGTAGCAACATTATCGGTGGTGTTAAATAGTTTAACATCATCAGCAAAGAGAACGCAGTTGCTTATAATATGATCACAAAGATCGTTTATGTAGAGCAGTGACGGCGAACCTTTTTTGGTTCGCGTGCCAAAAGGGGCGGGGAATGCGGGGGATCACGTGTGTGCGTGCCCACACTCATAATTCCATGCACCCCCGCACATGCACGCATGACCCCCCTGCTCCCAGCATGCAATGGCACACCCATTTTTCGCTCTCCCCAGGCTCCAGAGCCTTTCTAGGAGCCTGGGGAGGGCGAAAACGGCCTTCCCCACCCCCTCTGGAAGCTGGAAACAGCCTGTTTCTCGACTCCCAGTGGGCCCAGAAGGCCCGAAAATCAGCCGGCTGGTGCACACATGCACGCCGGACCTGAGCTCGCGTGCCCACCGATATGGCTCCGCGTGCCACTTGTGGCATCCGTGCCATAGGTTCGCCATCACGGATGTAGAGTATGAAGAGTGTTGGTCCAAGAACACTGCCTTGAGGGACACCACTGTTGACAGGAGCAGGATTTGATATGGCACTTCCTATTTTGACCACTTGTTGTCTGTTAGACAGGAACGCAGTTATCCAATCATGTAAAGGTCCAGAAATGCCATAGGATTTTAGTTTCAGAAGTAGTTTGTCGTGTACAACTGAATCAAAGGCTTTACAAAAGTCTATGTAAATTGCAACTATTGTTTTACCCTGATCAAGTTGAGTGGTCCATATGTTTTTGCAGTGCAAGAGTTGCAGATTACAGGATAATTTTTTTCTGAAACCAAATTGTTTGTTGGAGAGTAGGTTGTTAGTTTCTAAGTGGAGCATAATGGATTGGTTTATGATTGATTCCATGACTTTGCAGGTGACACAGCCCAAAGAGATTGGTCTGTAATTTTCAACGTTACTTGGATCTCCTTTTTTGAAGATAGGGATGACCGTGGGTAGTGACCATAGGTTGGGTAAGGAGCTAGTTCTGAAGGATTTTTTAAAAATTATGCTTAGAGGTTCAGCCAAGGTTGTGGGGAGCTTTTTTAAGAAGTATGCACATAGTCCATCAGGTCCAATAGATAGAGATGGTTTTTGGTTGCGTAATGCCTTTCTAACGTTATCTTCTGTAAAATCGATTTGTGTTAGATCGTTGCAGTTAATTGTGGTACGACTAGGAAATATTGGGCATGAGCCATTGCTGTTTACAAAGACTGAGCCGAAGAATGTGTTAAAGAGGTTGGCTTTAACTGTTTCGTCGTTATAGTCTTTACCATTCGGTCCTTTAAGGGGTGGGATGGATCTTGAGTCTTTGAGTTGGTTGTTTACAAAGTTATAGAAGGCACGTGTGGACTTTGTACGTAGAAGGTTTTCTTCTTGATTGATGTGATAATTGGTGCATTCAGTCTTTATTTGGTGACACAGATTTTTGTAGCGGCTTTTAAAGTTTGTTGTCTGTTAGACAGGAACGCAGTTATCCAATCATGTAGGGGTCCAGAAATGCCATAGGATTTTAGTTTCAGAAGTAGTTTGTCGTGTACAATTCTGTTCCCCAACCTCCCAAAGCACTTCAAAGCCATTTTCACTGCTAACTTTGATGTTGCTGACAACAAACAGGGACTACAATGAACCTGTTCAGTGCTCCTTTCAGTAAAAAAAAAAAACAGAAGAGTGAGGAAAATAGGAGTAACAAAAATCTTGTGTGTCTTATTGCACATAGGCAGAGGGGGGAGAATGCCTCCCTGACATACTGTGTGCATTTGTCTACTGATTTTGCCTATAATTTGAGCCGGGAAGAAGAAAGCTATCTTCCCATCAACTGTCATTCCTCCTGCATATAAAGTTCCTTTGGAAAGCTTTGACACCTATGGTGCTTTCCCCATTAGCTGCAGCCATCACGTACGCATTGATGGAGGGTTAGGGAGAGACTTGTGCCTAGAAGCTGGGTAGCAGGTCAGGCAAGAATCTGGAAGTTTCGTGATTTGAAGTGTATTGGAGGCATGCTCAGCTACTGAAAAAGGAAGATGGCATCTCATCCCGCTGCAACAACTCAGATATAGTTCACCGACCAACCCCCCCAAAAATGAAATATTAAAATTCTCAGATTTGTAGTTTGCCCATTTTTCTGAGTAGAAGTTGTCTTTATTCCAATTGAGGGAATGAAATTTGTATGAAAAACCTGAAAAATAAGTAGATTGACCCATGAGTATATAGGCAAGTCCTAGCTTGTTGCATTACACTTTGCGCCTTTAATAATCTTTGGCTGATCCTTCATCACTTCCTTCTCCAGCGGCAGATTTTCAGCAAATAGTAGTTTAACTGGTTTGAGTATTATGTGGAATCACTTAGAGGGCTTCTTATTAATTTTTGCTTTGGATCTGAACATCGCTTCAATAAGCTAAAAATCCTAGCAGATTCCTGATGTACAGCTATTTGCCCAATAATATTTAATGGGTTTTTTTTTTTTGGGAGGGAGGAGAGTTTGAATTATACTGTATAGACTTTGAAAATTTCACAAAATGTTTCTTTTTCTTTTCTTATCCTTCCTCACTTCTCTTCCCCTCTTCCTCCCCATCATTTTCCTATTTACTTTCATATTTTGTATCTTATCTATTTTATAACCCAACAAAAAAAATGTTAAACAGAAAATTTCACACTCCAATATCACACCATTTTGAGATCCGATCCCACACAAAACATTTGACTTGATTTCAGCCAAGCCTGTGTGTGTGTGTGTGTGTGTGTGTGTGTGTGTGTGTGTGTGTGTGTGTGTGTGTGTGTTTGTGGGCAAACCTAACAAAAATCATGAGCACAGGTTTAAATTGTTTGTAATAGTTTTGGAGTTGATATAATTATAGTGAAGAGTTGAGCCATTTTACCGTTGTAATCCACAGCAGCGGTGGGTTGCTCCCGGTTCGGCCCGGTTCTGCGAACCGGCAGTGCTGGCGGCAGAAGGCTCCACCCACCAGAAGCATCGCATGCACATGAAAGCACGTGCACAAACCGGTAACAACGGGTTTTAGAACCCACTACTGATCCACAGCATTATTTAATCTCTACAGTTAATTCAATTAGTGGAAGCTGGTTATTAAGTGGTAGTTCAACTGTTGCAGTGCAGAAAATACCAAAACCTGCAACTTTCCTTTTTTAAAAAATAATTTTTATTAAACGTTTTTTGTTAAAAAAGATTTTTACAATCTACTTATTTGACAGTTATCCCATATTCATTTACATCCATTTCACATTCATTTGACCCTCTTTTCAATTTACATTTAAATAAACATAATATAAACATATAAACATATAAATCTATCCTTACATAATTTTCTCTTTATGTTGAACAATAATATTTTCCTTACTTATATATCAATTTTACAATAGTACTGTTTTAATACAAAGATATTTCATTTTTACAATTCCTTAGCACCTTTCTTACTTCGTTCATAGATCTGTTATTTAACCATTTATACCAGTCATCCCATGTCTTATAGTATTCTGATTCTTCTTTATCGTTCATTTCTTTAGTAATCCTATTCATCTCTGCACACTCTAAGATTTTTTTGATCACACAATCTTCTGTTGGTATATTATTGTTCTTCCAATTCTGTGCAAATATTATTCTTGCTGCTATAATAATGTGTATAATTAAATATTGCATCTTTTTATCCTGGTTCCCTGTGAATATCCCTAGTAGAAATCATTCCGGTTTCATTTCTATATGTTGATTTGTTATTTCTTCAATCCATTTCTTTATCCTTGGCCAGTATTGCTTTGCTTTGGAACAGGACCACCACATGTGGTAGTATGTTCCTGTATTATGTTTACACTTCCAGCATTCTGGTGATACATTGGAGTACATTTTTGCAATCCTTGCTGGTGGGAGGTGCCATCTATAAAACATTTTATAGATGTTTTCTTTATATGCGACGGATTTCATCATTTTATAACTTTTGCTCCAAACCTTCTCCCACTTCTCCAATTCTATATTATACCCTGTTTTGTGCCCATTTTATCATCACCTCTTTTGCAACCTCTTCTTCCATCTTATAGCTCAACAGATAATTATAGAATTTTGTGATCATCTTATCCTCCTGTCCTAATATAATTTTGTGTCGTTCATTTTCTTCTTTCTGAAATCCGTATTGTTCTGCATCTTTTTAATATCTAGATTTTATCTGTAAGTATGGCTACCAGTCAATTTCTCTGCCTTGCTCTTTTAGTTCTACTCTTGTTTTCAATTCTCCTTGTTCCTTTAATATTTCTTTATATGTCTTCATTTTATCCATATCCAATAAATTTGGGTATATTAATGCTTCCATTATTGAAAACCAGGTAGGTATTTTATTGTAGTGGTTTCTTTTAATCTTTTGCCATACTTGTATAAGTGAATCTCTAATTAAGTGTCTTTGGAAATACTTATGAGTCTTACTTTTACCATCCCACAGGAAGGCGTGCCAGCCTCTCTGGAGATCATGCCCTTCCAATGTCAGAATTCTTTTATTTTTGAGTAATACCCAATCTTTAATCCAAGTGGTGGCTGCTGCATGATAATAGATCTCCCAATCGGGATGGCCAAACCCCCCTCTTTCTCTCTTATCTTATAGAGCTTTTAATTTGATTTGTGGTTTTTTCCCCTTGCCAAATATAGTCTGTTATTGTTTTATTTAACTCATTAAAAATCCTTTCCCTAATTTTATTGGTATAACCTGAAATAAGAATAGAAATCTGGGCAGTATATTCATTTTAGTAGAAGCAATCCTACCTATAAAAGATAATTGGAGCTTCTTCCAAGTTTCTAGATCTTTTTTTACCTGTTGAACTAATCTACCATAGTTATCCTCTTTCAAAGTTGAACATTTAGATGTTATCCAGATTCTCAAATATTTTATTTTTTTGTGACCTGTATACCCATTTGCTCTTCCCATTCTCTTGTTTTTTGTGAGATTTTTCGTTATTGCTATCATTTTATTCCTATTAATTTTAAGGCCTGCTACCCTTCCTTGGTCTTCTAAATAGTGGAGCAATTGGTTATGAATTTCCAATTTAGGTTGTCGAAAGCCTTCTGCGCATCAAGAAAAATTAGAGCTAATTGTTTTCCAGGGTGGGATTCATAATATTCTAATGCGTCAATTATAGTTCTTATGTTATTTTTTATATTCCTTTTTGGAAGAAAACCATTTTGGTCCGTATGTATGATTTTATTAAGAACTTTTTTGTGTCTTTCTGAAATAATAGCTGCAAATATCTTATAGTTCACATTGAGTAGCAAAATAGGCCTATAATTCCTAATTTGTGTGGGGTCTGCATCTTCCCTGGGAATAAATGAGATAAGAGCTTTTGTCCAGGATTGTGGTATATTTGCGTTCATTAGTGCATCATTAAAAATTTCCAGCATTAGAGTATCTAGCAGTTCTTGTATTTTCTTATAAAATTCTGCTGGTATTCCATTTGTTATTCTTTTGGGGGTTTTTTCTTGCCTCTACCAACTCCATCATTGTTATTTTCTCATTAAGGAATTCCCTTCTTGATTCCATGATTTCAGTTAAATTTGTTCCATCTAAGTATTGTCTAATATTATCCTCCATTATGTTTTCCTGTCGATATAAATTTTGGAAAAAGTTTTGTACTAGTTTCTTTTTCTCCCCAATCTTGTAGTGGTTGTTTCCCTCTTCATCCTGTAATTGAATTATTGTTCTTTTGTCTTTTTCTTTTTTTTTAACTTGTAGGATAACCATCGCCCAGGTTTGTTGGCATGTTCAAAGTAATTTTGTTTCGCCTTTTTCAACTTTTGCTCTAGTTCTTCTTGCATGATCAGATCAAATTTATGTTTAATTATGTCTCTTCTTCTCTTAGTTTTTACATTTGGGGGGTCGCTCTGCAGATCCACTTTAACTTTTTTGAGTTTGTCTTGTATTAGTTATTGTTCTAATTTTCTTATCTTGTTTCTTTTGGCCATGTATGCTATGGTAAGGCCTCGAATATAGGCTTTGGTGGTATCCCATAAGTTTTGAAGTGAGGTGTCTTCTTTTACGTTTATTTCAAAAAATATTTTCAATTCTTTCTCCACCTTCTGTGTAAATTCCTTCTCCTTCAATATTTCCTGATTCATTGTCCATCTTCTTTTTGTTTTGTGGCCTTTCCATATTACCTTGATTGGGTTGTGGTCTGCCCAGTTATTTGTCATAATTTCTACTTCTTCCAGGTCTTTCCTCAAACCAGATGTCATCCAGGCCATGCCAATCCTTGACCATGAGCTGTGTGGATTAGAATAGTATGTGTATTGGCTTTTCCCTTTATTTAATTCTCTCCAGGCGTCTTCCATCACTAATTCTTGAACCATTTCTGTAAATGACCCAGGCAATGTTGTTTTCTCTATTTTTGTTGTTGTTGTTGCTTGTGTAATCTTTTTTACTATCTGAAACTGCATTGAGATCTCTGATTAAACAAATATTCTCAAAATCTAATTCTATTAATTTTATATGTTGATCTCTATAAAATTCGTTTTGGTTGTTATTTGGGGCATATATTGTGGCGAGTAGTATTTTTTTCTGTTGTGCTTCTATCTCTATCATCAGGATTCTCCCATCAACATCTTTATATATTTGTCTCGGTTCTAGTTTCTCTTTAATATAAGCTACCACTCCTCTTTTCTTTTTTTGGGATAATGATGTAAATAGTTTACCGAGTTTTGGGTTTACTAGTAAGTTGTTTTGTTGTTGTGTAATGTGTACTTCCTGTATGCATACTATATCTATTTTTAATTTTTGGACTCTTGTAAAGACCTGTCTTTGTTTAATTTGTGAGTTTAGTCTTGCAACTTTCCAAAGCAAGTGGAAAAAATTTAGAAAAGAGTTCTTTTCTGATTTTTATCATGGGTGTTTGGGGGACCAGAGCAGATTAACTGTTAGACCAAGCAAGGCTGAAAAGGGCTGGTAGCAAGAAGCAGCGGCAAATCAATGACATGATGGTTGTATTTTAAATGTTGGGGACAGGGTTGATGTGAGATGTTTACAGGGGTTTCTGTCTTATGGCAAAATAATATAACCAGTTTGAAACACTAAGTACACTGAAAGGAGCAAGGGAGAAATAAAAATCTTAAAGGAAACAGAAACAAAAGACCACAGCTCTCTGCCCCCCCCCCAGCAGATATTTTGGTGCCAGCTTATCTACAAGACAAAAGACTGGGCCAGTCTATCTACAAAACAAAAGACCTCAGCTCCAGGATGATGGGATTATCCTTCAGGGCAAAGCCCTTCAGACACAATAGGAAATTGCCCTTCATTGCATTACCCAGCAAGATTCAACCAAGCCTGGGACACAGACAGCCTACAAAGTTAGCTAAGACACCCACCCCCTGGGAGTCTGACAACCAATAGGATACTTGCCCTTGCCACAGGAACAGGAAGCTCCAGTTCAAAGCCCAAGAGAGGGTATGAATATAGATCTCTCTACACTCCAGGGGCGGGTTCCTCTTACCTTCTCCTACCGGTGCACATCGCGACGTCCTCTCGAGCGATTTTGGCTATCTGCGCATGTGCAGAAGGACAATTTCACTTCTGTGCATGTGCAGAGAGCCCAAAACCTTGAAAAATTCAAAAAAAAAGATGGCAGCGCGCACAGACTGGCAAAGAAAGCACTGGAGCCATTGCGCAATCGGCGGGCCCCTACCACCATGGTGGCGAACCTATGGCACGCGTGCCAGAGGTGGCACGCGGAGCCATAGAAGCCGGCACGCGAGGGTTTCCCACCGGCAAACCGGAAGTGCGAAAAAACGCACTTCCGGTTTGCCGGTGTGCTGTTTTTTGCACTCCGGAGGGTTCAGGGAAGCTCCCTGAAGCTCCGGAATGCAAAAAACTACAAAACGGACAAACCGGAAGTGCACTTTTCCGCACTTCCGGTTTGTCCGTTTTGTAGTTTTTTGCATTCCGGAGCTTCAGGGAGCTTCCCTGAACCCTCCGGAGTGCAAAAAACAGCATACCGGCAAACCGGAAGTGTGTTTTTTCGCACTTCCGGTTTGCCGGTTTCGTCGTCCCAGGCTCTGGTAAGCCTTTGCGCGGGGGTGGGGGGGTGCGCATGCGCAGGGGGCAGCATGGGGGGTGTTGTGCGCATGCGTGGGGGGGAGGGAATGGGTGTGGGCATGCGAGCCGAAAAAGGTTCGCCACCACTGCCCTACCAGAACAGCGAAGTGGACCGCACCACTAGGAACCCACCACTGCTCCACTCCATGTGTTCAGCTACCCAGGACTTCAAACCCATGTGGTCCTGTTCACCATTAAACCATCCTTCCAAGCAGTCTCCATGTTTCCAGTGTCTTTCTCCCCACTTGGAATTGAACCCAGATGGACATTTCTTCCAACATGTGCATGGTACAATAAATTTGATCATTTGTTTCTGAAAACGTCATTCATTCAGTTGCTAACAAATTACTGAGACATTTTTAAAACACCATTTAAAAGTGTTGCACAGTGGGGCTTGTTCTGTAGAAGAAAACTTCATGAGCATCTAATTTTTTTTTATTTCAGTCCTCAAAGTGGACAGCTATCCCTCCAACCTCTTGGTTGTTTGCTTTTCAAGACCATGCGAGGTCAAAATTGAGAATGTTCAGGGCTAAGATTTAATTAGACTACCCTAACTTTTTCCTTTAATTCAATCCCCATTTTGTATATTTTTTTAAAAAAAATACAATAGTTCCATAGCCAATGTGCAATGGGGTGAGCTTCTGTTACTTGCCCCTGCTCCTGCCTAGGAGCAGTTTGAAAGCATGCAAATCAGGGGTAGGTTCCTACCGGTGCAGTCCAGTGTGCAGCTCCGGTAGGGACCCGCCGATTGTCCAATTTGTGCGCGCCGGCTCCGGTACCGTTTTCACCAGTCTGGTGCGCGCCGCCATCTTTTTTTTGGCATGCACAGAAGCAAAATCTTGCTAAAATCTTGTGAGGGGGCGCGCGCGCGCACGATTTTGGCAATTTCTTGCTTCTGCACATGCGCGGAAGCAAAATCTCACCGAAATCTCGCAAGGGGATGTGCGCATGAGAGAGATTTCGGCGAGATTTAGCTTCCGTGCATGCGCGGAAGCAAGAAATTGCCAAAATCGCGCGCGCGCGTCCCCTCACAAGATTTTGGCGAGATTTTGCTTCCGCGCATGTGCAGGAAGCAAAATCATGTGAGGGGGCGCACGCACGTAACGAGTGCACGCACGCAACATGGCAGCGCACCGGTAGCGAGGTAAGTGCAACCCGCCCCTGATGCAAATGCAAGTAGATAAATAGGTACCACTTGAGTGGGAAGGTAACAGTGTTCTGTGCACCTCGGTGTATAGCCATGCTAGCCACATGACCACCAAAAATGTATTTGAACAACGCTGGCTCCCTTAGCTAAGAAGCAGAGATGAACACCGTGCCCTAGAGTTGGATACAATGGGGGAAATTTTTACATTTATTGGCCTCATGATTACAGATAGTCCTCGATTTACAACAATTTGTTTAGTGACCATTTGAAATTACAACTGCCCTGAAAAAAGTGACCTCTCACCATTTTTCATACTTATGACCGTTGCCACATCCCCATGGTCAGG